>CM068838.1:113678427-114065927 GCA_028554795.2 Sinohyriopsis cumingii | reverse complement strand
AGTGATGGGTTTAATTAAAGGTACCTATGGAAAAAACGTATTGCACTGTTCCTTGTTTGTCACAGTTTAAAATTCAAACACATCACATATCATTCCTGTTTCCATCACCTCGTCAAACAGTGATTAAGCGATACACACGTTTGCGAGATAGGCGAAAATTGTTGACCTGTAAGGCAAGCAAAGAAAATAATGTGACCTACGTTAAGAACGTAAGCTTCTTACCTCTGGAATGGAAATACTGTGTGAATGTCTTGGTATGGTTTCCGATTGTTTATGAGAATACACTGATTGAGCACTTACGCCGACAGAAGGTATGGAAATAATTCCATGTATCCTTAAGGCCTCACCGTGCTAATTCAGCTTACATAAAAAGCCTATGGAAACATATCTTAAACATTCAATAAGCTTAAATTTCTGAATGGTCATTACTAAACCTTTATTTCTCAGTGTAGGATAATCCTTCGTACACGCTTCTTTGTAGAGAAAACCATATGAGCCACAGCATTGTTTTGATCTATATGAGTTTGAAACACGCTTTCAATCCACCATGAAAGAATCTGATGCTAATTTCAGAAATGGGTTTTCCAAAGTCAAATCTGTAAAAAGACTGAAAGTCCATCAATACAAATTTCTGTGTAATTTTCTGAGTTAAAAATAGGATAAGCTCTCAAAAGATTATTTTTTTTATACTCAAATTTAACTTTTCATTATCAATTAATCATAGCCAGCCAAACCCGTGTATGTATGTATGTATGTATGTATGTATGTATGTACGTACGTATGTTGCTGTGGGGTTTAACACCATTTTTCAGCACTCGATAGGCTATGCGTGGCGGCCAGTATTACGGGTGGAGGAAGAACCCGGGAAAACCCTAGGAAGAACCACCGACCCACGAGAAGCTACTGGCAAGCTTTCTCACATACCTACATTGGTCGAATCCTAGACTCGAACCCACGCAGACAGAGGTGAGATGGCAGTGATCCGTAACGGAGAGCGCTTTAGACCACTCTGCCACTCGGGGCCCCATGTGTGTATGTGTGTATGTATGGATGGATGGATGGATGTATGTGTCCATGTGTGCGTGTGTGCGTGTGTATGTATGCATGTATGCATGTATGTATGCATGTATGTATGTATGCATGTATGTATGAATGTATGTATGCATGTCTGTATATCTGTATGTCTGTGTGTATGTATGTATGTGTGCATATGTGTGTGCATGTATGTGTGCATGTATGTTTGTATGCATGTATGTATGCATGTGTGTATGTATACATGTGTGTATGTATGTATACATGTATGCATGTATGTATGTATGTATGTATGTATGTATGTATGTATGTTCATTCTACAGTATAATTGGTACCGTGATTCTTTACCTGACACATGTCATTCTATAACTGATGTTGAAACTCAATACTGAACGAGAGTAGGGTAATGTAAACGAAATATAACTGTCATTCGGCAAGAACAAAAAAGAAGTCACGGGAAAAAATAGACTGCTACATTAATGGCCGAGTCCATCATCCCTTTCTATGTATAACATGTATTATACCGTGAATGAGATACACTAGTAATGTTTGAAACAGTATCTCTGGTACACGCTTATAAATAAGAGTAAGGTTCTTTTAATTTATGTTGCTTTACAGTGATTTTGTAAGTTAAAACGGTAAAGCTTCGTTTTCACCGATAACTAACTCATGAATATCATATTCAACGTATAGGCATAGCTTATGATGAATTTATCTCTGAAAACAACCCATAACTATATGTACAGTAGTAAACAAAATATTCTATGGGACGTTGATGGCATGCCTGTACCACAGGATTAGAAGTAAATAATCTCAATATCCCCACTTGCCCCTTTTTGCTTCACGAGGTAGTGCATTTGTTCCGACTGCAGAGAAAAACGGAACGAGGCAGATTTACAATTATACCCAATCAATGTAGGACTTTCTACTCACGTTAAAAAATAGAGCATAAAAATTCTCCCTTTCTAGACGAGATGTTTTAGGCAAAGAAAATTGCCAGTTCCAGAACCGATTTTTGTTTTCTTCTTTCTGCCATTAGATCTGAAAGAGTAACTTTCATACCCCTATTTGAGGCGAAAACGAAAACGTGGCTTCAGCGATTTAAATATTAGGTGAAGAATAAGAAAATGTCCAAGAAATTCGAACTACGACTTGGGAAAATTACTAAACAATAAAAACGATAACGGTACTGAAGTGAAAATAGTATGCTCAACGAACCACATACTTTATATATCATTTTACTTCTGAAATCTATACAAATTCGTTGCAAATCCTGCCTTAAAAAAACAAAAAAATAAAATTACGCTGGCAAATTTCGCACTTGTCTGCACGGAATTAACGTGCATCACGTTTTGCTTTCGGAATTAACTGCAGTAACTAAGACAGAGGAAAACTAACTGAATGTTAGGTATTGATAACTACACGACAGTTATTGACTGGTAAAGTTTAACACTATATTCCCCATGCCAAGGTAGATGATGGTTGGAACGATCCTACATGCTACGTACCAGTTATACTGATGAACCATCATGCAGGGAATTAGAATCATTATAAATGGGGGGGGGGGGGGGAAGAAATACTGTTAATGATAGAGGAACAGAAAGCGAGTAAGAAGTAATATGCAAGACAAGCTATAGAAAATGTACTTATATATATATATATATATATATATATATATATATATATATATATATATATATATATATATATATATATATATATATATATTCATCACTGTAATAAATTGCTGTCATTTTCAGATATTTACAGACAACAGAACAATCAAACCAAGTCAACACAGATGGAAGCACGGATTACGAAGCAAACTAATGATACTGACAACTGTTAAGTCAAAACAACTTGAATTCGGAAAAGCCAATTCGGAAGTAGGAGAGGATAGGGGTCTAAGTTAGGACAGCGTTTTCTGGGTGAGAAATTGTAAAACTGACAGTTTGAATAGATGCTTATCCCCAACCAAAAATAAAATATGAACTTAAAATAGGGACTTTATTGACTGACATTTGTATTACATAATCAGGCAAATTCGGGCTAATGAATCGACAAAGCAATTTATTATCTCTCTTAAAACTCGGGCATTTAAGAAATGCACACAATTCCATTTTACTCCATAGTTTTGCAACTTCTCGCTAATTAAGAAACAATATGACTACGTTATTGGCAACTTTAGAAGACAAAGGATTGGAAAAAGGAAACAAACATTTCTGAAAAAGGTAGTAATACGCTTTAACTAGCAATAAATGCATAACAAATTATTTTATAAGTATGTTTTATGGAAAAGTAAAAAGAACAGTGTTACTGAAGTTCTTGACCGCGAGGACTTTTATGGTTTACTGAGACAAAACGAATAAAACTTGAAGGAAACAAATAAATAAGGTATGGATCCACACCCAAGTGGATCCTCAAAAGAGCAGTCAATAACGTAGAAAACAATGACGCTATGATGCTTCAAAAAGGTTTGTTTCGCCTGAACGCAGAAGGTATGCGAGCATTTTGGAGAATATCACATGCGCTCGAAGGTATGGACGTCGTTGACCTTTCTCCAGAACAAGCATTAGAAAGCCACTGCACCAATGATCTCTGACGCCCAAACCGCCTTAGCGCACGGCTGATCGGCCTCTTAGGTAGTATCAGACTCGGCTATTGCTGAACCTCTTGACGCTGGATTAAGTGGCACTGGCTGTAGTGATCACCCTCAGCTTTGATCACCAATGTACTACGACGTATTGCGGTACATTAGCGACGCGACCGTCCGCGAAAAGATTGCATATATGTGCGCATTCAGCAGTGAGCAGCCTGTTAAAAACGAGTTTAACGCAACAGAAGTCCTTGTAACATACTTTTCTAATGTCGACGTCGACGCCGCCCCAGGGCTGGACGACCTTGATCTTGACCTTTATCCCGGCATGAACAACATTATTGCTTTACGATCTCGTGATGTTGTAAGGACAAAAGAATCCAAACAATGCCAACGCCAACATCAAAACGGTAATCCGCGATAATGCCAGTATAATAGCCCACTTCTGCGGAACCGTTGAACACGGCCTGTGCTGCGTCCATTACTCGTGGTTTGCTGTCGATGCTGACGTACGCGAGTTATGAAGCTTTTTAACTCCAGCGACCGCACCACCACAAAACCTCTCTACGTGGACCTAAACAGCACATTCGAGAGCTCGGGACGGGTACGATTTTCCTCATCAAAGCTATAATAAATTCTTTTTTAAAAAGAAGAGTTTGGTACCAGTCTCAAGCTAAACTTCTATTAAAGACTGTGTTAAACGTAGTTACATACTACCACCGTCACACAACGCCACACCCACCAACATCAAAATAACAAAATCGCACCTAAGCCGTGCTGCAACCCATACCGTAACCTTTTCTCATCATCCTTGGATTTAATAAATCTTAAGTTTTAGTTTTGGATTTGCTATTTGGCCATATTGAAAACAACGACGTTTAGTCGTGTAATAAGGTGCTTTTGATCAAAACCATTTTAAAAACATCTTGATTGATATTAATATTTTTGCCTAAGTATCACTTATTTTAATCAGAACCTATCTGAGCCTTTCTTCGCTTTTGTAATTGCAATCCTGGAAAGAACCGTTTAATGGTTACTTGCTGTTCTGTTTGCATCAACCATCAGCCAATCAGTCGACTCAAACTGTCAGAAATAGTCAGGAAGCAATCTTCCGTAAGCTATGCTCATCAACCACGTGTGAATCCAGGGTCTTCATAGAGGAAACTTAATTTACTGCCCCTTTTTTCGGATAATATCTTTCCTACCCAATCAACTATTAGGCTTAAAACATCTCACATAGGCATATGTAAAGAAATTTAAATCCTATATTGGGCTTTTCAAAAAGACTCTTAACCCATTTCTAACGAGAACAACTTTGTTTCGAAACTTATATTTCAAAATCTGATTTGGTGAAATTACTTTTTCTATCTCTTGAGAAAAGAATCAATATTTTTATGCATCCACATGCCTCAACCTAATTTAAATTTGCTTAAGAAATTTATTCTGTGTGAAGGAATTAATGATAAAAACTAAAATTTCTTCAAACAAATGTAAATAAACAGCTATATTAATACAATTTGGTTTCAACTAAATTGCCACCGATAGATTCTGGCACGAGGAAACAAGCAAGCAATAGCTGCAAAAGCCCTGTCGTCATAAATAACTACTTAGATTTAAAATGCTATTATAACACCGACAAATACAGAAATAAATTGATGTTGTAACACTCGCGTATTGACAGACTTTAACTTTAGTGATGCAGCTGTTGTATTCCATAGATGCCTTAGGGATGGGGTTAATATGTTGGCGTGTTACCAATGTGAAAAAATGCTTTAAACCGCTACAATTATCGGTATTTCGTTTCTAAAGCAGAAAAACAAGCCATATGATGAAATGGAGACGTTAGATAGAGATAGCTTTTTCACTCTGTCCAACAGTTCCGTGAATAAGAAAGCCTTGCGACTACAGCTTTTTCTAATTTATAAAAGAAAGGATTATTTTCGTACGATACTGTCAATTTTTCAAAAGAATATACATTTTTTTTAACTATCCAGAGAAATATAAATTCTGAAATTTGAGGGTCAGAGTGGGTTTTCTTTTTTACCCGAGGGAACCATTTATTTTAAGGTATTCACAAAATGTAAAACTATAACAGAAATTTAGAACTGTTTTATAAATGACTTTAAACTGCTAACCTTTGAAGGAAATATCTTACCTATTGATCCAATGAATTAATTAATCACTAGTCATTTTTTATTCTAACGATCGACTCTTCGCTGTTGTTAAGTTGTAAGTATTATTTCAGGGTAAGCTTTATTGAAGTAAGACAACTGGCGCAGAGTGTAAGACGATTAGCGTTTGCAGCACCATCTGTATCATGCCAGTATATGGGCAACAAAAAGCATAGTTAACGCTGAGAAGATAAACATCATCAACGTTAAGTTGAACAGGACTCCCAGAAAGATTCAAACATATACATACTGCATTCTTCCGAACACCTAAACAATAAAATAAGATTATAATGTTGAAAAAGAACATTGCCAAAGACCAAATGGCACTGATAGGATGACTAAGTCTGGTTTCGGATTGTTCCATGCGGTGATCGCTTTATCAATAACAATGACAGGTGATGAGGAAATGATTCGTGAATTTAATTATCAATAACTGGTATAGAAGCTGCACTGTGGAAATTAAATACTGCATGAGTCAGCCAGTAAATAAGAAATAGTGTTATTTTGGATTTTTAACGTAGCTTTAACAATTTTTCATTCATATCGCTACGATGTCTGCAGTGTGGCAGTTTATAGTGTTGTCTAGCACTGGGACATCATGCCGTAGACATGCAGCATGATGTCCCACCCCAGTCACATTATCCTGACACCATGCTGACTAGTCCTAACACTAACCTCTTAATGCTGAGCGCCAAGCGAGGCAGATGTAAGTACCATTTCTGTAAGTCTTTGGTATGACTCGGCCGGGGATTGAACCCACGACCTCCCCCGCATCCGAGGCAGACGCTCAAACCACTAAGCCACCGAGCGGTCCAAATAGGAGATAGAAATCTAAAGAAGTGATTGCAGAGAAGGCAACATTAATGCTGTGTAACGAACGATGACATATTGGGTTTATTTTCTCTTTTTACCGCCATTACAGCTGAATATTCAAGATTATATGCAGGCCTTTACTTTATTACTAGACAATTGTTTTATTACTTTCTTTTCTTTATGCCATGGTTGTAACAGAAGAAAAAATAAAATCAAGGTCAATGCTTAACTTCCTACTTGATTCAATTTGGATTATGCAGAAATTCAGACTGTGATGAAACAGCTTTCACCATTAAAGTTTTAAAAATATTTTCTATTTCTTCTATTTTTGTTGCAAATATGTTCAATTCAATGCACAATGCATATTTATTTAAGAGATAACGACGGTTGAATGAATGAAATCTGTAAATAGAAAGTAATTACGCGACCTTGAAAAGACATTTCTTTAGTAATCAGCTGCGTGTAGTTCAGTGAAAAGGGTCTTGCATTTTATAGACCAATATTACGGTGAAAATTGAAATACTTTGGTGTTTTTATGAGAACAGGAATAATTATATATGCTTTGCATTATTTTGCAGATAACTGGATTAGTGACTTTTTCAATGTTTTTCGTCTCGAAATGCAGAAGAAAATGTATATTTACTTTCTTGATCCCTATAACATTACGAGAAGCTAGGGGATTATGCAATACCGTATGTCTCTCCATATGTGTGTGTGGTCGTTTGCAATATAGCGTGAATCGACCTACACGATTCAAGATGGAGACTTCAAACCTGAGTATATTTTTGGGACTGGTCCTTGGGAGTGGGGATAGGACGGCGGTTTTGCATATATTTAAAACAAGTCCCAAAATAATGGGCAAACATTACTGTCGTGTATCTTCTCATTAGTCATGTTATTCTCGTGATGAGGGTTACGTAATTTGTACAAATGGGTATTGTATATATAATTATATTGATTTTAAAGTCAGTATAAATATAAAGTCAGAAAAGGACGAATGAAAAAGTGAAGAGAAGGCTACTTTACACAGCTGTTTTAATAAATAACAAGAAAGATCTGGGTCGTACAGGTTGCTAGCCAATCGCTGAGAGCATTCTTCCGGATGGTATAAAGCTAGTCTGTGTTTGTGTTCTGGATTTTTAACGTAGCTTTAACAAGTTTTCAGTCATATCGCTATGATGTCTGCAGTGTGGCAATTTATAGTGATGTCTAGCACTGGGGCATCATGCCGCAGACATGCAGCATGATGTCCCACCCAGTCACATTATCCTGACACCAGGCCGACCAGTCCTAACCTCTTAATGCTGAGCGCCAAGCGAAGCACCTGTTAGTACCATTTTTCTAAGTCTTTGGCATGACTCGGCCTTGAATCGAACCCACGACCTCCCGCATCCGAGGCGGACGCTCTAACCACTAGGCCACCGGAGCAGTCTATAAAACTAGTAATTACAACCTTGAAAGGAATACGCAAATTTATAAGATTCGTTTTAATGTAAAGATAGTTCTGTAATGTTTTTCTAAAGACGTGAGCACCAAGGCTCGATCGGCCACTTGCAATTGGCTTAATCTCAGCCTTTCTGTCAAGTCAGGAAAAAATTCAGATGTACAAGGCGGATAGATTTATCCTCTTTGGGGGAAAAGCAAAAATCAAAAGCATAAAATTCTTGCGCTGTAAAGTAGTATGTGTGTTCTGGACGTATACAAATCAAAATAGCATGTACTTGAAACATTAAAATCTTGTTGTACGAGTCAATTCTTTACCTGACGCTGCAATAAAGGGCCGAAATGCATTTTCTGATCTCAAAAGCTACAAACATCAAGATCATTTCACCTTGACATGCCATGGAGTAATACCTACAACTAGTATGTTTGTTAGCTTCCGTAGCATATACAGCGCGCATTCATGCAAATCGAAAGGATCTCGCTCCTCTCTCCTCCATCTCTCCCCCACCCCCCCGTTTCGATGCTATTGACGATACATAAACCTATACCAATAAGTATAACAAACTTCGTAACAAATCAGGCAAATAAATTCCCACCAAGACCAAGAACAACGACGACTACGACAACAACAATAATAACAACAATAATAATAATAAACGTAAAAGAAATAAACAAATAATTTCTAAAGAAAATGTCTTTGCAATACTAATTAATTACATTTTATTCTTTTCGTCCTGCATATATCAAACCAAAGTCATCAATTCAATAATAAAATGCTAATAAATATTGAGGTTTGTTTGCCACCTCTCGTCTCGCAGAATACAATTATTCTGTTACATGCCCTTTCATTCATAAAATTCTTGAAATTTGGATAAACCTTTTTTACAAAAATATTTAAAAAAAAGGTCATGCATTATTTCAAGTGGACAGTGTTTCTCTTGCTTTAACGTTAAGGGTTCATATCAACGAGATCCTTTCTCATCATTCAGTTGCAGAGACACGATTCCATATGATAGGAAAAATTCCAAATATCAAACATAATTAATTAATACCGAATAATGGTGTTAAAAGAAAGCAGAAAGGCACTCATTCTTGATAACGCTGAAAAGTCCTTCAGATCAACATTGCTTTTCATGTATTAATACCCTAAATGTTCGGGTCATTTAGTACAAATATCGAAAAGATGAAATTCAGTCTTCTTTCGGAAATAGAAGAGATAATAATATTAAATATTGTTTTGCAGTATAGAGTGGGATTTATCTGAATTTATTTACTGAAGGATACAATTTTCTACAGACCTAAACGATATAATTGAATGAAACAACAGTAAGGGAAAGATTACTTTCGACCAATGCGGTCAAAAAGAACAATCATTACGGTAGCCGTAACATGGCTGATATCAATTTGTTAGTACATCCAATTAAACTATCACGGATCAAAAAAAATATTTTCCTTGAGCACTACTGGAAATATGTTTTGCTTGCTGTTTTAGTTGCACAGCCAATATGCTCGTACTTGGAATAGATTTTCTTAAAATAGGGAATAGATGCTTGCTTAAGTTTTGAACGTATTTTTGGAGTAGCATCTTTATCTCAGCATATACAAAATAAAATTGTATTATAAGTGCTAGGAATCCTAATGACATCACTGGAAATTCTATGTACACAAACATTACATGTTTAAAAAAAGATTTGTTTCAGTAAACGATTTTGTTAATGAAGATGGTTCATGGATAAGTTCGAATCTCTTCAGACTAAAATTTGGGTTACATGTCCATTTCTTAGAATTTTGGGGGTGGTGGTGGGGGGCTTTAAAATGCCATCAAAATGTATACAAGTTAATATCAAGCCCATGTTTACACGGCGGTGAAAGGGCTGTAATATAATTTACAAAACATTATTTGCAATAATCAGGGATATACGTCAAGTGTAATGAAAACGAACGGAATGGGTTTTTCTCTTTTGATCGGCATTATACGGTAAGGAAATGTACCATCTGCTTAATCCCAAGATCTCCATATCTGCGTATGCATGTACGTGCATACATGTGTATGTATGTATGTAAGTATGTATGTATGTATGTATGCATGCATGCATGGATGTATGTATGTATATAATTAATGAAGATGAAGACAAGATGGCTGTTATCGCTTAACCGGATTGAAACAGCTGTTCCGTTTTTTAGTGCCGTTTTCATGATATTTGTGTTTGTTGCCTGTTTTCATCTTAGTTATTGTGTTCATTAAGTATTGGCTGTTAAATTCATGTGTGTTTCTTCATCTCCTTGTTTAGGAAACGAGAACAATTAGACTTTTTCTCAGCTGTCTTGCTCCACTGTTTTTGAACAAACCGCCATCACGTGGTACTCGCCAGTCAACCCGTTTATGCTACGATGACCCTCATTAATTGCTGTAAATGATCACTCCTTTGCTCTCCACGCTACATTGTACTCTAGACTAAACGAACTGGGACTACATTCATCATTACCTAAACGTAAACAGAAGCGAAAAAAGAAACGTTGTTTCAAAGCTGGCCGGCGTAGAACAGGAAGAAGAATCCTAGTTACCTCCCTTATTTCGGCTCAACAATTTAAAAAAATTTCGACCGTTAATTTAGATAACCTAATTCAAATCCCTATTAATTCGTCAACCTTTGTGTCATCTATCCAAGAAATACCTCTACGCATGGCATTATTCAATGCCCAGTCAGTAGGACCACCGGAAAAGCGCACAGAAATAGTTAATTTTATCAACGACCAAAATGTTGACATAATTTTCCTGACAGAAACATGGCTAAAAATATCAGGCGATGAACCCAAGTGTGCGGATCTCTGGTTACTCCATCAAGTCGTTCCCCCGTAATTCTCGCGGAGGTGGAATTGCTGTCATCACAAAGAACTCCATGATAAAGCGTCATAACTACACCACAACATTAAATTTCGACCACACATCGTTTGAACATGTCCAAACCACACTCACAATGGAGCAAAGGTCAGTCCATTTTTTTCTGCCTATACCGCCCTCCTTCTAGTACAAAAAACAAGCTGGCTGACTCTTCTCTTTTTGGAGCAGTTTCCGAATCTCCTGGACTATGGAAATTCGACAGGTGGCAACCGGATTATTCTTGGAGATTTCAACTTTCACTTTGACTGTCCCAGAAACTCAAATTTATCAAATTTCATAGATTCCATTGATGTTTTCAACCTCAAACAGTCAGTTAACCAACCTATCCATAAACATGGTCACATTTTAGACTGGATTCTTTAAAGACCTGATGATAACATTCTACGGTCCTCCCTGGTATCCCATGAACTTGCATCAGATCACCTCTGCATTATATGCCACCTTGACGTATCAGTCCCTAACCCTCTACCTCTATCTGCTACTAAGAGAAACTTCCGTATGATAAATAGAACCAAACTAATGCACGACATCCAAGCTAACCTCACAACTTGCTTACCTCCTACCGCAGAACAACTCGATAACTGTCTGCGTTCATTGCTTGACAAACATGCCCCAGCTACCAAGTGGAGAGTATCAATTCAAAAGTGTTCTCCATGGTATAGCAGTGTTAGGGACCAGCTTCGCACTGCTAAAAGAGACCGCCGTAAACCTGAGAGGCTCTGGCTTTCCACCAGACTCACTATTCATAAGCAGATCTATGAAGTCGCTAAGACGAATGTCACAAATATAGTCCATGTAGCGAAATCAGCCCACTACACTACTAAGATCATGGAAAGTTCCAGCTGCAAAGAGCTCTTCGATATTACTAACAAGCTAATGTCAAGGAACAAATCAACACCACTTCCAACTACCTTCTCTCCAGTCGTCCTTCCGGACATGTTTGCAAATTTCTTCCGTGACAAAGTACAAACCATTAGAGATAAGCTTGACACCACAATTTCAATTGACTCGGCGTCACCATACAGTTGGGATACATAATCTGAGCGGCAATCATTAGCAGCATTTGAACCTGTCTCTATGGATTTTGTACGTACAATCCTGATGAAGAGTGCACCAAAGTCATGTGAACTTGATCCAATTCCAACATCACTGCTGCTTGAGTGCTTAGATCCAGTATTGCCTTCACTGACTGATGTTATTAATACCTCTCTCTCGTTCGGGGAATTCCCATCATTTTTCAAAACTGTCATTGTAAAGCCTCTGCTGAAGAAACCAACAATAGACTATAACGATTTAAAGAACTACCGCCCAGTTTCTAATCTACCATTCATATAAAAAAATCTTAGAAAAGGTTGTTCTATCCCAGCTTGTATCTCATCAAAATTCAAACAGTCTTTTAAGCAATGTACAATCTGCATATCACCCTTGCCACAGTACTGAAACTACTCTTCTAAAAGTAGTTAATGATATTCTCTCTGCTTTGGATAGCGGAAAGATTAGTCCTCACCCTCCTTGATTTATCTGCAGCATTTGACACAATAGACCATGATATATTACTTCACCGTCTCCAGCATGTATTTGGCATTCATGATACAGCCTTACTGTGGTTCAAGTCCTACTTGGTCAACAGGACACAAATTGTATCTGCAAATGGAATACACTCCAGCCCAGTTGATCTATGTTGTGGTGTTCCACAGGGGGCTGTTCTCTTCTTTATGTACACTCAGCCGCTCTCAAGTGTCATAGATCATCATCCAGTGCCTCACCAATTGTACACTGATGACACCCAAATATACAAATCTAGCCATCCAACTGAAGTTGATGCTACCATCCACGGTGTAGAGAGGTGCATTTCTGATGCGAAATCATGGATGTCATGTAACAAGCTGCAGATGAATGATGATAAAACTGAGGCCATTCTGATCACAACACAAAGACTTTCTAATTCACGTCCTTTACCTCAAACAATAAATATCAGCAATGCCAAAATTAAATTCACACAATCAGTACGAAACCTAGGTGTTACTCTGGACAGTACTCTCACATTGCACCAACATGTCATGAACATATGCAAGGCTGCATATCTTGAGCTGAGACGCATCAGCTCAATTCGCAAATATCTTTCAGTTGATGCCACTAAAACACTTGTGTGTTCATTAGTACTTTCAAGACTGGACTATTGTAACTCAATTCTGTCTGGTTCATCTCAATATCTACTCCAGAAACTTCAAAAAGTTCAAAACACGGCTGCTCGGATCATACTTAGAGTACCACCATCAGAGCACACCTCGTCGCTGCTCTGTACCCTACACTGGCTATCAATTCGATCCAGAATCAAACACAAAATTTGTTCTCTGTGCTACGTTTCACTGACGGACTCTAGTCCAACATACCTATCCCGATCTCACCCATGTGTACACACCAGCAAGATACTTACGCTCCTCCTCTGACAATCGTATACTCATTAGTCCCACTATGAAAACAAAGTCATATGGACAGCGTTCTTTTGCATACCAAGGCCCAGCAACGTGAAATGAATTGCCCACTGAACTTAGACACAAAGACACAGTGATCACATTCAAGAGAGCTCTCAAAACTCACTTATTTCGACTGAAAGAACAAACTTAAAAATCTAATAATGTTTCCTACCTGAAATATTCTCAGCATTTTTGTTCTTCTTTCTAATTTTATGGTGTTTGTTTTTGCAATAATATTATTATATATTTTTTATCTTATAGATGTTGTCTAATGTTGTAAGGCGCTTAAGAGCTTTAAAGATTAGGCGCTATACAAAGTCCTCATTATTATTATTATTATATATATATATATATGCGTGTGTGTGTGTATGCATATATGTATGTCTGCATGTGTGTGTGCCTATGTACGTATGCATGTATTTGCGTATGCATGCATGTACGAGTGTATGTATGTGTGTGCGTACTTAGGTAGATATGCGTGTATGCTTATGTGTATGCATGCATACATGCATATGCATGCATGCATTCAGGCAGGCAGATAGGTACTATATTTTTGCATAGATATATGTTAAGAAAATACATGCATGCATGGATGAAGATATGGATTAATGTAAATCCATATATCCAAATAATAATAATAATAATAATAATAATAATAATTCATTCTTTATTGTAGGTATTTCTAATGGAAGTGAATAGAACGTTTCTTTAGATATCCACATTTCCTATAGTAAAATTGTAGATAGATATCTTGGCTCTAGATAGATAGAACAAAATATTAATTGTTAGATGTAAAACACAGAAATATATTTCTTGTATTAATTTTCGATTATGTAAATTGTTGTTTAGGTTGTGGCTTTTGTGCATATATGCAAGCTCTCTGTCTCTCTCTCTCTCTCTCTCAAAAACTTCATAGTAGTGTATAAAGAGTCAATATACTCAAGAAAGATCAGATCTCTGCGACATATTTTCATTTGTTGTTGTTTTTGTTGTTGTTGTGAGGTTTAACGCCATTTTTCAGCACACGATAGGCTATACATGGCCAGGATTACTGGTGGGGGAAGATCCCGGGAAAACCCCGGTATGAACCACCGACCCACGGGAAGCTACTGGCAAGCTTTCTCACGTACCCCCATTGGCCGAGCCCCAGACTCGAGCCCAGACAGACAGAGGTGAGATATCAGTGATCTGTAATAATGAGTGCTTTAGACCACTTGGCCACTCGGGGCCCCTAAATGTTGTCTTTACAAGTCATACAATTGAATATATATTGACACTAAATTTAAAACGAAAAATGCATAGGATCAATTTATCATAATTATTTCCACAAATAAATTTTACTAATGTTCTTGTACAATTGATATAACTAAATCGAACCATAAACTCGACCTAGGCCCTATTAGTTTAGCAAACGATGCACTTGCTGAAAACTTTAAAAACAAAAATTACTATTGCTTTTAAGTATGATTTCACTCTATCAAGACAGGTAATTTTCAAATATATATATTGTTGAGTAACCCATCTCGTAGTCAGTTTAATCTTTTCTAGATCCGGATCAATATAAACCTCAACTTCTTCTACCTAAAATTTGGCTTTACGAAATTACCTAAACTTTAGACTTTCCTAAAAGAAAGAAAGGAATGAATATTACTGATGTCGGTCTTCAATATCGGATTTAAAAGGTTAACTGACTGTTGCAAATTCGTGTCTCTTGCTAGAGGTAAAATATTTCTGATTAAATTCTCGAGCACGTCTCAACTGAAAAGCGAAATCTTTGGTCAATTTGCCCAAAGGCTTTATTGTCAATGTTACTGATTAGCACATAGTTTTATACTTAGTCATTGTCTAGACAAATTGGATTTGATTGGACCAAAAAGAGCCCTCACTTTTATCGGACTGGCTCTGAAGATGGATAGATAATTTGGCATCAACGAGACTATTCGTATATAGACAGAAACCCTGTATCTTAGCAATCTATCTATTACAGCAGTATCCGGTTCTGGGATATGTATGCATTTACATGGCATTATGTCTGTATGTACATAAGTATGTACGTACGTGTGTATGTACTTGTGTATGTACGTATGTATGTATGTATGTATGTGTGTGCGTGCATGCGTATCTATGTATGTTCTAAATTATGTTAGAGTTATCTCTAAAGGCATATACACATACATGAGTGAAGGGAGGGATGACAGTAAATCCTATATCAATATATCAATATAATAACGAGTACTCTATTACATATATATTGCCAATAGCGTTAATCCCTAGAACAACAACAACAACAATTACATGCATCTTGTAATGGAACTGAATTGTATATTTTCTTTAGATTCAAGACGTCCGATAATAACATTGTAGCTTGATAGGTAATTTATATATATATATATATATATATATATATATATATATATATATATATATATATATATATATATATATATATATATATATATATATATATATATATATATATATATATATATATATATATATATGTATGTTTGTCCTGGAGGTAATCTTTCAAGTACCCATCTTGTGGTCAGTTCATCGAATTCCAAATCAGGATCAAAATTAGGCGCAACATTATCTACTTTGGTTTTAAGAAATTAAGTTGTTGTTGTTCTAGGGTTCAACGCCATTTTTCAGCACAATATAGGCTATACATGGCGGCCAGTAGAACTGGTGGGGGAAGAACCCAGGGAAGAACCACCGACCCACGAGAAGTTACTGACAAGCTTTCCCACGTACCCACGCTAGCCCAGCCTTGGACTCGAACCCACGCAGACAGAGGTGAAATGGCAGTGATCCGGAACGGTGAGCGCTTTAGACCACTCGGCCACTCGGTGCCCCAAGAAATTAAGTAAAATTTGGGCTTTATAAAATAAGTGAATCATTACATATGTAAGACTTTTTAATGCCAGATTCATGATGGCGATTTTCCGATGTGTATGCAACCTCACGTCTATTGAGACGGCAAGAAATTTTCTGATCAATTTTCAAGCACGTTTCAGCGGGAAAAGAAATTTGCCTCAAGATTTTATTATTAATATATTTGAATATCGCGGAGTTTGTACTCATTTTTTTTAAAAAAAAAATTGGTTATTTATTGGACCAAGATTGCACAAAAGTCTTTGTTCTAAAAGCATCACATTAAAGTCATAAAATTGCAGGTAGGCCTACGGTATTGTCGCTATAAAGAATCCTGTCACCAGAAGCTGCAGTTAAAATCAAGTTCCTTTAATATTTCACATAAATATCAATTCTTTAACGTCACTACTGATGCTTATTTAACATCTATCTTTAATAAAATAAAAAAATTCTTGCAAAGATACAACCAGAGTAACTACAGAATCCCATAAGCGTTAGTTGTGCGATTACAGCGTTATCATAGGTACATCAAAAAATGTACGAAAAGCTTATGTGATGAAAAATATTTGTTATATTGCTTTAACATTACAAAAGCTGTTAATTTTTTATATTACCCGTTGATGCAAGGATCATCTCTTGTGAAATATTGGAGTATTTAACTTGTACAAAAATGGTAATTTTACAATACCCAAGCGTCAATACAATCCAAAAATTTCTAAAATCTGTATACACCGGTGTGCATATAAAAAGTGTTATTATATGCAGAGGGGTCTCGTTACAGAGCGAAGGAAACACACGTGTGTTCGTCTAAAAGTCTGTTGTTTTCGCCTTATTTCCAAGGACTTATCGACACCAACCGTTGTCAACTGGAAGTTCTAATAACGCGCCGAGTCTGTAAATAATTTTCCTTGAATCAATCAATGACCACAAAATATTCCAACTTGACATTTGCATCGCAGCTTCATAATTGCATAGCAACCTCACAACTGCATGGTTTATCCTTGTTAGATTAACGTAATGTAGCGCCAGCACTTCACACCATGAAAATATAAATAAAACTCAAACACCAAGACAGGACTATGTTCCTACTCTATCCCTGGGACAGTCGAACAACGATTTCGAACCCGACTTCACCTGTAGCATTCCACCATATCTACCTTCATAGCAATAGTAACAGGCGTCTCCAGATAGTGGAACATCCCCATCTCCATTATTCCATTGTATAAAATATCATCCCTATCACAAATATTTCACACGGAACCAATCAACACCTTTAGATTTAAATAGAAACTACCAAGCCCACGTATCCGGCTCCGAGCTAAACTCAACTAAACTAAACCAAGCCGTCATGAAACTACATCAATACTGCTCTCAGTGTCGTTTGCTGAGAAATATTTCCCCAACATCGACTTCCTACATTCAAACAAGTAATCCCTAAAATCAAACAAATTTGAAAATGGAGACGAAAATACAAATGGCGCATACACTAGATTTATTACAATACGACAAAATGAATACGGGACAATGCCAATGGAACAAACATTCAGACGTTAAAATTATACTTTTATAATTTTAACTTGTTGATATTCTGATGACATCCATAATATGCACTATGTTTCAAACAAATCCACTTTTAGACTCAAAATTAAGTGATGAATTGTGTCCGGCGATAACTTTTATTAAACTCAATGAAAAACTAAGATTTATCTTCTCCTGTTTATTTAACTAAAATACAGAATGAAAAGAACTAAAGTTAGTCTATTTTTATGCCTGTCCATAACTGTTGCTTAAACATGTGTAAAAACAACATTATCTGGTTAAAAAAATTAATGAGGGATCGTTTCTCTATTATGAAATGAAAAATTTGATTTTTTTTCTACAAACCTTATTCGACTTCAGCCAAGGATTAAAAATAAGTGAAAGCCTTACGCAACCCATTTTTTTTCCTTTATGTATATATGTGGGGATAATGTTTGTTTATACGTCTCACAGAATGGATTCAAGGCTATTGGTGACACATCTTCCTAGATAGTGAGCGATGTTTTACTTATTATTGACCTTTTGCACCGATTCACTCTTCGGTTGATACTTTTAAAGATAAGCTAACTAAGTAATATGGAATTATGGTGTATTGTTTCAAAATATTAATAATATATTTACAACTTAAAGTGGAAATAAAACTCTGCAAAACTATTGCGCAGAAAGTAATGAAGATATTTTTGTTTCTAACTTACTATTTATGGTAACTTTACCGATGCAATCGACCTTGCTTACGTTTGTGCGGTATAGTCAAAATCTTTGGAACATGAAATCTATACATGTTTGGTGTTCATTGTATGTTAAAAACAGTATCGTGTGTCTTGTTTGTGGTTTCCTCAGATTAGACAGTTCTTTCTTTACTGGTATGCTTATCGTGACTGATTGTTAATAATGGCCATTTATACATGCCGAGGAACACAACACCTTCCTCGAAGACTGAAAAGGTACACTAATCAAATTTTAAATGGACTCACAGCTGAATTTTTTGCCAGAATTTTGTTCTGATGGCTTTTAACATGTTTAACCAAATACAATTACATAACTGTTTTCAAAAGTATGCTTTCAAAACATTATGCCCACTATTCGAGTACATGTCAGCACATTCGATAATTTTAATATTTGTTACGGGTGGTGGGGAAAGCTAAAAGAGAGACTTCACCTGATATTTAGTTAACAAAGATGCATTTACCAAATTCATTAATCTGCAATGCATTCGTACGAACTTTGTGGCCTTCGCCTTCTTAGGTTTAAATATATGCTATGGGACATGGAAGTCGAAGCTGACCGGTTGTTCGTATCAACGAAGCAAGCTACACTCTGGAGGTCTAATACCACTAAATATTACGGATAGGGAGAACCAGTTATATGCGAGTGTTGCAGTTAGAGCGATGATTCGATAACCCTGATAATAACGATCGGTCCTCATTGACTGGATAAAAAAGACGACGATATTTTTATCTTATATTATTTTTAAGCACGATCTATTTTCTTGAATATATAATCGGATTCAAGTGGCGATTTAGAGAACAACACAGAATGATTTTAGATTGTGTTAGTCAAGCTTCTCGGGCAAGATGAAAGCACCAATTTGACAGTGATCCACTTCACGCACAATTATCTCGGAAAGTCAATCCAATCTCTGCTGATTTAATCTCGGCAGAAGTTTTATGAAAGGAAGCTGTCATGCAGATTATAAAATTGAGTTGTTCGAGTATATTTATTTACGAATCTGTGAGCATTACGGTCTGTGAGATTTGAATGAATGGTCTTAGATCGGGATTCTTAGACAAGGAATGTATTCATCAATGTTATTGGTGATCTAATTTATTGTTAACGGTAGACTGATGACAAAGTACATTTTAGTTAATTCGATTCGGTGAGCCAATGAATTATATCGGTGGAACTAGCCACGAGCGGCTATCACCTTTTCATCTGTGACAGAAAGAGAAAATACACTTGCTGATGTTGATAAGTTTCCATAAATGATTATAAAGAAAATTAAACAGTATACAGTATAATCTTCCATTCAGAGTCCAGATTGTTTATGTACCTTGTTTATAGCTGGTTGCAATTTTGCTTGTAAGAGTGTTTCCTTATAAAGATTTTGTGCTCGGAAAAATTTGTGTTTCTAAACTAATAAGCACACTTGTTGGTAGCAAATATTTGTAAATTTAAAAGTGCAAAGAAACAATAATCCTTATTCAAAATCTATACATTTATTGAACACTAAATACGTATTCATCCAATCGTCTTTGCTAATCTTTAACACATTTATTTGTATTTCTCTTCCGAGTGTCAACTGCCCATAATGACTATCTTGAAAACGTTGTTATTGTTTTTTTTTCTCCTAAATGGATGATCAATTTGACGTTGAATTTTAATACAAATATTTTTTTATGATATCTTGTTAGTCCTAAATAAAAATGGTCCAGACCTTATATCTAACACGGTCGCAGCGGCTGCCGTCTAGAAAATCTTGCTATTGCTACGTCTACAAAAAGGAGTGTCATAATGACATAGGGTTATTACTAAATGACTTAAAGACTTTCTGTTGGTCCTAAATGAAAATGGTGCTGATTTGACATGTACGTCATGGTGCTATCTTGAAAATCGTCTTAACCTTACTTTTCATGGACAAATGACCGTGTCAACACAGGTTTGTATCTTTTTATGACGAGTGCTTTATTCGAAATGAAAAGAGCGGTGATCTTGAGAATCCTGATACTTCTTGTTAGATGGTCGTATCAGAAAAATGGGGTATATAAAAAACAGTTCATATCATACTTTGTTAATACTAAATAAAAACGGTGACCTTAGACAGTCAAGGTGGCAACCATGACGACCGACTTGAAAATACTCTTGAAAATACCGTTATCGCTACTTCTCCTACATGACAGTCCTAGAGAATTGAGGTTTTCACTAAGACCATTTGTGTTATGTAGTTAGTATTAAAACAATGGTGTCCCCTGATAGCCAACATGGTCGACATGTTAACCATCTTAAATTTTTTTTATAGTTTTCTTTTGAAGAAATGTGATATAGATCTGGAGTTTACACTAAAATATTTAGGTTATTTATATGATCCTAAAATGATGCTTATCAGACCAGCATCTGTTATTGCTACTTTCTCTCAAAGGCACGGTATTATCGATATGGGATTTTCATTAAAGCACTTTTTACTATATGCAGCTAGTCCTCAGATAAAACTATGCCAAAGTGACCTTCCAAAATATATGGGGGAAATATTAGAGCCAATTCATACATTAAAATGATGATCATCTAACCAACAAATTGGCTGTCTTGATGTCCATCCTGATAATCTTCATATGGCTAGTTTTCCGAAACGGAATGATCGCATCGACATGAAATGGAGCTTTCGAAAAAACACAGAGCAATATGTAAATGATTCTGAAGGTAACTGTTGTACAGCTGTCCTCCTCCATGGTCCTATTGTGGCCATCCTGTCACTATACCTATGGTACGAATGGTGGCATTCACATCATTTACACTAAAGCACTTCTTGCAATGTGTGCTGGTTCTAACAGTTAATATCTGACTACCAGCATGGATGAACGTTTTTGAAGAAGTTTGAAAACTAAACCTAACTGACCTCTGTCCTATCAAGGGTTGTTAGCTTACCGTTTATACTTTGTATAGTTTATAAAAACATGGGCTTGTACATGTACATAATGAATTTTACCTTTACGTTTTTATTTTGCTGCAGGTCAATAACAAAGAGGATAGTAAGTGCTTTGACACCAAGGTCAAGGTCTTGACTGGTATTTAGATGTCCTTGCTAGTGAACTTGGTAACAAATATGAATGATTTTTTTTCTCAGACTTAGTCCGTGTATCCGAAGAATATTCTGAATGATGCCAGTTCTACTTGGGGATTCTTCTAACTGATACTATTAATTGCTTTCACGAAACGTACGATGTGGGTATATCTTGACACTGTCTAAGACTTTTTCCATCGGAAGGTTGCTCAAACCTGAGTAGTTCATATTCTCTAGTGCAAATAAATCAGAATATTCGGCAAGATTACACCTGTTAGCTAGGGGAAGAACACGAGACTTTAGGGACCAGCATCTGGAGCATCGTCAATCAGCAGCACATCGGCACGGTTTAACTTGTTGCGTATTTCCTGAATATAGTCAACTGGGGGAGGTTGCTAAAGGTGAACATTACCGTGTGGTTTGCTCCACATATTAATCTTCGTTCATTTGCCGACTAAAACACCTATTAACGTCAATGATCTCAGATCCATGATATTCGATTCAACGTTAAAGGCTATGCCAAAGACTTTTATGCTGTACTTACAGGTAAACATCATGTGAACATGTTGACGCGAACGTGCAAGAAAATAGTTTTATCACCAAATTTGGAATGTTGGAGTTTCTCAAGAATACAATACGTCGTTTTAATGCAATACTCAGCAGATAAAGAAATAAGGCAGTATATCTTGGTGTGGTCTTCTGGAGATTTTACTTGGCCAGTGGAGAGTAAATCCCGTCGATTTACTTCCGTTTGATGACTATTCTGTTAAAGTATTGGTACAGAGTCTCATTGGTTCAAGTATGTGATCTCACCCTTCATGCACCTCTGTCAGTCATTGCTGTGAGATATTAATTACTTTTGGCACTTTTGCTGATAATTTATCTACGAGGTCTCCAGTATTAAAATCAGGTGTTGACAATTATAGGTTAACTCAATCTGAATGTCAGCGCTCTTTCTTAACTTTCTTCTTATAATAAATACCCCAATATTACGTATAAATTTATTTTTCGTGAACCACAGTATCAAATCCTGCATCTTAGCTACCCAAGGTTCAGATATGTTAACCCTATCTACACCTTGGCGCACCGAACAGATATTTTTGTGCTTCGGGTCTGTGAATTTCATTGGATGCACCACCAAGTCACCGCATCTATTCAAAACTAAGTTAATTTAAACACTGTTCCTACATGCTCGAGAAAAGGGGAGCACACAATTTGAATGAACTAATAAATAAGCATTTTCCCACTGCCAGTCTGTGTTATGTACAAATACTTTCACTAATATACACCTCTAATGACTTTTCTCTGGTACGTATTCTTACTTTCAATGTTAAACTTACAAATTATCTTTTTGAAGTCGAATTGCCTCCACTATTTCCGCCTGTACAGTGCATCGAGGCTACGCGCTAATGGTTCGTTGGCATTGCATAATATGGGATGCAACTCATGAAATCCAATAGATGTCGCTAGGACAAAGCACTAAAATATCTGCTCAATCCACCAAGGTGTAGATAGGGTTAACATATCGGAACCTGTGCCTTCGAAGATGCAAACCCTAGGCCCTTTGATACCCCCCCCCCCCCGGTTTATTTATGGTGGCAATAGCAATACGTAGATAAGAAAACTACATAATGAACTTAAACAAGATCAATCTGGAGCATAATGTACAGAATTTAGACAAAGTCTGACGCACAGATTACCAATAAATCCAACAGGTTCCTATTTTGTAATGAAGTAAGTTCCTATACTGAATTTAAGATAGCGAGATCCCAGCCAGATATACAACGTATGTGTAGAGACAAGTGCACTTTGAGAAAGTTTGCAAGGCGCCTTTCAAATTAGTTAAGGGAATCATTTCGTTTGACGCAATTTCGGACAAGTAGAAAAGCAGTTCCAAGTAGATGATTGAGTTATGAAGAGTCTATTCAACGGTATCGTGATACAGTCAAATATGCAATGAAAGGCTCTTGGGAAATAGAGAAAACGATGCACTGAGTCGGTTGTTTCGGAATAACATTAATCTTCATCAGATGTCATTTAAATGACATAATCCGGAAAATATAAACCGACGTTCCCAATATAAAAACGAAGCATTAATATATTGCAATAAACTGGTCTCTCGGCAGGCTTTTTCGTCATATTACAGTTTGTTTGTTGTAGGGTTTAACGCCATTTTCAGCACACGATAGGTTATGCATGGCGGCCATTATTAGTGGTGGAGGAAGAACTCTGGAAAACCTTAGGAAGAATTACCGACCCACGAGAAGCTACGGGCAAGTTTTCTCACATACCCACACTGGCCTAATCCTCGACTCGAACCCACGCAGGCAGAAGTGAGATGGCAGTGATCCGTAATGGAGAGCGCTTTAGACCACTCGGCCACTCGGGGCTCCCATCATATTACAGAATAATTTTTATGAAGCCTCCTTGTGTACGATATGATCGCGGGGGAAATAATTACGTCTCTTTATTGTAGGTAAATCGAAAAGAAAAGAAACAGACAAAAAATATTTGATATTTGTTTGGAATTAGAGCATCTCTCAAAACAACATTTCTCAATGAATGAATTAGAAAGATAATGATCAAGAACACGTTACCTAAATGTTTGAGACATGCAAGTGGATCATCGAAAGTGAACACAATCAAAATATTCCCAATACATGCTCAATGAGTTCATTTGTTTTTACAAATGGGCGTCCTATGACAAGACTTCTTATTAATGAGCTTTCCATCCTTTTCGTTTTAGCTAATTTACATGAACGATAAGAACAATACGACCATTTTCTAGCAATGGGTCTCTTTGACTTGTTTTGAAGGAACCCATATGCACTGAAAAAATGCCTTGACAGAAACAAATTGAAGCTTGCGCTAAAACTTGAATAATTTCGATTTTCAAACTTAAATTTTAATTTTCTAAATGACGAACTTAACATATAATTGTACAGTTTTTCTGATATCATGAAACCGTGGGATAAAATTGAAGCCATGTGTCCGATTTTTTTATATAAAAAATATTTCAACAATTTAATAAACTTTTTAGCATGAACGTAAAATGAAACGTGTCTGTTTGGACAAAATTTCCTGTGTGCTACTGAGAATTTAAGAATCTTTATGCTTTAAGAATTAAAAACATCAAAGAACGTACCAGATAAGGTTGAAAATATATAATATTTACACGAGTATTTTATTATTTAGCACGAAAGTTGTACGTCAGCTATCCTCAATACAGTGATTTGATTTCATGCGAGATCTTTAAATTATAAAGACTGGACGAATGCCATTCTGTAGTGCATGTTTGTGTGTGTAAATTGATCCTGATGACAGACTGATTTAATGCCACTGTATCACAACTAGAAATATTGTTCTTGCTGTTACTGTTGTTGTAGATTTAACGCCATTCTTAAGCATGTAGGATGTCACTACAATCGGGGTACTATAAGGGTCTTATGCTAATTGGCACTACAACCGGGCTACTATAGGGGTCTTTTGCTAATTGTCAATACAACCGGACTATATGGAGGGTCTTTTGCTCATTGTCACTACAACCGGGCTGCTGTAAGGGTCTTATGCTAATTGTCACTACAACCGTGCTACTATATGGGTATTTTGCTAATTGTCACTACAACCGTGCTACTATAGGGGTATTTTGCAAATTGTCACTACAACCGTGCTACTATAGGGGTATTTTGCTAATTGTCACTACAACCGTGCTACTATAGGGTATTTTGCTAATTGTCACTACAACCGTGCTACTTACTATGCAAGTCTTATGCTCATTATCACTACAGCCGGGCTACTAAAAATGTCTTGCGCTAATTGACACTTCAACCAGGCTACTATAAATGTTTATGCTACATTACTTAGTCTGTTTTAATAGAAGTATAGTTAGATTGGATGTTTATTCATTAATTTTAGGTACAGTTAGTGGAACCAATGAGGCTTAGTGTTTAGAGTGCTCGACTCGTGCCCATAATGATGCTAGTTCACATTTTGCTCAAGCCAGGCCAGGTCGACCACTGTAGTGTGTCCTGATCGCTTCACTTTTTCGTAAATAACATCGGAATGATGTAATTTTTTTCATGCTGATGTGCCATTGAACACCACTCATATCTGATGCATCTGCGATCTTAAGCCTTTCTGGACTAATGTTATGCACGATCATTGTCTATAAAATTCCACTTTAGTCGTATTGCAAGTCATAATCTATTGATATTTTTTTTTGCATTCTGGCTACTCAATAGTTTACAATCCATGAATATAAAATAAATGGCTCAATTCGACATAAATATATTATTTCTGCATTAATGTGTCTTAGAGATTTCCAATCACACGAAACATACGGCAATGAGCCCATATTAGAGGTGTGTGCGTGTGTGTTAAATTAGACTTTATAATCACAAGAAACATAGCAGTCATGAGACCATATCAATGTGTTACGTGTTTAGGCTCTAAGAAACATTAACAAAAGAAAGAGTGAAGCTTTAATAAATATAACAAATAATTTATTTCCCTGGAAAAGCACTGTAAAAATGAAAAAAAAAATAAATGAACTTACGGTTTTAAGTATCAAATCCAAAAATAATCCAAGAATAATCCACCAATTAAATTTTAGAAGTCCTAATAATGAAATGTTCAAATGAATTCAAGTTAGAGTCCCGACGAAAATTCCAAAATGGAAGGCGATGACGTATAATATAGCCTTTATTGTACAAATCATTTTTTTAATGTGCCTACATTTTTTTTTTTTTTTTTTTATTTTTTTTTTTGATTCACAAACAATTTTCCGGTGTTGGAAATTTAAATAAATGTCTTTGTCCAAGAATTCTGTATTAGAATTAAAATATTTCCAGGAAAAATTATAATTTGAATAAAAATTAACATATAACTCAGAACTTGTCACAAACACTTTCCAGTGTGAAAGCCCAACTAATTAATTTCTCTTTAGAAAGCGGTATAACATCTGAATACTGCGCAATTTAAAAAAAAACAGAATTGCAAAATAGAGGCTTTTTACATATAAAATCATTTACTCTCAGTATGACTTTGATAAAAGCAAATCATTTTACTCCGAGAATAAAATAAAAATAAAAGTTGCTTATCAGTGATTTCTAAATCAAGGTCGGGAACTAAGCCAAAAATAGAAACAGTGTTTCCATTATTAGGCGTCCCCGAAAAGAGTCAGGTCAAACTGAATCTTCTGGAAAATATCAGATTCCTAGTAAACCAAATTACATTACTTTGACATGTAATTAAAAATAAAGATTTTAAAACTTACCTAAATTTAAATCAAATATAAATTAAATCAAACATACATAAGTGTTTAAACGGGACATTCTAATCAAACGAAACATAACGGTTATGATATCATATCAGTATTTGCAAGCATATGTTTAAACTGGACTTTTTCTAACCACATGAAACACCATGGTAATGAGATTATGCCATTCTTTTAGTTGAAATCGGACGTCAACAACACATTTTCTATTGGAATTTCCGATTTTCTCAAAAATATTAAGTGATTGCATAAAATCTTTGTATCTCTCTCGAATAGAAGCATTTTTCAAATTTTCGTACAATTATTAATGGAAGTGAGAAATAAGCTGATTTATTGCTAGACGGTCTTTTTCACAACAATCTAAATGTTGTAATGCACGACCTAGCTAAAGCTACATAAATTTATCAATAGCTGACGTATGTAAAGAGAGGTATAATTCAAAAGCATTCTGTAACATAACAATTCGATTTTTCAATATTCATAACGGATTCATCAGTGTAATTAATGGAAGTTTCCAGCCCGATTTGCAATTTAAAATGTATAAGAAGTTCTTGCATGATAAAGTACGAAATTATATTATATTATATATATATATATATATATATATATATATATATATATATATATATATATATATATATATATATATATATATGATGCATGGTTAGACTATTGTTCTACCTTTTGTACCACAATAATGAACATTTAATCAGGAATGAATTATTATCAAGATTTGTTTCCCTATAAATTGGTATACTTCCTCTGCCACTAGTATTATAAACCTAACCCCACAGAGAAAGTTTATGCTTTCTAAACATCTGGATACACGAGGTCTATGATTACTTTTTCTTTTTAATAAAATTCTTCAATTTTACTATCTGTGAAGGGTAGTAAAGAATCACACCCAAAATACGTTCGGGGTTTGCATTTCATCACGGTTTAAAATAACAGACTTGTCATAAAGTTAATAAAGTAT
The DNA here is from genome assembly GCA_028554795.2 of Sinohyriopsis cumingii. NCBI lineage: Eukaryota > Metazoa > Mollusca > Bivalvia > Unionida > Unionidae > Sinohyriopsis > Sinohyriopsis cumingii. The sequence goes on along the minus strand of CM068838.1, from coordinate 114,038,054 downwards.
TTATTTCCACACCTCTCACTGAGTCTTAAGTGTTTAACTTTAATACCACTAGTTACTGATGAACCACGCCCATATGAAAATCTGCTCTGAAGACATCCAAGTTTCACCCAGATTGATGCCCTTCTCTTTTCATTATGAAATTGAAATAACAGTAACGAAAGAATAATAATAATAATAATAATAATAATAATAATAATAATAATAATAATTGCCATAATGATAATAGTAATTACCAGAATGAATTGCCCAAATACTGTTCAGCCGCAGTATGCCCTATGTTCTCTATAGCACGCACGGTACTAATTGAACTCCAATAGTAAACATATGGCAACACTATCATATTCAAAATTCAATAACTTAAAATTTCTGGGTGCTGATGATAAGATCTATAATTCTCCATGCACATCTAACCTTGGTGCAAGCTTGTGTGTGGAGAACACCATATGAGCCGCGGCATTTTGTTTATTTACATGTGCATGAAACACATGTTATTGATTCTGCACCAAATGAATCAGGTGCTACTTTCATTATCGAGTACTCTTGAGTCAAGCCTGTAAAAATACTAAAATTGCATCAGTAGAAATTTGTCTATATTTGTTAAAAATTACATAAAGGATAAGCTCTCAAAAGATATTTTTACTAAAATTTTAATTTTCATTATTAACCAATTATGGACCACCAAACCCGTAAATACTCTTTTATTTGTTCACCCATTTTTAGACTGGTTCACAGTTGTTCCATATAATTAGTACCGTGTGTCCTTTAGGGTCCTTGTCCACGTTCTCGTCTCGTTCGGGCTTAAATTGGTAATGTCTTAATCTCAGCGAGCAGAATTTTCTTAAGATTCATTACCTTCGCCATCTTTTAGGAGTTCACCTTCTTCACACGACGAAATGAGCATGACAAATTTACCGTAAATTCGCTTGAATCGATTCTCAGGCTCGGCAAATGTGGGTATATAAGAAAGCTTGCCAGTAGCTTCCTCTGGGTCGGTGGTACTTACTGGAGCATCACTGGGTTCTTCTTCCACCAGTTTAACTGGCCGCAGTGTAAAGCATATATTTGATATGTATGAATATCAATATTAATATGAATATTAATCGATGGTTAACATTAAAATTAACATGGCTTACTGCATATTTCCAGATTAAAAGAAGCTTTACCTTCTTTAGAATTCCTTAAAAATCATGGTAACCTACACGACAGATTTATTTTATTTCGGCAGCCTTGATCAGCCCATAATCTTTTTTTAATAATTTTAAATGCAGTTTGTAATCCCCAGTTTGATAATTGCGCCTATTCACGTCAAGTAATCCAAAAACGATAGAGTTCTCTTCCTCTTTCAGTATATGTTGTTTCTGTTGTTATATGGGTTTAATGCCAACTTTCAGCATACGATAGGCTGTATATGGCGGTATATTTGGTTTAGGTTGAACCCGGGAGACCCAGGGATGAAGGACCAACCAACATAAATCTACTGGCACGCTTTCCCACATACCCACGCTTGGCGAGCCCGAGACTAGAACCAACATCACTGAGATGTCAATGATCTGAATATACTTCGTTCAAAATAATACAAAATCTCTAGAATGAATCTTGTAACAGAACACGATAATAGATGGAAACCATTAAAAAAAATAATGCCTGCGTTTTGCCTCACATTGGCACAACACTGAGAAGGTGTCAAACTAGCCTGGTCGGGTTTCCAATTGTTTCATGAATGGTCACATTCTCAATAAGGTCGACCGATGATGAAAGAGAATGGCTCAGTGTGTGCAATACCAATAAATGTTATGCAAGTCCTACTATGCGAATCAATAGCGTGCCAGTCAGTCAGTAAACAGGATGTAGAGTTCTCACTACGGAGCGAAGAGAAAGATATACGAGGTTTTAACAGCAGTATAATTAACTGACAAGTTTCTTTTTATCATTTGTGTCTAATGACCCTTGGCAACTTCTAATAAACTATTTTTTTTCCCAGACCATGTGTCAGTCGATATGTACACCGTTTACGGCCTTAATGTATATAGGTCTTACTCGGCAATTAGATGTCACTTCCTTGTTAAACACCAAGTATGGTTATCAAACAATATATTTGTTTCCTGAAGGAAGTGAACAGTTTAAGTATAGCCAGAATAGATTTATGGAAAAAGTTACACAAGCTCTTTGTGCGTTTTTCTTAGCAAATAAATACCAGCCAAAGTCAGATGCGATCTTGCTGTTTCAGTAATAAAGTAACATAGCGTTTCTGTGGGTGGGTGAGAGTAGAGAATCAAAGTTTATCGTCTCTATTACCTTTGTGCGCATATAATAATAATAATAATAATAATAATGAGGACTTTGTATAGCGCCTAATCTTGGGAAGCTCTAAGCGCTTTACAACATTAGACAACACCTATACGATAAAAAACATATAATGATATGATTACAAAGACAAACACCATAAAAATAGAAAGAAGAATAAACAAAATGCTGAGGATATTTAAGGTATGAAACATTATTACGTCTTTAAGTTTGTTCTTGCAGTCGAAATAAGTGAGTTTTGAGAGCACTCTTGAATGGGATCACTGTGTCTTTGTGTCTAAGTTCAGTGGGCAATTCATTCCACGTTGCTGGGCCTTGGTATGCAAAAGAACGCTGTTCATATGACTTGGTTTTCATAGTGAGAATAATGAGTATACGATTGTCAGAAGAGGAGCGCAAGTATATTGCTGGTTTGTACACATGGGTGAGGTCAGATAGGTATATTGGACTAGAGTCCGTCAATGAAACGTAGCACAGAGAACAAATTTTGTGTTTAAGTCTGGATCGAATGGATAGCCAGTGTAGGGTACAGAGCAGCGGGGAGGTGTGCTCTGATCGTGGTACTCTAAGTATGATCCGAGCAGCTGTTTTTGGAGTAGATATTGAGATGAACCAGACAGAATTGAGTAACAATAGTCCAGTCTTGAAAGTACTAATGAACACACACGTGTTTTAGTTGCATCAACTGAAAGATATTTGCGAATGGAGCTGATGCGTCTCAGCTCAAGTTATGCAGCCTTGCATATGTTCATGACGTGTTGGTGCAATGTGAGAGTACTATCCAGAGTAACACCTAGGTTTCGTACTGATTGTTTGAATTTAATGTTGGCGTTTTTGATATTTATTGTTTGAGGTAAAGGATGCGAATGAGAAAGTCTTTGTGTTGTAATCAGAATGGCTTTATCATCATTCATCTGCAGCTTGTTATATGTCATCCATGATTTCACATTAGAAATGCACCTCTCTACACCGTGGATGGTAGCATCAACTTCAGTTGGATGGCTAGATTTGTATATTTGGGTGTCATCAGTGTACAATTTGTGAGACACTGGATGATGATCTATGACACTTTAGAGCGGCTGAGTTTATAGAATGTAGAGAACAGGTCCAAGAACAGACCCTTGTGGAACACAACATAGATCAACTGGGCTGAGTGTATTCCATTTGCAGACACAATTTGTGTCCTGTTGACCAAGTAGGACTTAAACCACAGTAAGGCTGCATGATGCCAAATACATGCTGGAGACGGTGAAGTAATATATCATGGTCTGTTGTGTCAAATGTTGCAGACAAGTCATGGAGAGCGAGGACTGTAATCTTTCCGCTATCCAAAGCAGAGAGAATGCCATTAACTACTTTTAGAAGAGTAGTTTCAGTACTGTGGCAAGGGCGATATGTAGATTGTACATTGCTAAAAAGACTGTTTGAATTTAGATGAGATATAAGCTAAGATAAAACAACCTTTTCTAAGTTTTTTTTTATATGAATGGTAGATTAGAAACTGGGCGGTAGTTCTTTAAATCGTTATGGTCTATTGTTGGTTTCTTCATAAGAGGCTTTACAATGGCAGTTTTGAAAAATGATGGGAATTCTCCGGATGAGAGAGAATTATTAATAACATCAGTTAGTGAAGGCAATACTGGATCTAAGCACTCAAGCAGCAGTGATGTTGGAATTGGATCAAGTTCACATGACTTTGGTGCACTCTTCATCAGGATTGTACGTACAAAATCCATAGAGACAGGTTCAAATGCTGCTAATGGTTGCCGCTCAAAATCTGTATCCCAACTGTATGGTGACGACGAGTCAATTGAAATTATGGTGTCAAGCGTATCTTTAATGGTTTGTACTTTGTCACGGAAGAAATTTGCAAACATGTCCGGAAGGACGACTGGAGAGAAGGTAGTTGGAAGTGGTGTTGATTTGTTCCTTGACATTAGCTTGTTAGTAATATCGAAGAACTCTTTGCAGTTGGAACTTTCCAAGATCTTAGTAGTGTAGTGGGCTGATTTCGCTACATGGACTTTATTTGTGACATTCTAATTAGCGGATTCATATATTTGCTTATGAATAGTGAGTCTGGTGGAAAGCCAAACCCTTTCAGCTTTACGGCGGTCTCTTTTAGCAGTGCGAAGCTGGTCCCTAACACTGCTATACCATGAAGAACACTTTAGAATTGATACTCTGCACTTGGTAGCTGGGGCATGTTTGTCAAGCAATGAATGCAGGTAGTTATCGAGTTGTTCTGCTGTAGGAGGTAAGCAAGTTGTTAGGTTTGCTTGGATGTTATGCATTAGTTTGGTTCTATTTATCATAGAAGTTTCTCTTAGTAGCAGATAAAGGTAGAGGGTTAGGGACTGATAAGTCAAGATGGCATATAATGTAGAGGTGATCTGATGCAAGTTCATGGGACACCAAGGAGGACTGTAGAATGTTATCATCAGGTCTATGAAGAATCCAGTCTAAAATGTAACCATATTTATGGGTGGGTTGGTTAACTGACTGTTTGAGGTTGAAAACATTAATGGAATCAGAGTTTTGATGTGTTTGGGTTTCCGGGACAGTCAAAATGAAAGTTGAAATCTCCAAGAATAATCAGGTTGCCACCTATCGAATTTCCATACTCCAGGAGATTCGGAAACTGCTCTAAAAAGAGATTCAGTCAGCTTGTTTTTTCTACCAGGAGGAGGGCGGTATGGGCAGAAAAAAATGGACTGACCGTTGCTCCAGTGTGTGTAGTTTGGACTAGTTCAAACGATGTGTGGTCGAACTTGAATGTTGTTGTGTGGTTATGACGTTTGATCATATGATTATACCTGTGCTTCATTAAATACATTGTGCATATCTTCATTTACAGGACAATATTACTTGAACCCCTACACACACACAATTATGTGTGTGTGTGTGTGTGTCGTGCGAAACATATTGGTGAGAAAGAGAAATTAAGAGCAAGATCTGTATGAACATTCGAGATGTTAATTATTTAAAGCGTTTAAATGGAAAACTGACACCAAAAATTTCAAATTCATTTTGTTGCTGGTTTTAGGGCACAAAGTCTGCATGATGTCAGCTTTGGAGCACAAAATGTGCATGTAGTCGTGTGTGTGTGTATGTATGAAGACGAATGGAACAAATATGGAAAGCAAAGAAATATATCCAGATGAATGATCGCCACTTGGGCTCTTACATCAATTGTCTTTGACATTTGTTTACAATTTCATGAACTGACCATCTTATATTGAAGTTGATCCAAGTTTCATGACAGTGTGTATGAACATCTCTAGTATATATATAATTATGTAAAATGTGCCAGCACTGAGTGCCACAACAATTCATGGGACATGGATTATCCCCAGTTTATTATGAATTAAAGCTGGACATAATTCGCATAAACCTACAAGTACTTTTGACAAGTATATTATTTAGGTTGATAACGATTCTCAGAGAGTGTGTCTCCATCTAAATATCGTACCAAGGCAACTGTTGCATCTTGTACCTTTCATACGTTTCTACCGCTTCTGTTCATTCACAATCCTTTAGCCATCGTTCATTTCGTTCAGTTCTCTTACGTTTACAGCAGTCACTCTTTTGACCTCTGTGCATGATACGTGCATCTTTTTAAGCAAAGTTTATGGAAACCAATACCGGTGCAGCAGAATGTGTTCAAGCTGTGTTGGCCTTATTTATTCTACCAGAGTATTATCAAGACCTCCATTCAGAACATGAAAAGTTGTGTTGACATTAGAACCCTAACTCCGTGAATATGATACGTACGCATACGAGTAGAAGCTGTTTTAATCACCATAAGCATAACCAGTCGACTGGGTCTCATTTTTAGATAATTAAGGAAAATTGTTTCATCATCCCGTTCAATTATTAAAAATATAATATCTTTAATTTGTTCCACTTGCCAAATTGTATGTGGTTACTAGCAAAATAAATACTTACTGTATGCTAAATGTTACAAGTCTATGTACTTAAAAAAGTAACAGAAATGAGTGAAATGCAATAAGCTTTGTAAAATTTAAACATTTTATGTCCCTACAATACAAAGTGAAAATGAGAAGAAATAACTTACGGTATTGTGAATTAAATCCCAAAATAATCCTAGAATTACAAGCACAAGTCTCAGAAATATAGTTCTAAATAAACTTTACTGGAAATCCAATGCTGAAGGTGTTAATGTGTATGTGGCGGTCTGTATAGAGTTTTTAAGCCTACATTCTTTTGTTTAAGCACAGTAATATAATTCGAGGTTTGAATTCACTGTAAATCCCCAAACATGTCTCTGTACAAAAATACTATTTTAATGAACAATCCGTGTTTCCAGAGAAAGTAATCACTGAATTAAATAATTCGAAGAAAGAAAAAAAATCCAGCCCAAACGAACTTCTGGACACAACAGCAATACCGATTTGATCCTGCTAGATTTTAAAGCAGAAATAAATTATCTTCCCAGTAACAAGATTATATAGTCTTCCACCTGACCTCGGGTCATAATAAATATTTTCTTTAAAAATTTCTTTATAAATTTACCTAATGGAAAATAACCTTCTAGAAAGTTCTTAGTGTTTACAAGTAAGATGTTAATTATTATTAGAAAGTCTATTACTAAAATACTAACATATAACCTGGACTATGTCAGGTATACCAGGTAAATTGTAGGGAAATTCCGATAACCTAGACCCAGACCAATAACAGATGTTTATTTCTGTTAATAATGATCCTGATATTAAACCCATACGCATAGAGAATACTGTAGCAATGTGTTAGTTGTTTACAGAATAGAATAGGTTAAAACAAAATCAGTAATTCAGGTCAAGTAGAAAATAAACTTGAGTTTGGACAAGGTCAAGTCCAACATACGATGTTACATTACAGTAGCATATAATAGAATAAAAGTACATTTAAAATAGACCCCACTAACAAACAAGCAATGCCAATAAAATATACATAATACATCACTATCAGACTATTAAAATTATAACTTCAATTTATGTTTGCTCCGTATTGCCTAGATATAACTTATGGTCCTGATTGGTTCATCTCTATTCCTCATGTCAAAGGCTACTTTTTAGAATATCGACATCAGAGCAAGGCTAGAATTACAGCAAACTTTAATATGTATTCATTATCACATAGTCTGTACACTTTTCCAATAATATAGCATGTGAACATGTCACTTAATGTGATTCTGATTAGTCCAAATAAGCCCATGAAATTATTGTGCAGTATTCACTTTACTAACTGGCTACGATTTGAAATCCTATGTTTATTTCATGGTTAACCTTCAGTGTCCATCACACTGAGTAAACTAAATAGGCTAACAGTGCTGGCGCGCCATTAAAATAACAATCAACCTATTCTGTACATCAGATTACGTTCATGATTTAAGTATATTTGCATATGCAGTACTGAAGCTATGAATAACGTTCAGCAGGGGAAATAACTCGTAACAGTATAATTTCTCCCGTTGTTATATCGATTCCTTGCTTAATGTGTAAAAAGTTCATATTAAATTTATGTTCATTAATTGTTCACATATTAAATGTGTAGTAATTGTTAATCTGCGTAAACACTACCCTGAATTCGACTGGTCTAGAAATTTTAGAGTAGTATATTTAATAACAGAACTGAAATTTGAACCTCCACAAATCTGTTTATGTAATTTTCATTTAAGGGTTAAAACGAGAGATTGCTGTCTGTGCAACGTCTCACTTTTGTCCTGTTTTCACTATATTCAGTACTAAAGACATATAGACGGACGTACATATATATATATATATATATATATATATATATATATATATATATATATATATATATATATATATATATATATATATATATATATATATATATATATATATAATTTGAATGATGTGCAGATAAATCATTGTATTAAAATATACTGGTATCAAAACGTTTTTTTCGTTTCATGCTTTTACAAAGTTAGATATGAACAGTTAGCTTTAACTTTGTGTCCTTTACATTCATCTAAATCAAAAGTCTTATCCAACCAAAACTTGACCTATGACAAGCCTAGCATCCTGTTTGGCTGCAAACCAGCATGAAATTCAGCCACAATATTGCGAGATAAACAGCAACAACGATATCTACAAAACATTATCTAAAAAAATAAAGATCAATAAATCTTGTGAAACCCGTTCCTAGAATCCGGATAATTACATACTACACGAAGAATCAGAGATAAATAAAACTGTATTGTTTGCTGTACCATGATACGTGTATGTTAATGGAACAGTTTTTTCATACAAAAACAGCTTTTACGAAAGATACATTGCCTTTGTCAAGACATTAGTTTAGTTTAGGCTAGCTAAGGTAAAGTTCAGTAAAATTAGTTTAGGTTTGGTTAGGTTATTTTTTTCTTCAGATTATGCTATGTAGGTGGGTTAGCTTAATTTTTTTTTTTTTTGTTTTTTTTTTGTTAATGTTTTTCAATAAACGTTTGCTTTGTGGTGAAAATATTGTTAAGATTATACATGTCACTGTTCCATGACGTTTTTGGCAAGAGACTGGTGTTGCCCGATGTCTTTTTTGGTTTAAAAAAATGACGTTGCCCGATGTCGATTTTTGGCAAGAGACTGATGCTGCCCAATGACGTCTTTGGCAAGAGACTGGCGTTGCCTGATGTATTTTTGGCAAGACACTGATGTTGCACGATGTCATTGAAGGTAAGAGACTGATGTTGCCCGATACCATTTTTGGTAAGGGGCTAATGTTTCCCGATGTCTTTGTTAGCAGCAGACTCTCGGACACGAAAATTTGGTTTTTTGTTTCCTCTTTAGCATCAGCTTTGGAAGGCTATGGGAGTAATTTTACCCCGAAAAGTATTTTTACCTCGAGTTAATTTCAAATTCAAAATATATTACGATTGTTGTATTGTTCTACGCACATTCTTTATCAATGACAATGGAGAAAAATAGGCAGCTTATTGTAATTTTAACTTATGTTACCTGTTTAGGCTCGACTAAACAGTAACAGGAAAAAGTGAAAATAACAAGTTTTGAAAATACTGTAAAAATAAAAAAAAGAACTTACGGTTTAAAGAATCAAATCCAAAAATAATCAAAGAATAATCCACGAATAAAATTTTAAAGTCCTAATAATAAAATGTTATAATCAATTCAAGTTCGATTCCAAATGAAGAATCCAAGATGGAAGGCGATGACGTATGATGAATCCTGTTCAATGTTCTTGTCTATAGTCCCTTGTAGAAACAAGAAATAATCCTCCGAACTTGGAAATCCAAATAAACGTTTTAAGAAACGTCTTTGTTCAAGAATATGTATGAGCACACGTATATTTCCAAGAAAAAAATAGTCCTTTTGAATCCAAATAATCTGAAGAAAAATTAACATATAACTCGAAAACTGGCTTCAGCAGAAGGAAACAACGTGACATCAAGCCCAGACAGACTAAATTCTCTCTCTAAGCATTACTTATTAACACTAATGCGCAATTTCGGAAATGCCTGAATTGCGAAATAGAGGATCAAGTGATCATGTTGACTTATTAAAAATAAGCACGTATGACCTTGATAAAAAACAATCATTTTACTCTAAGAATAAATTTTTAAAAAGTTGTTTACTTCACTGAAAACTATTTACAAGCCTAGCGTCACGTATCCAATACAGCTTCGATCTCACTCTTATTACTCCCACAATAAAAAAAAAAAAATAACTTGTTCACATGACTGTTACTAAATTTTAATTAAGGTCGGGAACCAGGTAAGCCTTATGTTTTTCAGAAATGAACAGTCAAGGTCAAACTATTTTCTGGAAAAAGTATCAGTTCCTAGTAAACAGAACTACATTATTTTGACATAATAAATTTTAAAAAATAGAAAGATTTTAAAACTTACAAGCAATTAAATCAGATATAAATTAAATCAAATATACATAACAGTTAACAATAAATAGGTCGTTTACTTGTTTTAGATTTATCCTTTTAATAATAAAATTACAATTGTATTTAAAAATGTATACATGATCATAAACCTCTGCATTGATAGTATTTTAATGCATGATCGGTTCCTGGTGAATTATATTTTTTATTATCAATTAGTAGGTTATTAACGGCAATATTCGCATGATCGGTTGTAGCAAGTGTCCTTGAAGGAATACCAATATTCGCATCAACATATTAAAACACTGTTACAATATACGTAAAGCACGAAGCCATTTATCATTCAATCCTCTGATAACTGCCGAATCATTTATTATAGGTAAAGTCAATCTTTGTTGCTTGCCACATACAAAGCAAATGTTTTTGCTCGCACAGATAAAACAAAGACTAACTGCAGACTGTGAATGTTGTCCTAAATCATAATGTAAAGTAAAATGAGATCGAGTGCTGTTTCGATTTCTTTATAAAATCATTGGAAAATATAATATAGAACATGATCTATCTGAAAATGTTAATGTAGCAACTTCGTAAGATGCCTATGATTTGCTATACCAAATTTGGATTTGCTGACCAGGATTGACAAAAGTAAATTTATGGATATTCCCTTCAGACTGTCACAACCAAATCAGCCAAATCACATATGACATTGTTCGTATTATTTCTAACCGCAATCATCGCAAAATCTTGTTTATTCACTATTTATAGATCTGATCTTACCATCGAGAGACAGGTTAAAAGAGGGAGTCGGGTTAATAACGGTGCCCATCCTTCGAAAAGATATACCGCTCGAAAAGACTACCTTAAACAATCTGTTAACAATATCAGCAAAAATGTAAACCGTATCTTTTCATTGTGTCGTTAAACACGTGTCACTTTGATTTAATGCTTAAAACACTTTTCATATGCTTTGGACGCAAACCGAACAGGAAATTTCCATTACAACACAAAAAAACGGTTGTATTGTTCCCGCGAGGACTTGTATGCGTCATTAAGCGGTCTGCGTCGTTATAGAATATAGACAATAAATTATGACATCTTATAAATGTGGCAATGAATTAAATTACTTTTATCAAAACTATTCTAGGTATAATATATTACTATTACTATATTTTTCAGTAGCGATAAGAACCTAACATTGACAAATAATATAGTTTTGATGCCTTTATTGCAAATATGTGTACAGGTTAATTTGTATGACTCAATCAGGTGACGTTGTCTTAATGATTTGTGTGATCAATATTTCTGTCCGGCTCCTATTGTTGTAGAGGAGGAACCAGTTAGACCAAGCTGACATAAATACAATGAAATGTGCCTTTACAAATCAGTCTGAAATTATTTTTGTAATTTCTCTATCGTACAGATTTTTAAACAAGGCAATGAATTGAAAACATTTCCCTATAAATAGTACGCCGTGATTTTTATGCTCGTTATTTAAAATATTGTAATAGCATAAACAGACTCAGACCAGATTTGAAACATGGCATCTGAAAGGAACAAAGACAAGGAGACCGGTCCAATAGAATAGTATGCCTCAAAGGATGGGAGAACGAAACTAGGTATCTAAATTTGGCAAACACAAAAGAGAAAACAAGAAGGCTATGAGAAACTCAAAATTCTTTTTCCCCAAATTTTGTTTCTTTTTTAGGAGAAAGACACAATACACTTTAAGATGGAAGGACAAAAGTCAAACAGACATCGAAGTCTTTGGTATTCTGATTTCAACATGGGTAATCCCAGGGGCTCTAACCAGTGTCTAAGCGGGAAATATTTAAATGATCTTATAGAAACGCGGTGATGGGGCCAGTGGGGTACACATCAATAAAGAGTATGATCTTATAGAAACGCGGTGATGGGGCCAGTGGGGTACACATCAATACAGAGTATAATCTTAATCAATTATTTCCTATTTTAGTTGCGACAAACTAATAAAGATATGTTTAAACTATAAAAATTCCACGAAGTAATAAGACTGATAGTCGATAGCATTATCATATGACATTGGATTGTTTACTTCAATAGATGCATTACATTAAAACAGTTGCATACGTACATTATAACATCCGTATATTATATCATCCTGGTATGTAGATCGAGTTGCCATGTGAATGACAATGGCTGAAATCGATTAATTTATGTTGTTAAAGATGAAATGCAGCAAGCAGATGACGCATCCGGCTTTTACTTGACTTCTCTTCCTAATGAATTCATATTAGGATCTATGCTGTCAGAAATTAGATTGTCTCTGTTTTCTATCGACGCAAGCTGTCAAGTGTCCTAAAGTATCAGGAGTGAGATTATCTCCAGAGGCTGGCAGCTTCCTGGTCAGAGACCGGAGTGTAACCCGGTGGAGGGTCGGAGGAGGGGGAGACGCCTCACTACACAAGGTTACTCTATTATTAGGAATTTCATTGCGCAAACGTGGACATTTATAAGAGGAAGTTATGAAATAATAAGTCATTAGGTTAAAAAAGTACATAATATATATCTTTTAAGAATGAGTGGGAAAATTCAGAATGTGCGCATAAGCATGATTAGTGTACAAAATATGCGTGTCACTGTGTTGAACATGACACGATTCGTGTGTGGCGATGAGTACCCCCAACGGGACGCGTTTTACCTAGTTTTGCAGAGCTCAAATCACACAGGGAGGAAACAAATGTGTTTTAATGTTGAGCGTATGTGGCATTGTCAGAGAAGTAAAATTCATAAATTTTATGAAAATATATAACCGTCCTTTTGCCACTTTTCGGAATCACCGATGGCTCATATTGTGTTTCCTTTGTGTCAAGGCAAACTGAAAAATCTTGAATATATCGCATGAACTTCATGGCGGACCTTCTAAATCCTCGTTCTGTTTTTTTCTGTGGTTGTTTTCTTTTTTTGTTGTTGGTACGGAACGTAGATATTAACATCGACGTAAAAAGATAGGGCAACCTATAGCTTATCCCATTTTGAATGTATTACTCAAGTACTACTACTACTACAACAACATTTATCAATGTCTCAATCAAAACGAATACCAAAATGATTATATGTTGAGCCCCAAAGACTTCAGATTCGATGAATGATGCCAAAAAGAATGGCTGAAGCCTTTGGATACAAACAAATTTATCACTGACACGTTTTCCAGAGTAAAATTGTTTCCAAATATATTCGCATATTCCAAATTATGTGAAAGGATGTTTTCTACATAGTGTGATAGGCGAGTTAAATTATGTAGTTTTAGACCATCTGATCAATCAAATTTCGCAAAATATAACCCAAAATCTGCCGTCATACTAATATTAATTTATTAATTAATATAAGCTAAACGTTTCCAAGCCGGAAATTGTTTTAATGAGCTACAAGAATAGAAATTCAATATTTTCATGAATATGACTCATATTTCACGAGAAATGTGAAAAAGTATTACCTTTTCAAGCAAATTTAACGACAGCTTAAAGATCTCTTAAGTTTGCAGTAAATCAAAGTATGTATAGTCATCGATGTTTATTTTTTGAAATCTTCGTACCCTCTCCACTATTGTCATAATCCCAAGAAAGGGATGAGACACGATCATGGACATGGGGAGCGCCTATACCCACCATTATGTTTTTCTTTAGGGCCTAGGAAATTAGGGCAAAGTGAACTCATAATGTACAAGCGGTTTTTGTACAGGGAGACACCACGGTAACCGACTAGAGCTGATACGATGATACGATTGAAACTCGTACCCTTTCGTTGGGAGTCCTGCAAGCAAACCAATGAGCCACCACAGCAAGAACGTTTAAAGAATATGCAGAAAGAATCTGGAAATCCCGCGGTCTCGTGTGTCTGACCGGTACATACGCATCTGCATACAAATTTTTGATACAATATCGCGTCACTATTCCACGAAACTGTTGGCAAGACTTCCTTCATGTAAATGATAAAACGGTATTGATCCAGTATTAAGCGGAGTGTAAATTGAAGCGGGAAACAAAGGTGTATGTAACGACAGAAAAACATGCACAGTCGTTCACGGTAAAGAACTATGAATTCCTTTATTCTTGTATACATACAAACGCTGAGATTCGAATCATCATTCATGTTGTATTGTTGTCTGCTCATTGTTGCTTTTATGATAGGTAAATCTTTTAGATATATACAGTTTATGAAATTACTAGATCTGAAACCGAAAGACAAAATATTTCTCGAAGACTTGAAGTTCCGTGCTTTGGCTGCAAAATTTTGCAGACTTTTTATGCTAGACTAAAATCATACTAAGAAAACCAAAAATATCCACATCTCAAAAAAAGACTATTCTGCAAAAGGAAAAACATTAACAAATAAAGACAAATGTGGATCCTTATTCAGATATAGCCTCTCAGTCAGAAGTACTTAAGATATAGCGAGAAAACGACACACAATTATCACTCATCTAAAACAATAAGTTTCTTTTAAAACTATATATTATACCGTTTTCTCGACAAAATTCAACTTTCTCTGTAAATTAAATCAAACAAACCTCAATAATTTAGAAATAATTTCCAAATAACTCAAACTATAAGATAAGACAACTGGGAATATTTTTATAGTGTCTGCCGTCTCAGCACAGAAATATATAGCATACACAATATAGCACACACATATAGCATACACGAGACTAAGGAGATCTCTGGCAAAGATCACCAAACAAAAAAGGGAAGGAACTCCGACATTGGGGACTAAAACCCAGAGTAGAACGAACAACCCTGTAAGTTCAGGCTAGGGATACAAATACCCCATCAAAAATTCTAAATTTGAGAATTTTTGATCAAAATCCTATAATAAAATATACAAACATACATACCTTGGGGGATACACAAACATATAACAACACTTTCAATATTTTTTTGGAAATTGTGGGGTGGGGGCACAAGACAGATGCCCCCCCCCCCAAAAAAAAAAAAAAAAAACAATATTAAAGTCATAATACTTTAGAAACCAAAAATATCCACATCTCAAACTTGTGAAGCTTCGACATTCGCAAATCTACAAATATTCTAAGATAAAAATAACATGTAGAACTTTTTCCAATTGCATCAACGTTGATAGGTACCTAATGGTGACGACTTTTCCTATATTGACATCTCATAACTTATGTTGGCGCAAGAAATAATAAAGTATAGAAGCACAACAAGAGCAAAAATGAAAATGCTTACCTACCTTCTATGTCGTGCCATACTCCATCTATGTATGTTTCCTCAGAATATGTCAATTCTTGTACACTCCCTTACAACAACAGCAAAACCAGGTCTCACACTTAGTGCTAACATACAAAGTCCAGTATAGATACAAAACAACAGCTTCGTGCAATCATTTACTTGCCATCCGTGAGCTTCAAGCTCTTCTCCGCAAAATGACTATGTGGAGGTTGTACGCGCGGGTTTACCGGTAAACAGAGGGTTCAATGAAGATGGCCTTCATCAATCAATATAGAGACGAGGCCTGAAGACTGTGTCCTTAGGATTTATACAAAACGACACATCATATCAGTATAAGAAATCCTAAAGATGCAGCATAAATCATTATCTATTGGAAAGCACCTTTATTTCTAGGAAATACAGTTCCTTCAACTTAAAGTAAACAATGAACGCATAATACTTACATAAGTATGCAAGAGGCAGTGATATTTGGAGAGAACGTTTGGCAACCAGGATTGATAATATCATACGGTGTAGTAACGAATACCTAGAAGATAAGAACAATAAAAACAGACCAATTATCTGAAAAAGAAAGTAAATCAGACAAGGACCTCAAAAGTCTATCGCAAAGGATGTCAAGTTAAAGTAAGGTTTCATTTAAGTTCATCCGGGAACTATAAGCATAGAACTATTTATGTGAGACAACATATTTTTTGTTTAATATTAATTACAGTGTATGTATGTATGTATGTATGTATGTATGTATGTATGTATGTATGTATGTATGTATGTATGTATGTATGTTTGTATGTATGTATGCATGCAGGTAGGTAGGTACGTGTGTGCATGGATGGATGGATGCATGGATGTATGTGTTTGTGTCTTTGTGTGTGGCAAGAAAGATGACATAGCGAACTGTTATTTCAAGAAACAATGTCAAGCATGCGCACACCTTTGCGGTGGCGAACATCATTAACGAGCATTTTCTGCTAAACATAAAGCAATTACATAAAATGGAACAGAAGAAAATCTATTCACATTTAATCTCCGGGTTACTAATTTTGTGTCCCCAAAAAAGTATTTCTAATAGTTTCAAAATCGCTTACGATACGCATAAACAACTTTTCAAAAGATAACATAAAACCAGCTTGACTACTATCTGTCATAAATGAGGGAAATGGCAAGAGGAAAACAAACCGAATGCATATTTATGTGCTTATAAATTCTCCTAAATGTCCCATTGAAATCAAATAAAATCTGATCTTATCTCTGAATCGGGAGAATCGGGAAATCTAGGATTATAAACTACTGATTATGGTTCCCTACTGGACATTTTAATAAATGTGTTACTCAGTCCTGAATAAAGTCAAGAAAAGGAAAAACAAATGACTTGGATTTTGAAGGAAATATATGCATGCTTCACATAAGGTATCCATTTATCTCCTCGGCTGTCGCTTGAAATCACTCATCACTACAAAAGTTTGTATTCCACATGAAACTGAACTCGCAAACCATTAAATTTCGGAAAATTAATATTTATTAATTGTGTTCTAGTGCTGAACTTTTTCTAATATCTAATAACGTACACCGCATGTTCTAAACTCGTCAGATATTAGCTTACAGAGCCCTATAATAAAAAAAATAAGCCGTGGATGGCTGATAATGCCCTCTTGCGCATGCTTGAATATGGGATTATAGAGAACGTATTATGGTCTCGCTAATTGTCAAGGAATTGTGTATAATAATGTTTGTGCATCATACATGAGCTAAAATTTGTACGGATTGCGTTTCCGCGTACAACAATGCCCTTGAGTGGTTTATTTACGTCTTAAAGTATGTCAAAATATTGAGTTCGAATTAACGCTTGCAGCACGAGCAAAGTGCATGCAATGAGAAAACCGATAACCTTAAGCTCTGTGGATTGCACCGTAGGGTACGTAGAGACTCGAGTTAGACTGTAACGTCAAGACACAGTACAAGTTTTGTGAGGAAGCTGTCCATTTTACATATGGCTTCCTGGACAAGACAAAAACCTGTAAGGCAAACTATCTTATTCTGTTCAATCAAACCAGGTATTGATTGTGTGTTGAAAGAATACATACACCAATAACCTTTACAGAAGCAAATTTCAGGTGTAGAGATATGTGAAATTTCATTCTGTTTTCGCTATTGATATATTTTATGCGATAGAATTGTTTGATATGTTGGATATTCCAGTATTTATTCTAAATTTTTCAGATAGACTAGTCAAACCTGTCATATAACGCCATGTTAGTAGATAGACTATAGTCCGTTTCCAAGTCAGCCATTTTGTAACTGAACAGACGAACATAATTCATTTAAATGTTGCATGCATTAAAGGATGAGAAAATATTCGAGTTCTTATAATTCTGTACGATTATTGTACAGATTCATATATATGAACCTGGTCATTATAATAATAATAATCTGGTATGATACCGCACTTCCACCTCGCACATGCGTAAGTATATCATTGCATTTGTACGTGACCGTGTCTAGTCCACTACGCAGCTTTAGTCGTTTTAATTTCTCTGCTATGTTAATTTGGAGGTATGATTTTGGCTGTAGAACTAGTATCTTGGATGCAGGGTCATATGACTCAATGACGTCTTGTATAACTTGTGCTGCTGTCGGTGACGACGTTAGCTCATCGAAAGATAGTGGTTTACGGGTCTGCATTTAACAAGGGGGCTCTTGATGGATCCTTCGGCAGACTGGGAGGGCTGGCTATGCGTGGTGGCTCCATGATCATCCGACAGAGTTGGGACTGAAGATACCTTACGGTCGTCAGTTGGACTCCACGAGTTGTGTTCCGTTTTTTAATTTATTGGTATCACTTTTTGATTGAAAATCTAAATTATATCCAGTATAACTAATTGAGTGAAAATCCAAAATGCATCTAGTATCACTAATTGAGTAAAAATTCATAAGTTTATCCAGCAACACTATTTGATGGAAAATCGTATATAACTTTATAAGTCCTACTTGGGGATGAAATTTTATTCATATTTATACAAATTCTGTTCTTTATTCAGTGGATGAAATATTATTAGTATTTGTACGAATTCCATACTTTATTCACCCTTGGTGAATAATCATAACTCGCTTATAGTTTTGTAAATCCATAATACATCGAATACCCATAGTGGCAGATTCAACATTGTTCATTTTTTGTGTCAATTTAACATTGCTCATTTTTGTGCCATATTAACATTGCTCATTTCTGTGTAAATTTCTATACATTGATCATCCATGGCGATAGATCCATAAGTCGATAATATTTGTTTATAATTTCTATTAATTAGTTCTTGTTCATTACACGATTAAATTGCATGTTATGATTCGTTCCAATTAGGAACGGTATCATTTTCCTTGTATCAGGTGTCAGATATAATCACTTTTCAATCAGGTTATAAATAAATATCTCGTTTACAAAATTGATTTTAGCGTCTTCATTATAATCGAATCCCAGCCCGGATCATCGTGTTACACTAATTACTAGCAAGTCCGATATGTTTCTGGATCCATACTTTCTGACATTTCGCAGACGTTGTGATACATACCTAACGCATTTGTAAGTGGGCCGAGACATGAATGTTCATTAAATAGCCATCATAGGCGAATTGATTGCAGTACTCACATTATAGAACACACAGGACATCGTAGTATATTTACTCGTGAAGAATGTTTTGAAACTGTGTTGTAAACACACACACACACACACACACACACACTCACACACACACACTATACATACATACATACATACATACATACAGTACGTTTACTATATTAGTTGTCTGGAAGAGAAATCAAAGGGTAAAGAAAATCTAAGAAGTGAAAAAATGTAAGGGACCGATCATTAACTTTTCGGGGAAGGGGTGTTTGAATGAAACAACTCAGGCCATCAAAAAGCTTGAAGCAGGATTACTATTGATTGTTAAATAAGCTTGAAAAATATCCAGAAGTAACGGAAAAAATATCACGGTCCGAAAGAAATACCATTTCCTACAAACCCCACCACCGAAAATGTAGTGGTCGATGCCTAAACGAATGTCGGGTACATGCTTCAACTTGCGAACGTACAGTAAGTAAGCAGCTTCAAGAATACAACACCAGTTGTCTTCCTTTCTGCGAAACCTGAAGATGATAAAGTACCGAAACCTATAATTTCTCATTCTCTAGGTTCCTTTTTGAAGACAAGATTCCTGTGTTCCTGCTTAGGTTCCGCAGCATTATGTGAATATTGGGTAGTGTTGAATGTTCTTTTCAAGTCCAAACGAATTGAATATTCCGAAAGAATTTCAGATTCTCGAATTTAATGGTCTGCCAGCAGTCCTGATATATCAAAATGGCGTTGTCCAGAACTCCTTTGAATAAATTAAAATAGTCCCAGAATAATGGTTTAGTCCAATGGGCACGTAGTAGTTCCAATGAATAATATAAACAAATGTTTTATCTCAAAAAATAGCTAAACACAACATTAAGTTAGTTTGCAGACTAATGTTACAAGACTGTCTAACTTGTCCAACTTCACGTACTTACAACAAGCATAAGGGTAGACAACGTATTTCGTAACTACTACCTACGCGACTAACAAATTAGAATAACTGCTCGTTGGCCTCGGATGCTGGAGATAGCAAGTTCGAACCCCGGCCGATTCATATCAAAAACGTATAAAACTGGTACTAACAGGTGTTTCGCTTTGTGCTCAGCATTAAGAGGTCAGTGTTAGGATTGGTCAGCCTGATGTCAGGATAATGTGACTGGGTGAGACATCATGCTACATGTCTAGGGCATGATGCCCCAGTGCTAGACATCACTTTAAACTACCACACTGCAGACATCGTAGCGTTATGACTGAAAAATTGTTAAAGCTACATTAAAAATCCAAATCACACACACACACACGCACACAAAACCTAGAATTATGACATCGCCTGAACCGTAACGGGGCCAAATAAGTACATTCTTCCCTTTTTGACAAAAAAACATGTCACCAAATTCAACATCATACCACAAACCTTGACAGAGAGATATTCCAGTTGTTGCGGGGGGTGGGGGGGTGGGGGGTGGTGGTGGTCAAGGAAAAGTAACTGAAAACCAGTTAGAGGTGCAATTAGTAGCATCTGATTTTCTTACAAATCATCGCCATTGTTACAAGTGATTGTGGGTAATTTTTTTCACAGACGTTATGGATATGACTGGTAGCATGCCATCATTTGAAAGAGTTTTAATTTACATAAGGTGTGAGCCAATTAAACTAATACACCGTAATGGTCTTACACACATTCTATTGCAAAAGTTTTTACACATAATAACTTTAAAATATGGCCAATATGTACCGAATTTTCCGGATTTTTTAAAATAATTTTCTTTTACATTATTTTTTGCTGTCGTCTATTTAAAATCACCCAATCCAAATTGAAATTTATTTTCTTCGTTGCCAAAGTACATACTTATATCTACCCTTTGTAATACTTATATTGACCCCTTGTACATACTTGTATCGACCCTTTGCACATACTTGTATCGACCCTTTGTACATACTTGTATCGACCCTTTGTACATACTTGTATCGACCCTTTGTTCATACTTGTATCGACCCTTTGTACATACTTGTATCAACCCTTTGTACATACTTGTATCGACCCTTTGTATATACTTGTATGGACCCTTTTGAAACGGACTTTGGTACAGCACTATGTAACCAACAAGACGCATAACATATAAACTGTTAGTAAAAACAATTAGAAATGACGCAAAAAGTTGTAAAAACTACGGTGAATGCACGCAAAACACAAGTTATCTTATTTGCGTTCTAAGCCGGGTGTTATTATTACTAGGAATGACTCTACACGTGATTTATGTAATCCAAAGATTCAGTTTAGTACAAAAATGGAGGCATACGATTTTCCGTTAAAAAGATATTGCACATAAAACGCACATAACTGAGAAAGGCTTGTAAAATTTCCTAACACGCTCAAGACAGTATGATACCATTTTTGTGTTGTATTTTAATGTTCAGGTCTTGTAATACTGCAACTGACAGTATTCGGGATTTCTTGAGATGAATTTTCATGATGAAGAACAGAAGTTAGAGACGGTAACACCTGGGGTTTCACCAGGACTTTTTCCATAGAAGCTTACATGTTTGTTTTTTTAACCAAGATATCATTTAGAGCGATGACGACGAATAATATATATTAAATCAGGGAACAATGATGGTCTGTACGTTTGTAACATTACTATTTAGCACAACAAAATGTGAATGCAAAACAGTCGAGACACATTTCTGGGTCACGTGATCTATATCGCCGTCTGCAAAGCACAAGAAAATCCTTGGTACTTTAGAAAAGTACGAATGAAGGGTCAAAGTATAGACATAAGACGGTATCTAACAAGAAGAAATTACTTTTAAGGAATACATTGAAAACAAGATTTCTCTGAAAGCATTTTGTACATTGTGTAACACATTATTTTTAAGTTGTCCCGAGATAATACAGAATGTCAGACAGACATGTAATTGTCATTAATATGTATGGTAATCATTGCCAGTATGAGGACAAACGTCTACGTAACTTGGCTTCCAGTGACATTGATCACTCATCCAAATTTGGGCATTATGTGTCATGCTCAGGTTCGTCAAAACGATGCATTTAGCCAACTTCACCATCTCACTATTTTTTTAAATAAAAAAATGTATCTGTTTCATGGTATTTTTTTATACAGGCAGCTTTATCGTCACTTATAATGCTTACACATTTTTTATTTAATATAAATTCCAATACAGGGGGCAAAATGCCTCTAATTGGCAATTTAATGTTTCTTCAGAAATAATCCCATAGCAAAAGGAATGCTGCTTACAAATATGGTAGATAACTTGTAACATACTTTTTTGTTGAATCAATGTATGTCAAAGTTACTTCCCCTTACTGGCTCCCGGTCTGTGGGTAACGTTGATCATGAAATGTTCCCCCAACACCGGATAACCTTGCCTTACAGAATATATGGACTCACGGTACTAATTCAGTTCCCACAGTAAACCTATGCAAACACCATGCTATTAAAAATTCAATAACTTAAAATTTTTGAGTGCTCATGATCAAACTTACATTTTTCAGTATAGATGAAACCTGGATGTCTGCTTCTGTGTTGAGGAAAGGATATGAGCCGCGGCATTTTCTGGACCTGCGTGTGTTTGAAAAATGTGCTTTCAATTCCGCACCAAAGAGTCAGGTGCTAATTTTAGTAATGAGTGTTCCAAACTCAAGACTGTTAAAGGGCTGAAATTCCATCAATAAAAAATGTCTCTAGTGTTTTTCACTTACAACTAGGATAAGCTCTCAAAAGATTCTTTTTCCTACAACATAACTTACATTATTAACCAATCCTGGTCACCCTAATTTATATACTCTATTTTATGTTCACCCATTTCCAGGCTGGTTCCCATTTTTCCATACCATTAGTACCGTGTGTCCTACAACGCTCTGATGACCCCGAGGACAAACAGTATGCACGTAGCTGTGTTTTACGGCACCTCAGTGTAACAATCTCATTCAAACGTTTCCGTTCACTACTTTCATATTCGGGGAGTTGCTGTTTGGCGATTTCAATTATTTTTTTAAAAAAATTAGCAGTCAACAAATACGGGATCTATCTTGCACAAACATTTACGAGTTTCAAATGATTCTTTAGTGTGTGTGTGTGTGTGTGTGTGTGTGTGTGTGTGATTTGGATTTTCAACGTAACTTTAACAATTGTTCGGTGATAACACTACGATGTCTGCAGCGTGCCAGTGTATAGTGGTGTCTAGCACTGGTACAGACACGTGCCATCATGCCACACCCAGTCATATTATCCTGACAAAAGGCCGACTAGTCCTAACACTAACTTCTTAATGCTGACAGCCAAGCGAGGCAACTGCCAGTACCATTTTTTTGGTATAATTTGGCCGGGGTTCAAACCCGCGACCTTCCGCATCCAAAACAGCTGATGATTTTATTAAATTAAGTTTTTTTTATTGACCAAAGATAGATGATACAGACATGTAATACGTGTGTGTGGCATATATTCTAGACGTTAATGTTTCTTTAATACAAGATGAAAGAAAAAAAAAACAGAGTTTTCAGATCATGTCAGTTGATCATCCATGAAGTGATATCATATATTAAAAAACTAACAAATACAAATTAAATATACATAACAGTAATCAATGTGGAGGTGTCGTTAAATAAATTATGGCAAAAAATGCCAGAAAACAAACTCAAAACAGGAAATACAGTGGCATAACTACCGTGGTAGCAGGTACAGCAGTGCTGTAGTGCTCGGCCGTGTTGGGGGCCCGGCCCAACCAGGAAAAGAATAAAGAGATAATGGGGGGGGGGTCAAAATTTTTGTTGTGGGACCCGTTGTGAGATAGTTTAAAAAATAGTAGACTTATAGTGTTATTCTTACTTTTTAAAAATATTTGTCGTCAGTAACTGAACTTACGTGACCCCTGTTTCTATTCGTTATTCAGTGTCACCCATTCTCTACTTGTTATACAACGGTACATTTTTCAAGGGAACACTCTTGATTACATATAGAAATAAAATAGTTTAATTAACAAATTTTACACTCGTCACAATCAAAAGCGTGTTTGAAAACGATGGAGAAATCGGAGACAGGGGAACGTTAATTGCAAATCGAAATTAAGCTACAATAGAAATTTGGGCGCATCATCTGTTGCATAACTAGACTGCAAGACCGCACGATTCTCGTTTGAATGCCGAAATATACAAACTAAAGAAACCTAACCCTTTTAGGTAAATTTACAATCATTAAAACAATTTGTTTGAAGCCAATACGCTCTGATGTGTATCGGATACGACCGCTCTGTAATGTTTCCAATCCAATGTTCACTGTATCGATCCACGCTAGAAATGTGTTAATGAAAATAAATATATTTTCATTTTCATGGGACGAAAACACAATTTGAAGCAGTATATTATAGGAGCTAAATTTGTATATGACAAAATCACTGTTCTCTAATTACTGTACAATTTCAGAAGTTCCATCTCACGAGTGAAATATTTCCTTTTATTATATATTCATGTGTGAACTATAGACACTTATTGGCAAAATAATTTTCATATCTTATTTTATTCTTATATTTTCACATGTGAAAATATAATATTTCCCATCATGCCATGCGACCCTCAATTATGTGTGCCTACAAAAAGCTGCAAACGCAACAAAGAAAAAAAAAAAAAAAACAACAAAATAGAGTACTTTGTGAGTTAGAACAAATAAATTGAAATTGCATTAAATTTCAGACATAAAAAGTAATCTTCGATAATGTAATTTGACCAGACGCCGTTCGCGTACCTATGAAGTTATTTCCTCTTGCTTCCTTGATAACAACAACAACAAACCCACTCTGATGCATTGCTGAATCGGACTTGCATTGTTTTCAGATAGGGTCAAATAGTATGCTAAATGACAAAAAAAAAAGTATTTTGCATTGTTTTCAGATAGGATCAAATAGTATGCTAAATGACAAAAATGTTATTTACTGTGACAGATTACCTCAATCCCATCCTACTGCTTTCTTAAGTTGTTCTTGTAGGGTTTAACGCCATTTTGCAGCACACGATAGGCTATACATGGCGGCCAGTATTAATGGTGGAGGAAGAACCCGGAAAAACCCCAGAAAGAACCACCGACCCACGACAAGCTACTGGCAAGCTTTCTCACATACCCACATTGGCTGAATCCGAGACTCGAACCCACGCAGACAGAGATGAGATGGCAGTGATCCGTATCGGAGCGCGCTTTAGACCACTCGGCCACTCGGGGTCCCGCTTTCTTAAGTTCCGTGTATTTATATGATCAACCTATGAAAGTGAGGTGAATTTACGAAAAAGGTGGGTGGGAGTTAGCTCGTTGTGACGAAGAGTGAGTTACGCTTCTAAACTTCGATTCTGGCGCAAATTTAGTATATAAATAAAAGAAAATTTTATTTTCCTACGTTAATACCGAATATATTGCATTTTATGGTACCAAAAGCTATATATTTTAACTCGTGGCTTCGCCATTCTTTTATATCATGTTTTTGATACCACGCGATGAAATATATACGACACCGACGTGGAAAAAGACAATATATATATATATATATATATATATATATATATATATATATATATATATATATATATATATATATATATATATATATATATATATATATATATATATATATATATATATATATCTGTTCAAGACTCAGAAGGCTTCGTAGACCTCGGATGCATGAGTTCGTGGGTTCGAACCCCAGCCGAGTCATACCAAAGACTTCTAAAGAATGGTACTAATATATGCCTCGCTCGGCGATCAGCAATAAGAGGTTAGTGTTAGGGCTGATCGTCCTGGTGTCAGGATAATGTGACTGGTGGGAGATGATGCTACATGTACTGACATCACTATAAACTGTCACACTGTAGACATCCTAGCGATATGACTGAAACATTGTTAAAGCTACGTTAAAAATCACACACACAGACACACTGTTCAAGACTCGAACCCACGCTGACTCGTCTGATGTGAGTGATCTGTAAAAGCAAGTACATTCGACCACTCGGCCACCGGAGGAGTCATGTATGTAATAGGAGGAAAATGAACAGGAAGAGGGGGAGCAAGGAAGAGAAGAGAGGGAGCAACCCCGAATCACCAGTGCAATAAATTGACGAACTGAGGGAAACCCTTTGTGGAACACAGTGATCGTTATCCATAGTAACTGAGTGACCTGGTGTTGAACTGATAAACAGAAATGTGGAAATCTCCCTGAGACACAATGAAACTTTGGCAACTTGCCCTTGCACGTAGTTAGAATCTCAAAGTGCCTCTGTGTTTACATGGTGTAAATTTTATCTTCTAGCATAATGTATTTACTGCTATTAGATGCTGCTGGAATATGGCGTGATAAATCCCTGATATATCGTAGATACGTATAAGTCTGGTCCAATTTCAGATCAGGGTCTATTGTTGTTGGCTCTATTGATTATTCATAACAACCTACGTAGACTCTGATCTACAGGCGCGTTATGCGACGGCAGATATGTATCTGTGCAGTAGCAGTTAGACGTATAATAGTATGTATGGTATAGTATTTTCTAAACTCAAGAGTATACGATGTATGCAGTATTCTTGCGGGATAAAAATATTAACATTTCCATAGCAAATGTGGAAGAAAGTTACTGTAATGCATGTAAATGGGACGGATTTTTTCTCTCACATAAACAATGCACACTGTATGCACACTGCTATACCTTTTTGACGGTACGTCCGTTTATAATTACTTCCAATATAAGATCAAAATGTGTCTCAGCTGACACACGCATATCAAGTGGTTAGAACGACAGCCTCGGATGCAGGTGGTCGCGGGTTCGAACCCCGGCCGAGTCATACCAAAGACTTAAGAAAAAATAGCACAAGCAGCTGTCTCTCTTGGCGCTCAGCATTCAGAGGTTAGATATTGTACTGGTCGGTCTGGTGTCAAGATAATGTGACTGGGTGGGATATGATGCCACATGTCTATCACTATAGGCGATTTGTCAATGTCATAATCTTCATTACTACTGTAAGTTTAGCTAATCAATACAGTGTATATAGATCAAAAGCATGCGATCATGCAAACAACACACCGACAAATGAGGAAATACGCGTAACTTGTTATTACGTTTGGCGGACAATCTTGATTATATCAACGTAGTGATCCATTAGATCATGCAAATGTATTCTGTTTTCTGCTTTGTTATATCTTGTTCCTGTTTCGCTCTTTTTCTTTCAAACTACTTTTTAGCCTGCCTACCCTATCAGAGGCTACGTGAAATAGTAGTGGAAGTACTTAATGTGCGGACACAAAGATGTCCTCGGGAACGTGAACATACGTTTCATCGACTTGTACATTTTTTGATGGAGAATTTCAACACACTCGAATGATTGCTATACTGCAAAATAAAAATTAACCCTCTACAATCTTTCATCATTTTCAGATCCATATTAAACTTTCCATAGTGTATGTGGCGATACAGTAACATTGGCTTTACTTAATTCTTTATCGGAGACGTGTGCGTGCTCCCGTTCAGCTGACCTAACACATATCAGACACTCACAAGATAGTCAACTTCTACGATTTTGTTTAGTAATAACCACTTTAGAGAATCGTTAAGTATGATATATGTCATTTCTGATGAAAAGGGTATCTTCCAGATATAATTACGTGAATGTGGCTGGTAATTACGTGAAATTACAGATTCTGGACTGTGATTCATACGCAAATGAGAGTGCACAACACTTACTGTCCAGCAGACGAATTGAAAGCCCCCCTTATCTTTTATCGTTATTTCTACAGCTCTGAAAGGATAAGATTATCCGGACAATAGAGTGCTTCTTCTTTCTATGTTAGAACATTTCTCAATCTGTGCGACTGAACAACCATAACCAGATTGCACGCTTTCAGTCTATTACATACACGATGCGGAATGTAGTCTATTACACACACGATGTAGAATGCAGTCTATTACACACAGGATGCGGAATGCACTATATCACACACACGATGCGGAATGCAGTCTATTATACACACGATGTGGAATGTAGTCGTTTACACACACGATGTGGAATGTAGTCTGTTACACACACGATGCGGAATGCACTATATTACACACACGATGCGGAATGCAGTCTATTACACACACGATGCGGAATGTAGTCTATTACACACACGATGTGGAATGCAGTCTATTACACACAGGATGCGGAATGCACTATATTACACACACGATGCGGAATGTAGTCTATTACATACACGATGCGGAATGTAGTCTATTACACACACGATGTGGAATGCAGTCTATTACACACATGATGCAGTCTATTACACACATGATGCGGAATGAACTATATTACACACACGATGAGGAATGCAGTCTATTATTTTGGACTGTGAAAAGGAGAATCATATCAACACATTTGAGAACAAATTCCGCGTGAATTCCAATACTAATGCATCGATACCGCCGCTGTTGTTGTTGTTGTTGTTGTTGTTGTAGGGTTTAACGCCATTTCTCAGCACACGATAGGCTATACATGGCGGCCAGTATAAATGGTGGTGGAAGAACCCGGGAAAACCCCGGAAAGAACCACCGACCCACGAGAAGCTACTGGCAAGCTTTCTCACATACCCACATTGGCCGAATCCGAGACTCGAACCCACGCAGACAGCGGAGAGATGGCAGTGATCCGTAACGGAGAGCGCTTTAGACCACTCGGCCACTCGGGTCCCCGATACTACCGCATTGATACACTTCGTCCAATAATGCTGGCACGCATTTTTATGTAAGACTGTGCATTAAACAAAACCCTTTGTAGACGAGGGCATAACACGTAAGCCGAGGATTTTATTGCTATTGTATAGACAGTACATGGAATATACTCCTTGAAAATGGAGCAATATTAGTATACATTCTTGTTGCGTCAAGATAGTTCAGGGGCTCAGAATCGTTCAACACTGAGCAAAGCTACGAACGTAAACATGGCTGGCATCTATAAAGTCACCTAAATCATCAAGTCAATACACATTTTTCGTGGTTCAGTTGTTTGGGGGTAGGGGTATGAGGATCATAGGGTAGGGGTGGACAAGAGAATGCTTTTATTTTTTAAACCAGTAATAACTTTTTATGGAATTCTATATGGCTAAATTTGAAGTTCAATTTCAACCAATCTACAAGATTCCCAAATACAGATTGTTGGTTATGCAGTGTTGCCATGTACATTTGCAGACGGATATGTTTTGTATTGAAATGAGCACCAGCAACAACAAATTTGTGTTTGACTTTTCGTGAACAGCAAGAAGAAAAGGGGGAGAAATCTAAAGAAATGTAGCTAGATAAACAAATACAAAGCACCTAATATTTGTCGAGTGAAAACGTGATTCTCACAAACCAATTACGTCTGGTCAGTTCTGTTCGTAAATCAGATGTTCTTCTTGTATGCAATGATTGTCAGACGTAAGCCGTATGACTTCCGAAAAATGCAGGAAATATATAGACCGTAATCTATCAACATGTTACAATTCTTATCTGCATGGTGAAGGTGTGAAAACTTGATAAAGAAAGTCAGGAGCGTTTGCAAATGTTGGTACCGCGGCAATAAAATCTCAAATTTGTATCCTTCCAAGTAAAATAAAATCATGATAGAGTTGATATTAAATGTTATTCTTCGTACAAAATGATTCGTTACACAAAAACAACATAGGCCCCCATCTCTGTGTAAATGCGTGTGTATTATGTGCATGCGTGCTTGCAATAATCTCGATGTATCTGGAATAAGTGCTGGTGCAATTTATCGTGCGCCTTTTCTTATACAAATATAGCGACTCAAAAGCATTTTAAGTAGTGCTGTAGATATGCTTGCAGCTGGTATGGAAGGAATCTTAGCATCAGTCGTTTAAACAATGTTCTTCTTAAAAACTTGAGTGAAAATGGTGAGGTGAATCACTTTCTATCGCTGGCAAGCCAGCAGAATGTGGCGGGAAATTTATGTCAATTCCACCGGTGTTCGAACAGTACTGGTCTGGAATCAACTTTCAAAAGTGTAATCGCAACCTGCTCTCAATCTCTGAAAAGACACTCATGTTTTGTTGTTATTATTTATTGATCCATTAATAAAGGTCAGATTTTCTTTCTTTTATGATCATTACTTCAGATCCCCTCAATCTACATAATTTAATTTAGCATAATCTTTGCTAAAATTCCGGAATCAATGACGGTAATTATCAGTTTGATAAAGCAGACAGTAATGTGCTTCGATATTTTGAATGCGTTACTCAAATTTCAAACTGCCAACCCTGACGAGTCCGTCTCAGTAAGGCAGATGATTTGTTTCCGTAAGATTTATCAATTTTCAGTAAGGTGTAAGAAAATATTATGTACTGATATTGTAAAGCTGGGAACACCTATTTAAAAGTTCGACGCAGCGACGATAAACCTCATGTTCAACTGAAAAGGCTGTAAAGTACGTGTAGACTTTATTTACCACTAGTACAGTTGTACAAATTTTAGTTCCAAACCCTATGCAATTCAATGGCTTGTTGATCTCTCTCAACTTGAAATAATTCTTGGAAATTCTTTCCCAATTTCACATGACGACGACAATCATATCTCCGGCCACGAGACATACTCAAACTGGCACTTGATGTCCAATAAACGTAATTATGTCCTTTCCAGCTTTTATTCACAAGAATCTGAATGCTCCTTTTTATTCTTCTGTGTTGATTATTAACACTTTTCTAGAAGCTTGTTTTCCCTTTCGTCTTTAACATGACATCATTGCTTTCTGGACGCCATTTAATTTTTTTTATATAATCAAAAGTTTAATCATGCAGACGCTTCACATGAGCGAATAGATGCAGTTAAAAGGGTCGGGGGTGCTGCTGGAAAGTTAGTCTGGTTCTCTGACTAATTTCACCAATTCTAATGCAAAACCCGGATCCAGATCAAACACGGACGAACCAATTTTCCGGATTTTTCGGCAACGATCATTTTCATGTAGATTTTGCATGTATACCGTAAGTCCGTACTTTACGGGTATTTTTCATAAGACTTACGGCAAAATCGTAAGGGTTGGCAGGTCTGCGTTAGACATCAGTATATTGTCCATTCCATTTCCACTCTAGTCTTAATCATCTAACATAGCAAACTGCATTGGTTTAAGAATCATTATGCACCGCATGTTTAAGGATAATGAATTTTGTTTGTCCACATTCCTGCATATCAGTTCAAAGACAACTTATACAAATTTAGAGTCATAATTAACTCAGTTCCTTTTCACGAGTGATAATAACACTGTATGTTAAAGAACAATCAAGTTTATTTATTTACACTCCAGCATATCATTTGAAAGAAAGTTACCACTCAGTTAAATAGCAATAATGAATCATTCCCTTTCTCAAAGTAATAGACTGCCGTTCTTCGTTTTATCTTCTTCAAACAGCGGATGTAACGCGTGTCTACATATTCAAACCCCTTTGATCATTGAGGCAATGAGTCTTTCACGGTTTGTATACATTTATTTTAATCACTAAACTTTTGAAAAGTACGGACCGTTTTGTAAATAATCCTGAAGTTGTCTAGAGTTTCTCTGTGCCTTCTACGAACCAATGTTAGCCATCTAGCTCATATGTATGATCCCTTCTAGCAACCTGCTAATCTTTATCAGAATAAAATAACGATTAACGGGTATAATTTTAATTCATATCTTCTGCTGTGATTGAGACTTGCTTGTTGCGATGCTTTTTGTTCGCAATCGTCTTGTGTTAGACAAAACTCAGTACGGTTTCACCGTTTATTGAAGATTTTGATGTTTTTCACGGAAATAATTCGAAGAACTGTGAACGCTTTATTTGTTCGAAACTGGAAGAAGAAAAGGACAACAATTTTTTTAATTACTGTGGTCAAACACTCACTTTTCGCTGCTGCGATCCTGTAACTGGATCCCCATGTCCAGACAGTGACAGATTTATGATTTTGCCGCCTATAGGCACTGCAAGAGTTGTCACAACAAACACACACACACACAGAGACACACACACACACGCGCGCGCGCTAGCACACGCACGAACTAAGCAAAGCCTTAGAACTTTTAAAGACCTTAACGCTTTTATTTAATGGCAAACTTGAACTTAAGAATTTTTCTTGTTCTTCTTTTCTTTTATCTTTTTACAAAATGATTTTTTTTTAATTTCATGCTTTAAATTATGCCGTTCCTAATTTTGTTCATTCCAAGGCAGCTATCATGTCTGCTTGATGGGGAAATCTGTATAAAACAGCAATTCGTTGTCTGTCGATTGCAAGTTTGTCAATTCCTAAAATATCACGGTCTCCTCTCTCTACGTCAGCTCCATATCTCGCTGCTGGGCTTTTCTCGTCTGTATTTGTTACCATAATGTCGTTTCTTAGTAATTGTTGTTGATTTTATCCCCGGACCGCTCTGGTGGCCTAAGTGATTCGATCGTCACCCCAAAAATGCGAGAGGTCGTGGGTTCGAACCCCGGCTAAAATGGTACTAGTAGCTGCCTCACTAGGCGCTCATCGTTAAGAGGTTAGTGTACACACACCCACACACCCACACCCACACACCCACACCCACATACACACACATCTCCATTTAGTTATGCACAGTGACAGATTTATGATTGTGCCGCATATAGGTTGTCACAACACACATACCCGACCTAAACAAAGCCTTAAAACCTTTAAAGACTTTTACGCTTTTAACAAATGGCAAAAGTTGAACTTGAGCATTTTTCTTTCTTGTACTTCTTTTCTTATACAAAGATTGCAACACTATAAGTGTGTTGCTTTGACCATGCACGTTTGGTTTTACTACGCTGTTTCTAATATCTGTTGTTGTCACGGGACGTTTGTATTTGAGCAAACTTACAAGTTTTTGAGTTTGTTTTGTTTTTCTTGTTCCATTGTGTCGATTTTGACAACGTAACTACTGAGTTCTCATACTTAAAAATGCGAAAGCTTTCTTCTTATCTCAGAGTGAAAATATCATCTTTATTTTTTGTGTTTTTCTTTGTTTGTAAATGTGTTTGCCTTTACAGGAACTTCAATGGAAAATTGGAACTTTATCGGTTAATCATATAAAGTTTACAATTGATACGAAGATAGTTTTCCAAAGAGTAGGAATTACCACATTGATGGAGGAATGCCAACAACCTCGTTACCATATGCTTTTGTTTGGCTAGTCGATTGATCGTGTGAAGCAAAGCCTCAATTTCACATTTACAATGTGCAAGGAAGGATGGAAGGGGTTTGTAAATATGTATTTGCGATAATTTAAAAACGTTTATAGCATCAAATGTGGTTCGGCGGTGGAGAGAGGTATACATTTAGAGGTTGGGTATGAATTTTTACGATCATTATTTTTGTAAATAACAATGTTATAGTACAGACATTATTATTGAGGACGTTATGGGGTGGGGTTGGATTTCAGAGTGATTTACAATTACGCTTTCTAAAGATATTACCTGACTTCTAGACATAATACTTTCCAATGGTCAAAATTAAAGTCAAAACTTAATTTCAATCAAGTCTGGCTTTTGCGAACGAACCTAAAGTTTCTCGATGAATTAAACTAAAGTCTGAATTAAATCTCTTAATTCTGAACTTGTCTCATCGACGTATTCGTGAAATTAGGACTAGACTAATGGATTCCAAACTTAAAATCCAAGCTGGTTACTTATAGGCTACACATGCTTTTTCTCCCATTTCGAAATCAATTCGGATGGGTGCAACTGCTTCTGCCGTACTTTCCATGGCAACGCACTGTTTCATCTACATGTTCCTCACGTAACATATTTTCCTACTGCATTGACTCCTAGATATTCCTCCTTCGTACATTACTCGCAGAACTGTTTCTCGTCCCTAGGAAACGTGCTAGCCACTTTTTATGTTTACCCACGTGACGTCAGTGTTCAAGTTTTAGATGTGTTTGATCACAAGAAAATAATTATAAAGCGTTTTGATCGGGAAAGCGGTGGGTGTGTGGGCTGGAGATATCCATATCAGCACTCGTTTGAGTCATGCTCCTAGCTAGCAAGCATATGAAAGTTAGCTAAAGAAACTCTCTCTCTCTCTCTCTCTCTCGAACACACACACATACACACACAGATTTGAATTCTAGCCTTTTGCAGGGGCGTGTTTTAATTTTGTGTTTTATACTTTATAAATGAAACGATTAAATACCACACAACAAATGACATCTTGTATATGATTACAAGGTAAATATGGCATTTCTTTTCCTTTCTCTGAATCTTACTTCTTCTTTTTCTTCTTCTTCTTCTTCTCTCTCTCTCTCTCTCTCTCTCTCTCCAACCTTTTGCGCTATGTTTACAGAGATTAAAGAACATATATGCTTAAGCAAGTGTAAATACACACATAAGCCATTTGAAAGACACGTTATCTTTTATATAACAATAGTGTAGCTTTGACCATTTCATGTTAAAGCTGAGATGAGATAAAATTTGAGCTAAAAATAACCGCATATCAAAGGCCGAGAAAGGTTAATTTATCAGCATAGTTTTAATATGGAAACAGCAATAAAAATATGAAAGAGATGAGATATGTTCGGCATCGAGAAATTTTGCATTTTATCATGATCTGATTGGTTGATTGGCTAAGGTTAATATATGACACAGTGATTGACACGTAAAACTTGACATTTCATCACCTATGAATTGATACTTGATTTGAGAGAACTAATTATACTAAGACGTGCACCACGTGATAAGCAAATAGGTTTTATGATCTTCTCACTTTCTCTTTAGTTAAATCAGTAGATTATTTGTTACATTACTTTAATTCAGGGCGAAGGGTGAAACAGAATCAAACAGACACTCACATCCACCATACTAAAACACGGTGTATCCATCTCAACACCAATAACAGACATGTTTAATGTTATTTATGCGAAACTCTGCAAGTTTCCGGATTATTTTGACTCTAAAACAATCCACGCACGGATATACCTGACAGCAGCTACAACAGCCTGGTTTTCGCTAATGAGATGCAGATGGTTCCAAAGGTCCATTGAAAGAATCCATACATCTAACAAAATATTTTCTGGTAGATTTACCTCTACATCACATAAATTATTTTCTACAGATCGTGGAATAATAGGAAAATACAATATATAAGTAAAAGGAAGACTGAAATAACATTTTCAGTTCCTCGTTCTCGTCGATCCGGCTATGGGTGTGGCCTCTGAGTTTCAGTCAGACAAGCTCTGGACATTATTAATTCTCAGATGCCATTGAGCCCTAAGTTGTTCTTAAATATTAATGACGGAGAGCTCCCATTTAAGGGATACCAAGTCGGAAGACTAATCGCCTAAATGGTTCCAAAAGAGAAATTTCCTATGGAGCAAAGAGCTGCATTTTAAAATATCGCATGCTGGAGAAATTTTAGAGAATGATTTGATCTTGTTGTGAAAGATGAAGGGGTGGGAACTTTTGAGTCTGAACTATGTACAAGGTTGTTAATGATTTTCTATAAACACGGTAAGCTGTTGCTGCATTCTCCCCTGTTCCATTGATTCCATGTCAAGTTCTTGAGTCATCACGTTAGTAAAATTAAATACTGCTTCTATTGCGGTACCAATTGGTCAGAGTATGGACTCCAAAAAGAAGCACAAGGCTTCAGATTGGTCCCGACGAGTCTGAAATTTGCAGAGGCCTTGGTCTGTGGCTTTCAAACACGCAAAATCCTTTGCAAAATTCTCAACATGATGTTGGCCTTTCTCTCCGCTGCAACAATAGGGTTTTGTCCTGAGAGAGTTGACGAACTATCCACAACTAGATATTTAACAGAGATGATGACCGCCAGGTTTTGTCAGCTAAGACTACGTTAATAGTAATATGGTCCGTTTTCTAGTAAGTCTGAGAACGCTACTCTTCACGGAATGAAAAGACATTCCCTGTATTGCCTCCCAATTGGCAAGATCACTCAGTTCATTTTGAAGGAAGGTCCTTGATGTCCTCAATAGAGGACTTGCAGATGAAGCAGTCGTTAGCAATAGAGGACTTGCAGATGAAGCAGTCGTTAGCAATAGAGGACTTGCAGATGAAGCAGTCGTTAGCAATAGAGGACTTGCAGATGAAGCAGTCGTTAGCAATAGAGGACTTGCAGATGAAGCAGTCGTTAGCCATAGAGGACTTGCAGATGAAGCAGTCGTTAGCAAACAATCGATTTCTGGATTCTCATCCACTTTCGTTCAGACCATTGACAAATATAAGAAAATGGAGGGCTGCAAGGATAGTTCAGTTGGAACTCTACTGACTACTGGAATCTTGTCGAAAATTCAATCATTATTTATTTGATACAACAGGGAACACTGATCAATTCGTAGGTAGATCGTCTGATCCCTACTAAACTAACTTTCGCAACAGCATAATCTGATTTAGAAACTGGAGAAAAAGCTCAACGTTTGTATAAGAACTGGGCTTTATAATCACGACTAGGTCGAAGCCAACAACAAACTGAACTCAGACTATAAACTTGCTTGTTCCCTAACTACGGAAAATCCACCATGACTGCAACAGTGGCATAGACCGCGAAGAAATAATCAAGTGATATATGATGATATACGATGGTTGTTTGATTGGGATACAAGATAACACTTAAAACTATCACAGATAATCAACGTCTTAGTTGGCCGATTTCACATGACCCAGTAATACAATCAGTCAGTGTGATTGCTAACGACATAAACAAGGAGAAAATGAACTTTACATGTAGAACAGCAGCGGACACGACTATTATCTGATAACGACTATTTTCTGATAACGCATAAACGTCTGTATATACTGACAGACAATCTGGAGAAAGATTTTATCTCTGACTGGTTTACAATCGTAAATTGCCCGTAAAATCAAGACTAAGTCAGTTCCGTTTCCATCTTCAAGACGTAAATGTAATACTGTGATACATTTGGTAAAGGAGCTATGATAACATTTATAGGAAACAAAATAACATCAAAAATATCAGCGTTGTATTTCCTTAGCTGAGAACCTGAGGATACTGGAAATAAGGAAGGAATAAACTCTAGTTTCTAAACTGCTATAGCGGAAACAGTAATACAAGTAAGGTTCGATATGCTCATCTCAGTTCCAAGGAAAAATACTGTTATCAAACCTCAGTTTTACCTAATATGTTATTCGGTGAAACTTTCTCCCAATAGAGACGAGGAACAACCTTCATGTACTTTTTTTCAAATCATAATTAGATATTCTGATCGCCGTGAAGAAAGAACACTTATAGCTCAGTACTACAGACCATAATTTGAGGCAGTGCCAGATTAATCTAGTGCGGAGCCTGTAGCATATGTTATAAAGTAGCTCTAAATTAAAAAACGACATAACTATTAAAACACATACATTGTTAACTTGCATAGTAAAACACATACATTGTTAACTTGCATAGTAAAATAATTGTATTTTTTCATTTGCTATATAGCCAGTTAATACGACAAAGATGTCTGACATTTTAGGAATAGTATTAGGAAATTCAGTATGTAAAACTGTAAGAATATTTTTTTTTTGTTGCCATTCTTATCACCAGCTAAAGAAGACAGTATATGACTTGTCACTTGTATGTTATTTGTTAGGACATTTTCTTGCGTCTGTTGTATACTGCAGCTAGCCTAAATCCGAAACATTGTATCAACGCGGAATGTGCCAAAGCAGCTGGTATGTGGCAGTCCAAGAAACATCTGTTTTAGTTCATTCAGAAACAAATTTAAACAATCACAACGTAAAGCGCCTCTTACGCGAGTGTACATGATTTGTTTACAAATCAAAAGTGCTTGCGTCTGCGTCCAGTGTTTGTTTACAATAGAAATTAGTTCCTTTATGCACGTGAATGCTATATGTGTATTGGCGCGCGGGTTCAGTATCGGGTAATACTGCACGATTCTGACAATGTAAAGTTAACGGGGAAAAAATGAGCAAGTAATAATATTATTTACATGTAGGTAGGCAATCGATAGCTTGAAAGCATTTAGCGCAGGACCTTTGAAAGTGCGGGGCCCGTAGCATATGCTACTTTTGCTACTAGGATAATCCGGCATTGGTTTCAGGGTATGCCGATAGCTGCCGTTTGGAACAGCGCTTTATTTACGAAACATTGATTGACCCGAAAAGCTAAGAATGCAATTTGATCAATTAATTATACGGTTAATACAATTGTAGAAAGTCGAGATACTACAAACAAATTGCTTACTTTTTTAGCCTAGAAATTGCGGATGAACAAACTTATTTTTTTCTTCTATAAATTAGAGGGTTGATAAGCATCCAATGTAAAATTTTGTCTGGCAGATAAATGAATGGGAATGTTCAGAACACCACTTGATTTCTGATACTAACGGGTGATTGTCCGATGCATCCTTGCACTCCATCACAGGAATTCAGATTTATCAATACATTTAACAAAGCATATAATGCCACAAGGAGGTGGAAACCAATACCAAAGACTGGAAAACATCTCCTCAAAATCAAACGTTCTATCAATAAATGATAGTGCTTTCTTTTATCACTAGCTCTCTATGGATATCATTATCGACATAGCAAATGGTATAGATTAACAAATCTCAGACTTGATTATCCCAAGATAAACTTAAAGGGTGTTTTGACAAGATAAACTTAAAGGGTGTTTTGACAATGTACAAATATAGCGAAACTAATAGAAAACAGCAATAATTACAGAAGGTCTGTAAAATATATTGTCCCCATGTTTCTAGATGAGGCAACAGCTAATATAAGCCTAGATGTTTATTAATTAACCAAAAGCATAATTTGTTTTTAGCAATATCAGTGTTGACGAGCGTATAATGTTAACTATTGTATATGGATTGATTTGAGATCTAAACATAATAACATGCTATATGGTACTGGTCATGAATGAGAAAATGCTAAATAAAGTAACCAATTACAGATAAAAAGAAGTTGTGTGTGTGTGTGTGTGTGTCTGTGTGTGTGTGATTTGGTTTTTAGCGTAGCTTTAACTATTTTCTAGTCATATCGCTACGATATCTAGCACTTGGGCATCATGCCGCTGAAATGTAGCATCGGTCCCACCCAGTCACATTATCCTGACACCAGATCGACCAGTCCCAACATTAGCCTCTTATTGCTGAGCGCCAAGCGAGGCGTCTGCAAAAAAACATTTTTATGTCTTTGGTGAGACTTTGCCAAGGTTCGAACCCACGACCTCCCGCATCTGAGGCTGATGTTCTAACGTCTTATGCCATTGGAGTCACAGACACACAGTAAAGGGCGTAGTCTCGAAGAAAATGAATATTTATTTCGCGTCTGATACATAGTCATATACTTAAAAATAATCGGTTAAAATCAACAGTGTGATTTAGGAATGTTTGCTTGCAATCTCGTTTGGCAATGAATAAATATTAAAGCGAGTTCAAAGCACAAAAGGCCAAAAGGTAGATAATAACATTATAATTTGTGGCGTGAATAATTGTGGAAAGTTTGTTTGCACATATATGTTGGAGCCTGAATACAAAACTTTTTTTGGTGGATTACATCGTTATCATTTAAGCAACTTTTCTTTTCAACATTACTTGCAACGATGAAATGATGATGATGATGATGATGATGATGATGATGATGATGATGATAATGATGATAGGTCCCGAAGATAAATTAGATAAGGTTCAACTTTGCAGTAATCAAATGCTTACAGAAGAGTGATGGGTATAAGGTGATGGTATTTACTACTTACATATGATGGATAATGTATTCTTGATGTGTAGCAAAAACCTCTTGTCGTCACAATAACTCAGTGCAAGTTGGTTAATTTGTATCCTGTTAATTTTATGATTTTATGATCTAAGTAACTCCATATCCTGGTAAATTTTGGTTCGGCTAAATAGACAGTCATTGTACATTTTGAAATTTCTTTTCTTTTAATTCATACATTTTTCAAATCCTTACATAATTTTATTTCATCGTTGTCCGTTTTAAAGGAGTAGAGCTTGCTAAAAAGACTACACAAATCTTCAATTTATCCAGGAAGATTGTTAGTCATTTGTATGATGTTGCCATTTGATCTGTTAATATCACTTAGTGATGAGTAAAGCGTTTGGTCTGGTGGTATAGCTGTTATGTTACACCTTTCAAAGCTATCCGTTTATTCATATCAGTCAAATTCTTTCATCGAATCTTTATACTGTTTATTTGTCAACTGTTTCAGTTTTTTCTGTAAAGTTTTAATCAGTTAACGTTAGCCGTCTGTTCCATGAATCTATACCGTATAGAAAACCTGACTGTCCAATTAGATGCTATTTCTTTTCATTCTTTCATAATCCTCTCAACTATGAAATCCTTACTGAACGCAATATATTTTTTTCATCGCTATTTGGTATGATTTTGACCTTTTCATCTGAATCGTGCTGTCATAAGACGATGGCTGCTCTAATGATTTTTTTTAATAATTTTATTCTTCTGTTACTTGTAATGTCTTGCATATACGGCTGGTACTCTAGTACTCCAGAAGTGAAATAATATTCAGGATTGTGTATATAATGCCAAATTATTATATCTCTTGTGAGCCATATTGCATTTCTTGTCATTAATATTGATGTAAGTACATAAAATATCTTTTAACACATTATGTGGAAAGAAAGAAAAATCAGAAAACAATAAAAGCCAAAATGGGTGCGTTATTATTAGCGATTAATAGCGAAGCACCTCACTTTATCAAAATTACTGTTCTTAATATTATGCCATACATGCGTACTTGTCGAGTCTAACTACAAACACATAGACCCTGATAAGTCGGGTTTTTTGCTAGTTCTACTGATAACTCATAACAAACGGCACAGACCGAGACCTGCCAGCGAATAATATGACGCTAGATCTTGGTCTGTACAGTTTGACTCGACTTACAAACAACTAGAGACACACTACTTTCCCGGCATTTCATTCGTCTTTCCATGCCAAACGCAGATTTCATTATTTTCATCTCACGTTGAATGATTATGATTTGCCCTAATAAAAAAAAACTTTCTCATTCAATCATGTGAGAAGTTAGCGGCTTAGTTCTGTCTTCAAACTTAAACAATGAATCGATTATGCGAATCAATAATTTTGTATATCTGATCGAACACAAAGCATAATTGCCATGACATATTCGATATAATCAGCCTAAGTTATACAATAGCGGTTATAATTTTGACACTGATGGGAACTAATTACGTTGCTAAGTAATCTCTGATTATATCCATGGAAACCATAGAGTGTACGGCCTTATAGTAAGATCGCCTTATAATGACGAGCATATTCATTTAATTTTACTACCACTGAATGAAATGAGATACATTACAATACTCGCTTTATAAAAAGATCCACATTATAACGTAGGGCCTTATAGTGAGGGAATTCTTTAATTTGCCACATTCTGATATATTTCGGTCATCTCAGAAGACAAACATTACTCAAAAGAAAAACGCAGTTCATTCGTCTTTCCGGCACAAGAAAATAGTCAAAGTTAAATGTTTGATGTTATTTCTAACAGAATATATGGTATATTTATAATTACACAGAGGCTTATTTTTATACCGCGGGAGTTTTGATATGCTCCTTGGCAAAGAGGCTTGCGTTAGCTTATCAACAATAACAGCCGGTATTTATCTGCGCAATCCTGTTCCTTGTCTGTCAACTTACACACCTCATAATTTAGCACACGCCTTAAGTGAAGTGTGTTACCATTCTGTATGCAAATGTCAATTCTTATCATTACTTCGCTAACATATAAACGAAATAGTATTCGATGTCAGCTTATTCAGTTCAAGAACCATTTTTAAAAATATTTTACATCAAGAGGTTTATCAGTTATTCAGATTAATAAGATAAGATATCCTAAAACCAAACCGTTTTCATAAAAACCTTAGATTTTATTAAAACTTTATTTTAAAAAAATTGATATTGACTTTTGTGAGGAGTGAAATCGCAAAACAATCGGTTAATAGAATGATTTGACGTGATTTCGATATTTTGGTCGTAAATATATAAAACAGTTTTGCTGGTATGCTATACCATTTTGGGAGAAAATATGAACAGATGCAGTGTAAACTAATTTTATACAAATTCTTTAGATGATCCACTAAAATATCTTGAAAATGCTTCAATAAGAAAGAGAACAAAATCTTGATTGAAAAAAAACAACTGGAAAATAAATGATGGGTTGGTCCTCTAACCCACCGGTATCTACTTTTTACGAAAATAACAACAGTCAAATGCATACAAAAAATAATTAGTGTGCCTCGACCGCCATGAAATTAACTGATTCATGCAGAATGCATGTTCCACAATTCGCCTAAGAACATAAACATTCATACGTGCCAATTCACCTACCTTGCCTCAGGTTGTATATCGTACTTTTCTTTGTGCAGCATCCTGAAACTGCTACAGTATCGGTTTCAAACAGTGTACTTGACTGCCTAAGTTATGTATGTAGAAGTAGAAAGTATTTTCAGTCAAAGAATTGAAACGCCTCTTCACATGATGTATAAACCATCAATTGCCACCTCAAAGCTGTTGCAACGAAAGTATTGTTCATTGCCGAGCTTTGGGGAATCGAGACAGCTTCGCGCATGTGCAGGGATCATCAGCATCTCTCTCTCTCTCTCTCTCTCTCTCTCTCTCTCTCTCTCTCTCAGAGCATTGGACATATATTTGATTCTACTTATACAGGTTCTTCAGGGAGATTTGTGAATGACTTTTGTTGGGTGAATCAGGGATTAAATGACACTTGAATCATGTAAGCAAGATACGAGTAATACTTTAAATAAACAAACAAACGATGATAAACAAAATCAGACACACGAGTATATATATCAACTATTTGTATTTTATGGCCATTCTCAAGAATAGACAACAAGAACCACAACCATATAAATGATGATAAGACTGATAATTGTCACTGTCGTCATTGAGATGATTAAAATAAGTAAACTGTGGAGGTTGTTGCAGGATATATTCGGCATTATTTAAATCCATTCTGGTACGTTACTTGACCACTTCCTAATGCGACCAAAATACCAGAAGTTGGTCATCTTAGTGTTTGAACTGATCACAGAAGATTTTTTTACCCTATGAACCTTTCCCAGATCCAGTGTACGCAGATTGTACTGATGCACAAAAAATTTAACACCAACATCAACACACACGCCCGCACGCAAGCACATACATACATACATACATACATACACATACATACATACATACATACATACATACATACATACATACATACGTGTGTGTGCAAAAGTCGTATTTGTAGCTTTTGGGGCAAACTTCATTAATAAATTACAGACATGAATCAGATCTTTGATGTTCTTGTATTGCTAACACATTAATTGACGTACATGAATTAATATGGTATAGATCATTACGTACAATTATAATTTTTCAATGAATAAATATGATCCAGAGAAGTTTATCCGATATTCGCTAAATATGCATTTTTAACTTTAAGTTCTAAATATAGGAGTTCTACTTTGTGTTTATATACTTCTATAGAGAACATAATTGTACAAAACCATTGTTTCAGGATAATCGTAATATATTTAGAAATTAATATTTTTTCCAGCGTAATAGAAGATTATGAATAACGGTACTACATTTGAACTTGTATATCTCAATGAGCTTGAAATCTCCCAGGACTTAGACCACTAGACTTTACCTTATATTTATAAACTCCCGGGGAATAATAGAAATATACTGAACGTCATGCCATTTACGTTAATT
Organism: Sinohyriopsis cumingii; assembly: GCA_028554795.2. Classification (NCBI taxonomy): domain Eukaryota; kingdom Metazoa; phylum Mollusca; class Bivalvia; order Unionida; family Unionidae; genus Sinohyriopsis; species Sinohyriopsis cumingii. Next base: position 113,994,281 of record CM068838.1, on the reverse strand, counting down.
TTATAACACAAAACAAATAATTTCATGTAATTTACATAATATATTATTAATATCCAGGGAAAAAATAAAAATACACCGCACTTCATGCCACTAAATTTTTATTTAAAAGCACAACATAACGAGATTAGTTGTAAACACAACGCTGTTCAAGAACCAAATGGATCAAACAATAATATATATTTATTTTCTGCACACAAAATATCTTACGTCGCAGCGTCAACACATGCAGTCCAAATATCTGAGATTCCATGATTGCATAAATACTAAAACGCACAACTGCTTGGAATTAGCACGTTGTTGACTAATTTTCATCTGTGACCTCTGATGTCTTGGAGACATGAGCTCTAATTGGGCGATTGACATCAACCATTGTCAGGGGGTTGCGAATCTCAGATTCTCTTCTTGCGGCCGTTTTATCTTTATCTTCACATACACAAGCGATAAACTCTGAAAAAGGAGTATATTTTAGTATATGACTTTGTCTTTCCATGCTAATTTTGCATTTGACGTTTTTCTGAAGATGAGGGCTTGTCTTCACCGAATATTAATACAATTGTGTCTGGTTTAATGTTTATGTAAGCGCTTTTTAATGCAAAGTCGCTTTGTAGCCAATCGTCAGTGAGAGTAATCGGGTGTCAAGCTTCACATGTGGATTACAGATAGTTATAAGTCCCAACTCTCTTCAATGGCAGCAAAGTTCAGAAGAACCCTGGGTAAAATTTGTTCCCTTTTATACTGCAGTATGTAACTGTGTCATCATTGTAAGAATGTAGGCCTACACCGCCGTAGTCGAATGTGCACGGTCAGTGTTTCAACATCTTCGTTAGCCAAGGTTCCGATGTGATAACCCTATCTACACTTTGGCGTATCGAGCAGATATTTATGTGCTTCGGGTCTGTGGACTGCATTGGATGCGGCGGCAAGCCACCGCATCCAATCAAAATTAAGTTGTTCAAATTTGAACACTGTTCATACGTGATGGAGACAAGGGGAGCATACAATTTGAATGGACTTATAAATAAGCAATTGTCCAGTGGAGGTCCGTGTTTGCACACATACTTTTTACTCAGATAGACCTGTAATGGCTTCCCTCTGGTACATAGTCATACTTTCGATGTTAAACTTCCAAACTATCTTTTTTAGGCCAATTGCCCCCACCATTTTCGGCCGATGTTCAATGCACCACACTATTGGTTAGTAGGCATTACATACTAAGGGAGGCAACGCATGAAATCCAATAGATGTCGCTAGGACAAAGCACCGATATATATCCATCCGCCAAGGTGTAGGTAGGGTTATCGTATCAGAAGCATGACTAATGAAGATATTTCAAATTATCCATGATCACTGTGACCAACTGTATCCATATATCAAGAGTTATATACACTGTAAATGTTTCAAATGAATCCTGTGACCAGCTGTATCTAAATATCAAGAGATCTGCTGAGCAAACAAGCCGTCAAATATTTAACCAATATGTGAACAGTTGTTCCTTTTAACTGATAGCATACAAGTTATCTATATAATAATTATGAAGGAAAGGACATATGAAGGTGAGAGTAGTCTCGTATTAACTGTCACATTATTTAGTCTTGCAAATAAAGTATAATATAATAATTTATTCATTAATCTAAAAGTTAATTAAGTTTATGTCCCACCATTACCAGTCAAACGGATCCCACGGGGTGCGGAGATCTTCTAATACAATCACTACTGCACCGAGTTTAAAAAGAAAGAGGAAAAGCCTTACAACAGACAACAGTATCGCAGACAATCGTCCGCGTAAATTTAATTTCAAATGAAATAAATCAAATCATTATTTTCAAATTTAATAAAATTAGGGAAAAAATATTACCTCACCGTAGATAAGCAATGATTTATTACATGAAATTATAAGGACGCTGAACGCTGGGCGAGATCCGCGCGCGCAGAATAGGCCTTATATCGTCCGATAGCAACATTAAATAACCGCCCATCTTAAAAAAAACTACCTAACTTTAATTTCTCTTTTCTGACGTTGAATAATATGGAAGTAAACACGATTTACCATTTTGGAATAACATTTCCACACTTCTACATCTGCAGGAATGCGAATTAAAATGGCCCATTTAAATTCTGGAATCAGCCACGAGTAGATTTTCAAACAGGCTATAGCAGTTTTAAACCTTCGGATTAAAGGTGAGTCACGTGCCTGTGTTGTGATATTCTGATTATGTGATGAATTTCTTGTTCGCATCAATCTTCGTATTGCAGAGGTATTACATTTGTTATGTATAATTGATTTGATTGTATCTGATTTAATATATAAATTTATTTCAAGTTAACTGTTTGTTTGTCAGTTTTATATTTTTTATTATTTTTCATTACATGATATTGTAATGTAAATTTATTCATAGAGATGATACTTTTTCCAGAAAATATTTTGACCTTGACTGTTCCTTTCAGTAAACACCAGGTGTTGACCTAGATCCTGGCCTTGATTCAAAATTAGTAGCAACCACGTAAATAAGTGCTATTTTTATGTTAAAATGATTGGTTGTTGTCGAGGTCATGATGGGACTACTGATTTAAGATGTAAAAAAATTCTTAAATTTTATTTCTAAGAGTAAAATGATTGGTTTTTGTCAGGGTCACACTGGCTCTACGTGATCTTTAACAAGTAATTAATTTCGACGCGGGTCTGCAACATGATCACGTGACACCCTTTTTGCGTTTTAGAATACGATATAACCTTTGTTTTGGAGAGATGTTCTCAGTAGTAGTTGGGCTCTTACACTGGAAGTTTTATGTTGTGCTGTTTGGAGTTATTTCAAATTACTTGGATTCAAAAGGATTAATTCTATTTTCCTGGAAAATACATGTGTTCATATGAAATTGCTGAACAAAGACAACTCTTTAAAATAATTATTCAGATTTCCAAAACCGGAGTGATATTTCTTGTTTCTACAAGGAATTGTAGACTTCAACACTACATATTACAGCATACGTCATCGTCTTCCATCTTGGATTCTTCGTCGGGATTAGAACTTGAAATCAGTAGAATATTTTGTTATTAGGACTTCTAAAATTTTATTCGTGGATTATTCTTGGATTATTTGTGGATTTGATTCTATAAAACCGTAAGTTCATATTTTTTTTCTTTCAGTTTTACAGAATTTTTCCATTGAAATAAATTATTATATTTTTCAAAGCTTGTTGTTTTCACTCTTTCTTGTGGTAATGTTTATTCGAGCCTAAACACGTAACATAAGACATTCGTACATATTGGTTCTTATAGACCTAACTTTACTTTATGCATTAAAGAAATTAGTGACTGTCACAATGCAAACAATGTAGTTATTTCTTTCCTCACCATTAAAATCTATCCTTCCGTCCCCATCAATATCTACTTCTGCTATCATTTCCTCAACTGCAATGCAAAATAAATAAGAATGTAAGAGCGTGCATGTGGTACTCGTAATCAAAATAACTAATTTGCATTAAAGGTCATTCACACTTGGTCTAATCTAACTGATATAAGGATAACGCATTTGGAAGGCGTAATTTGGTCTGATGTTATTGATATAACGGTACTTCGTTTGTCGTATTTGGTCTAATGCTACTTATATAAGGATAATGTGTTTGTAAGTCTGATGTTGCTGATATAAGGATATTTTGCGTTTGGAATTCACCCTTGATATAATGTTACTCATATAAGGAAATTGCATATGTAAGCCGCACATACTAATGTTACTTGTATGAGAATATTACGTTCGGAAGTCACACCTGAACGAATATTACTGATATAAGGATAATGAATTTTCAAGTCGTACTTAGTCTGATATTTCTGAAAAAAAAGATATTGCGTTTTGGAAGTCGTACTTGGTCTAATGTTACTGATGTAAGGATACTGCGTTGCGTATAGAAGTCACACTTGAGCAAGTGTTACTGATATAAGGACCATGCTTTTGGAAGTCACATTTCTTCTAATGTTTCTGATATAAAGATATTGCGTCTGTAAGTCGCACGTGGTCTAATATTACTGATAAGGACATTGTGTTTGGAAGTCGTACTTGGCCTAATTTTACTGACATAAGGGTACTACGTTTGAAGTCACACTTGAGATAGTGTTACTGATATAAAAACATTGTGTTTGGAAGTCGTACTTGGTCTAATGTCTGTTATAAGGATATTGCGCTTGAAGTCACGCTTGGACTAGTGTTAGTGATATAAGGGAATTTGTATCTTACTTAATGTTACTGATATAAGGATATTGCGTTTGGAAGACACAATTTGTCCACTGTTATTGATAAAAGTGTATATTACGTATCAACAGTTGTCTTCAAAATGCCTCACGGATGAAAAGAAGATACGATATGGGGTAACAACAAGACAGCACGTCGTTAATTACAATTGCATTTTACGTGTGGCTAATTGCAACTTCTGGAGCTAAGAATTTTGATAATCATATGTTCGGCGATAAAAGGAACCAAATTAAGGTAATAGTGGAGCTTCTTTGATGCCACATTGAAATTAAGAGAGAGAGAGAGAGAGAGAGAGAGAGAGAGAGAGAGAGAGAGAGAGAGTGTGTGAGTGTGTAATTTAGATTTTTAACGTAGCTTTAATAATTTTTCAGTCATATCGCTACGATGTCTGCAAGGTGGCAGTTTATAGTGATGTCTAGCACTGGGGCATCATGCCGCAGACATGTAGCATGATGTCCTACCCAGTCACATTATCCTGACACCGGGCCGACCAGTCCTAACACTAACCTCTTAAAGCTGAGCGCCAAGCGAGGCAGCTGTTAGTACCGTTTTTGTAAGTCTTTGGTATGACTCGGCCGGGGATCGAACCCACGACCTCCCGCATCCGAGTCGGACGCTCTAACCACTAAGCCACCGGAGCGGTACAGAGAGAGAGAGAGAGAGAGAGAGAGAGAGAGAGAGAGAGAGAGAGAGAAAATTATTTTAGATACAAATCATTTAAGTGATACTTCCATAGAACTATAGCTATACTAGTCAAATAAATCAACCCTAGCACCTATAATGGTTTGGTGGGTGGTTCGGGACATGATCGCAGAGATTTATTGCAGACAGACTTATTCACAACAAATGAGTGCACCTATCGATCCGGTGTTCTGGTGTTACAATCGGTTCAGGGACCTTTCAACGATCGTAACAGCATTGTTCTGTGTCAAAACCGATGCTTGACAACTTGTAAATCCACATAAAATAACACGACCCTAATCTGTTGTCATTTTGAATGATCAGCTTCCATGGGCAGCGACTAGACTGTTCCATATTAATTGAAGAACCAATTAGATACAAATTTTGTTCGTTCGTAGTTGTTAGTAGTGAATGGGGACGATATAGGGCAAATGAGAACAAAGAAAGAAAAACACCCTGGGACGATATAGGGCAAATGAGAACAAAGAAGGAAAAACACATTGGGACGATATAGGGCACAAATGGGAATTTAATATGGGAAATGTTAACATGGGTGGGACTACAGAGGGACAAAGGTATTGGGACTGTATAGGGACAAGAGGAATGGAACAGGGAAGGTGACGTCACCGTATGGCGCTTGTACTTTTTACCTCTGTGAAACGTCACACGCAGTGATATCAGTTTCTAAAAAAAGCCATTCGGACAAGGCGAACCGGTGTAATGGCATTCAGTGTTCTTTTCCGTGATATTGTTCGTGTATTGTTATTACTGAAAACCATGTACCAGACGTTAAATTTGTTCATCTGAGTACAGATGTGAATTCCAATATTTTTGTTACAGTGGTGCTTAAGACTGCAGACTGTATAAATCATGTAATCAAATTTGGTGAATCTTTCTAGAACACTATAATAAACAAATTGCTTGCAATTTCATCACCGATAGATATTTTGAGATGAAAATTCCAACGGAACTGCCAACCCCACCCCACCACATTAAATAAAGCAGACGAAGTATTCTTATATTTGATTCATGTTTTAACATACACACAGAGAGGGATTTATGTAGGAAAGTGACTATTTCTTATATTTTGTTTAGCGCACAAAATTACACTCTGCTTAGTTGATGTGATATTACGCATGTAGAATCTATAAATCTTTAATATGTATTCCATAAGTTTAAAAACAATGTATCGATGTTTTCTTTGGGGGGGTTTCGGGGGTGGGATAGTGGGGGTGGGGGTGTATTATGCATTAGTGATGTTATTAACCTTTTCCGATTCCGATGTGTTAATCGGTAACAAAGCTAAGAAAAGAGGAGAGGAAAATTTATATGTTTATTTCAATGTCCGTTTTACAAACAAATCTTAATTTTGAATGATAGTTTAGAACATATAAGAATGGATTATGTTCATTAGAGTTATGTTGTTGAAGGGAACAGTAGTGGTTGATTATATTTATACTATGTGAATGACACATTTCCTTAAAGGAGACCAGAAACCAATGGAAATATTGGATAATAATAAAGGTACTATAGCAGTAAACCTTATTCTGAAGTATCATCTGCGACCGAAATGCCAATATTAAAATATTGGCCTATCTTCTAGGAGCTGAATTTCCGTGACCTCGTATGCAAAATTTCCGCGCCTATTCGGTTACTTTCGGGATGTGACGTCATAGTAGCGACTCCAGCAGCCCAAGTGGGAGTTGCCAGAGTAAAAGACAATACCGTTTTGCGTTGCTTACGGGTGTAATAAAACATTAAGAAAAGCCAGTGGACAACACTTTTTTTTTCTTTTCCGAAAGATAAAGGCATATTGAAAGAATGGATACATTATTACAGACGAGTCGATTTCAAAGCAACACCAAACAGCCCTATGTGCTCGTTACATTTCTCAAAGAACTGTTACGACAGGGATTCTGAAAAAATGGCAGCTCAAGGATACGCAAATGCTAGGCTTAGACAAAAAGTTGGCTCTGTTCCAGACATAACGTTGAATATTTTAAATCCTGGGAAAAGTGTTGAACGTGCGAGTTACGAAAATAGGCAGAAGGCCGAGTAAGTGACCACAAAATGCAACAATCAAAGCTATATACAATTACATTTTCCAAGGGAACTGCCAGCCCCCCACCCATTAAATAATGTCGATGAAGTATTCTTATATGTGATTCATGTTTTAAACAGAGAGGAGTGTATATAGTAAGTGACCATTGCTTACATTTTGTTTAGCGCATAAAATTACACTCTGCTCATTTGATGTGATATGATTGTATAATCTAGAAATGTTGAATATATATTCCATATATTTAAAAACAATGCATCAATGTGTGTTTTGGGGTATTATTTGTTTGTTTGTTTTGTTGGTATTATGCGTTAGTGATTTTATTAACCTTTTCTGATTATGATGTGTTAATCTGTAACAAACTTAAGAAAAGAAGAGAGTAAAATTATGTTAACTGTTTTACAAACAAATCGTAATTTTGAATGACAGTTTAGATTTAGAACATATAAGAATGCATTATGTTCGTCAGTTATGGTTGATTATATTTATACTACGTGGGTAATAAATTTCCTTAATTAAAAGATATATACAATTAAATTTTGTCGGGAGGTATAATTTTCTGCATGTATTCATGGAAACAACAACACAAAAACTGCTGTCCCTAATGACAACAGCCAACCTTAAAATAATACATATTTTACACACAAACACTAACTGAAAAGAAAACAAAGTAGATATAAATAAATATTATTGGTTTCAACACATTCATTTGGGACACATACATACATGCATACATACATACATACATACATACATACATACATACATACCGCTCAGGTGGCCTAGTGGTTAGAGCGTCCACCTCGGATGCGGGAGGTCGTGGGTTCGTTCCCCAGGCGAGTCATACAAAAGACTTATAAAAATGATACTAACAGGCGCTCAGCATTAAGAGGTTAGTGTTAGGACTGGTCCTAGTGTCAGGATAATGTGACAGGGTGGGACATCATGCTACCTGTCTGCGGCATGATGCCCCAGTGCTAGGCGCTCAGCATTAAGAGGTTAGTGTTAGGACTGGTCCTAGTGTCAGGATAATGTGACAGGGTGGGACATCATGCTACCTGTCTGCGGCATGATGCCCCAGTGCTAGGCATCACTATAAACTGCCACACTGCAGACATCGTAGCGATATGACTGACTTTTTTTTAAAGCTACGTTAAAAAAAATCTAAATCACACACACACACACACACACAAATACATATATAATATGTACATGGGAGAGTTTTACTACACGAAGATTGGAAAACAATACAAACGCATGACAAAGAAATAAAATGTACAAAAGTATTACTATACACGCTCACATATTACAGTTGAATATATGAAAACATTACATAGTGAGGGAAGTGCAAAAAAAAAAATATTTTTGCATATATGTCGCGACTTAGTACGTGTTACTAAGTGTCTGTCGGTGCTTTGTCCGAAAACAGTATGGCGGCAGCCAGGCACAAGGATGTTATGGTCTATTTTTAGCACAAGGTAGATTTAAGTACATTGACGATAAGCAACAACGTAGCAGGGCCTGACCCAAGTCGGAACAAACAGCGGGGTAAAAAAACTAGAACGCTTGGCGGGAACGAGACTGGCGGGACAGAGACAGAGATAACACAGACAAACACAAACAATTATACAACATACTAAACAAATTTGTTGAGGCAAGAAAGCAAATCTTTTCGAAGCATATGAGTGGCCCTGAAAAGGGCCTTTGGTTTTTGTTAACATCATTCCATTAACATAAAGAGCAAAGCATAGGTCTCCTCTTCCTCAAACTTCTTCTGCCTTCTGGTCCGTAGATTAAGACCCTTTTTAAACAACCTTGTCTCTACACATAAATTCTTCTTTTCCAAACGCATGTATCCGTGATCCTGATAATTGTCCATGATGATTTCACATACATGGTTAAGTCCGTACGGAACAGCATTGGGGACGTCCATTAATTATGTCAACAATTTTTAGGCAATTTTTTTAACCCCCCTCCCCCTCCCCCCTTGTCAACAACTGTCAAACTTTCAGTGACCCCCCTAATAAAATTTTACCCCCCCCCCAAACTAACAATATTTTATACGGCTGGCTTTTATCCTAAAAATAGAATTATGGAAATTAAAACGTCTACAAATAAATTTTAATACATTTTTTTTTTACTTGTTTAACAGATTTCAAATTGACTATAACACTTTGAAGTCATGAAAAAATCGAGAGTTCATATTATAGCTTCTATCATCTTCCCATGGGGAAGCCAAATGTTCCTCAATTGTTATAATGGGCATAGTGGCTGATTCATTAATTTCTTGTGGAACCGATACACCCGACAAGTCAACATCATCTTCATCTAACCATTCTGCGCTTAACATCTCTCCATGAGCAATAATTGCCATCAGCTCTCTCTGTCTTTTGGCAGCCACTCGTATTGGCTGAATTCTTTGCGGTTGAGGAGCATGTAGTAATTGCCTAGGCCCAAGATCGCGTTGTCGGTGCTGTTGAACATGCTTCTTCAACATGACTTGTGAAGCAACATAGAGGTGACAGATTTTGCAGATCCGTTCAAGCAACGACAACTGAATGGAAGGACAATATAGATCATATGGAAGAATTCTGAATGCCTTTGCCGATCGAGGTAGCATGTTATAAACTTTCAAAGGCTGATTGAAGAAAAGAGATGGAAATCTGTGCAAGTCGGTCTCACATGCATCTGGTGCTTTAAGGCTTGTATACAGTCTACAGTCTACATTGAATAAAAACAAAATATGATGATGCAAGACTATGACTTCCTTGGCAAGAGCTCAACCGGTTTAGGATTAAACTGGTGGGCTGTTGACGGGCGAGCGAGTGTGTGCCATACCAACGCACCGACTAATTTCCTATTTTTTGATTTATTAAATTTATTGTAATAAATAACATTGTTGACGTCAATTTATCTTGAACTCCCCCCTCCCCCATGTCAACAATTGTCAAACTTCTTCAAACCCCCTCCCCCCATTTTGTTGACATAATTAATGGATGACCCATTGACGAAACGAGGGTAGATGATTCCACGTTGGTCCACATCTTGTGACGAGAACAGGTGAAGGGAATGCGGTGAACTGCGGTTATTTATAGGGGAAGGGCGGATCGAAATGGATTGAGTTTATTCACCAATCCAAACACGCATTACAAAATTCAGTTACAACACTAATCAGTCTTCCAATCCGAAGAGAGCAGTCTGTGACGTTACATTCCCTATATAGATGCGTTTGCGTCTGTGCACAGTCAATCCATGCGATACAGTTTTCAAACATGACGGAACCTAAGAAGAAGATGTATGTGGGTGCACCGGCTGTGGAGACGAAAAGTGATGGTATAGCAGCGGCTACCAAAAGTCAACACAGGCCTACTTCCAAAAGAGGTTAATTTTAATTGGGATTTTTTTTAAGTCGATTTTCTTCTTCTTTACTACACGTGGAGGATTTTAAACAGAGACAGAAAGAAGAATTGGAGAAATGTTTACAGCAGCAGAAGGAAGCGGAACAAGATTTTCTCCTTCAACAACAACATCGAGAAGAAAAAGAGGCAAGAAGGAAACGACATGAAGAAGCAGAGATGAAACACGGTCAAAGAGAGAAGGAGAATAGTGAAAGCCAAACGGTCACGGTACTTTTAGACATTTTAGCAGAGTTAAGGAGTCTGAAACAAATTTATCAGACTTATTTATTACGACCCAAGAGAAAAAGACCTTCCCGAGCCTAACAGTCCATCTCTGTTACTACACCTATGATACCACCCCTAGTGATTTCTACAAAATCATCATCGACAGGAGACAGTCCAGAAGTAGGCCTTGGCCGTGGCAAAGGCTTAAGGCAGTTAAAGATGATTACGTCCAGTTCCTGATGTTTTTTATTTATTTATAAAACACAAATACCCAACGGTCCTTTTCAGGGCCACCCACCTCTCTCGAAAAGAGATACTATTTTAATTGCCAAAATCAATTAAAACTCAAAAAGCAATACTTTACCCATAATGTACGTATGTGAATGTTTGAGTGAGTACGTGAGTGTAGGTTCTTATTCTAAAAATCAAAACCAAGAGACACGTTTTATGCCTGGTCTATTCTGGTACAAATTTTACAATCCAATTCACAACACAACACAACACTTTAAAAAGTTCATAGACATCTTCTGTATCTGTTTTTTCTCTCTCTGTTTTTTAAATTTCTTCACTTTCACAGGTTTTCCCTCCACTTCTTCCTCATTTATTCCTCTTCTTCTTATTTTTCTCTTCTTGGACTTGTCTGGGTTCTTCCTTTGGGGAGGGTACCTCTTCTTCCTCCTGTTCGTAACCCCTCTCTTCTTCTTGTTCCTGTTGTATTTTAGGGCAATCTGAAGACCAATGTCCTTTTTCTTGACAACGATAACAAGTATCTTGACTTTTGTCTCTTCTAACACCTGTTTTGCTTTTTAGACGGGCTGGACACTGAAGACCAATGCCATTTCTTCTTACAGATATAGCAAATATCTTGACTTTTATCTTGAAAGGAGAGTGAGTAGTCCGTCGGCTTGTCTGAAGAAAACTTTCTTATGACACCTCGCAAAGCTCTGATCAAAAGTTCGATCAGTGTGGGCTCTTCCATCGTTCTGTTCGGTTTAAGAGTGCAATGAATATTGGAAGGGAAGGCACACGCCCTTTATAGCACCCTTTATATATACGCTGGTCTGACATGGATATAAAGTGTCCCATGGCGTTTAAAATGTAGTCATTTGACTTTTCGCAGTCAAGATCAAACGAACGCATAAATTCGTGGAGAAAGGAGAAGAAAGTAAGAGACAGAAACGTGATTTATCGCCTCGTACAGTAGCTTAAATCTTGGCACAAATTCATGCCAGTGATTTTGAAGATGACATGAATGAGCCAGAATCCAGACCCAAAGAGTCTACACCTAGCCAAAGTTCACCACCATTAGTAAACCCTGAAAATCACAATCGAGAGACGGAAAAGCGCTCTTCTAGAAAATTTAGAACTACGGCTTACACCTACACGGTGAATTTTAAAGATTTCAAGTCTAACGTACCACTGGAGACAGCAGCAGGCTTCATCACCGAGGTGTGGGATTCTTTGTTAACCACTCTGAAAAGCCAATGTGAAGCCAAGGAAGATGATCGCTAGAGACTTTCCATTCATCACGACAGTCTGAAATCCCCCGTTTGGATCGAGTTTTTGCAACCCAGCAGAACTGACACCTTGCAAAGTCATTGACAAGATTCAACACGTGCAACAATCCAACGACAAATTTCACATCACCGATGGAAAAGCCACACTATTCATGACTCACGTCTCTCTCCCCAAAGGGACAGGACAACGCAGAAAAGTGTTATTAGTGGACGACCTTCGCAGCATCAAGCGTAGCCTGATCCAAATTAACAACCCTCAGGACCAGATGTGTTTAGCCAGAGCCATCGTGGTGGGACGAACGTATGTCGACAAGAACGACACGGTAGAATGGAAAAGAGACTGGGAGAACATGGAAACATCGAACCGAACCAAACAACGAAGTGAAGCAGAGCTACTGTTACAGCAAGCGGGGCTATCCAAAGACACACCCAGTGGCAGTCCTGAAATGCAAAAATTGCAAGCTACACCTTGAAAGTGGACCCTCAAGAAGTCCGCGGCCCTTTTTGTTTCGAGGCAAAGATTTCCAAGATGGAAAATACATTCACGTCTATTATCACGATGAACATTTCGACACCATCACCCGTATCACCGCATTCCTAGGATACGGCTATTACTGTGAGAAATGTGACTATGGTTATAACAATCGAGAGCAACAAAAGCATTGTGGATCGAAATGCTCAGGATGTTTGGCCTCTCAACCCTGTCTAGACGAAGGACAACAACGAGTGCATTGCCCTGCTTGTCAGCACACTTTTGTCAGTCCAGCATGTTACCAACAACATCTGAAGACACAAGGTTCACAGCAGAAAAGTGTTTGTCAACTGCTGTGATTGTGCCCGACTTGTGGACAATGCATACGTACCAAGAGTGCCAAGGCACACGCATGTTCAGGAAAGAAACGATGTCACATTTGTCGCCAAATCGTCAACTTGGAACACCAATGTTACATTCAAAAATACCATTCCAAACATCAAGAGAAAGATGACCAAAATAAAGGCAATTTCATCTTTTTCGATTTTCAATGCATGCAAGAGACTGGCATTCACATTGCTAATTTCTGTGTGGCTCATCGAGCGTGCGAGAAGTGCATCCAAGAGCCTATCTTTAGTCTATGCCCTCACTACAGCAAGATTCCTGGAGGACGTGAAAAAAATCTTTCAGGGACGGAACATGCTTGCCGATTTTGCGAAATGGATCTTAGACCCCATCGACGAGACGTGGAGCCAAGAGGACATCGAACGTTACGGAGATTGTCATCGCCATGCCACAGTGATGGCTCACAATTGTTCGGGATACGATGGAGAGTTTCGTTTGAGATACTGTACGGAACAAGGCACCACATGTCCGAAAGTCATTTTGAACGGAGCCAAAATCATTTCCATGCAAGTGGGACAAGTACAGTTTAAAGATTCGATGAGCTACTTGGACATGCCTTTGAGTCGAATGCCTAAAACGTTTGGAATGACAGAAATGGCCAAAGGTTATTTTCCCCACTTTTTCAACACCGAAGCCAATCAATACGCCGTTCTACCCCATTTACCTGAGGCTTACGACTACAACCCCGACAACATTCGCACCGAACAACGAGAAGCTTTCTACGCTTGGTACCAGGATCACGCCTCGGACCCCTTCGACTATCAGGAAGAAGTGTTAAACTATCGTCGTTCCGACGTAGACATTTTACGAAGTTGCTGTGGAAACTTTCGAGAACTGTTCATGGAACACGGAGGGGTCGATCCTTTGAAAGAAGCCTGCACCATTGCCAAAGCGTGTTCCTTAGTGTACCGGCAACGATTCATGCCCGAAAACACCCTGGCTTTCATCAGCCCTCAAACGACTAAATTTGTCAAACGTCAATACTCGGTCAAAGCCCTACGTTGGCTACATTACTTGTGCGACAAGGAAGACAAATGGATTCAGCACACCCGCAACGGAGGAGGCGAAAAGATCATCGGAACGTATTCGGTGCATGGCTGAGACTTAGAAAACCCCAAGATCGTGTACAAGTTTAAAGGTTGCTTATTTCACGGATGTTCGGTCTCTTACCCTGAACGTGGCACTGCAAATCAGTTTTACAAAGAACCATGTTAAATTCCCAGGCCACTTATCAGCGACGCTTAAAGTTAGAACAGCAAGGATACCAAGTGGTGGAAATGTGGGAACACGAATAAGATCACCGTTTGAAAACCAATCACAGAAATTAAAAAATATGCACCGAGAGTCCTGCGCCTGTTCCAAGTCGGAACTGGATATGTTTGCCATGCCACCTACTATGATGACAATGCAGTAATCCCAATGGGTCAAATTTCATCCCATCTCCTCTGTCAAAGACTCAGGGTCAGCTACCATCGAGTTTGAAATCAAAGGAGAGCCCGAAGATTACATGGATCTGAATGGCAGTTACTTGTACTTTAAAGTGAAAGTGATCGACACATCAACAGACGGTCCCGATATCAAGGACGAAGATAAAGTAGCCCTGGTCAACAACTTCATGCATTCCTTGTTCAGCTGAGTGGATTTGTACTTGAATAACAAACTGGTCAGTAGCATCATGGACACTTACCCTTACCGATCCTACCTGGAAAATCTTTTGAGGTACGGAACAGAAGCCAAGAACACCCATCTGGATGCTTGTGTGGTATGGAAACCTGACACAGTGGGCAAGTTTGACGATACCGATTTGATTACAGTTGAAGATCCCATCCACAATGTGGGATTCAATCCCGACGAAACAAAATCAAAGTTCCTAACAAAAATTTAGAACTGATGGATCGTTTGGATTTAGACATGTGGTTGCAAGAAAAGTATTTGCTGAACGGTGTGGATGTCCGCCTGAGACTGAATCGTAGCAGTGCCGCTTTACATTTGATAAGTGATGATGTCTATTACAAAGCCATCATCCAAGAAGCCATGCTCTACGTACGTCGTTTGGAAATGTTACCTAAAGTAGGAAACATCAGTCACACTTTGAGCAGAACGACCGCTTTGTATCCGATACGACATGTGGAAGTGAAAAATTTCACCATTCCCGCTGGACATCACTCCATGATCGAAGATCGTCTGTTCCAAGTGGCAGTTACCCAAACGTTTGATCCTTGGTATCGTCAAAAATACAGCCTTCAATGGAGCCATCGAGGAAAATCCTTTGGAGTTCAGCACTACAATGTGTCCAATATCAAAGTCAGTCGCGATGGCAAAACCTTCTGTACCAGAGCTTTCAAACCTGACTTTAGTGACGAGAAGAATTACTTGAGGTCGTACTTGTCCCTGTACGAAGCCACTGGTCAGTTAGGAACCAACAATATTCACGGCATTACGTACGAGGATGATGCAGAAGGTTACACTTCGTGGGCTTTTGTTTTCACCGCAGACCAAGGCAGCGACGAGGGACATTTCCACCCTATAAAATCCGGCCAGATTCGTGTGGAACTTCAGTTTGCAAAGCCAATACCTGTAAACAACACAGTGAACGTCATCCTGTATGCAGAATTCGATAATACCATATAATTTAACAGTTTGAAAGAAGTAATTCTAGACTAATAGAAGCAATGGAAGACTGTTATCCCTCTTTGAATAGTGGAGAATCTGTGGACATGGAATGGGATGAGACCGTGGAAGTAGAACCGCTATACAAAGACGAAAAGGACATAGTGATGAGTCCAGATGGCCAGAACAAGAACAAAATTAGTCTCCTGTATTGCCAAACACTTGGCAGAAAAATTTACGGAATTGATCAAGAAAGATTGCTATGGATGTCAAAACGATCATCCCAGTCAAATTCAACACGAAAAATGTCTCATGCTGAGTCAAGAAGAAAAATTGGACGAATATCTGGGCGAAGCTTAGAGTCTCAACTCGGAAGAAGCCGTGTTGCATCAGTGGTACATAGGCTTGTGTGAACACTGCATTCCTCCATTAATGACTCTAGAGCTCTATCGCATCGAAGCTCTCTTGGCTCAGAGAGCAGAGACAAAACGAAGAAACGGTTACTTGTCAGACAAATTCAAAGAGAACGTCAGGATTGAATGGATCACTTATCATTACCTGTGAAGAAAAACAACACAAAAAAGTATATCTGGGAACTTTATTACCTTTTGAACCAGAGTTCGTACACTGCTTCTTGGAATCCTGTCGTGTGTGCTAAATATGAACTTACCTCATTGCAAACCTCAAGACCATCAAACTTTTGTCATCAACACAGACGACAGTCATCTCCCAGGAACCCACTGGGTAGCCGTCTACTTTCCCCGTGATGGTTGTGTGGAGTATTTTGATTCGTAAGCATTACTCACCCCCCCCCCCCCTCCTTTGGAAGACGATATCATCGCTTTTATGAGACGAAATGCTCAGACATCACGATTCAATAATGTGAAATTACAAGGCACAGATTCCATGGTGTGTGGACAATATTGCGTGTATTTTCTTCATCAACGCAGTCTTGGATATTCTTTAGAACATTTAGTGACTTATTTTGATCGTCACTCCTCTAGAAACGATGAGAAAGTAGATCGATGGTTTTGTGACACTTATGGTTATCTTTTGTCTTTAGCTAGGAAACGTAGTGTACATCAATGACCCAATGACTTCCAACAGTGGAAGGAAGTCTAACTCAGTTCACAACGTTGTCAACCTTGTCCAAAATAGATTGTTTTTTGAAAAAATGTTTGTTATTGAATTGTTAATTTAAAAAGATTTGTTAATGGTCAGTTGTTAGCTATTTCAATAAAAATGTTGTGTTTTGAAAAACAATGCATCTGTTATTTGTTTGCCATTTGTATCAAGAACCATGCTCGTTGACTTCTCTCTATCCCTCAAATCAAACTATTTTAGCGTTCCGACTCTGAACAGTGTACGGATGTTTTCTATCGTGTCAGCGCTTGAACCATACTAACCATCATGGTCTGAGAAAAACAACACATATATTCTCATAACTATGTATACATATTATAAAGGTGGCAAACCCCAGCCATCAGGCCCAGATACACACGACAACAAGAGTGGTAAGATACAAATAAACACAAAATATTCTTAGGCCCCAACCATCTTAAGACTATAAGGTAACCTAAGCCAAGTCAAAAGGACACACACACACACACACACACACACACACACACACTGCGGAACTAAATAAACAACAACAACAACAACAACACAGTCCCCAATTATTAACACGACATGTACATCCAACACTTATACTCAGACCAAACATACTAATTTATACAACAAAAAGGGGCACAATATGCCTTCTAAATTCAATATAGCTATTAAACAAAGAATCGTGGCGATAAAAGACCAGTCGCAAAATCAAGATCTAAGGCAATGGAAATCGAGTCGAAACACAAAAGCAGACAAACTCTAGCAAAACAGCAAAACACTACAACAGCACGAAGAAGAAAGAAAGAGGGTATCACAGAATGAAGAAGGAGTAAAGAAGAAAACGGACATCGACTTTCACATTGCCAATTTATATGAGGTTCTTCCTTCGGCTATTGAAGACCTCTTTCGATACAAGTTCTATACCCACAACCCTAACTCGATCCTTTGTATACCACCAACAAAATGAAAACCGAAAGTAAACACAGCGTGACCCAAACATGTATAGAATGCCTGACACCCAGCTGATTGTCAACATTTCGGAAAATCAAAAGTACACCATGTACACCAAATTCCAACTTTAATTAAAAACAGTAATGAAATTACACAACTCAAAGGATTAGGAAAATTACACGAGTGACTTACACACCATTGGAATAGATTTCTGTCCACTAGTACAACTGGACTTGAGTCCCGCGGGCCCCTTGTCTCCTTTCCCCGGCCGGACATGTTCATGAATTAAGAAGTGCGACATTCGCACATAAAAGCGGGACTGTAGTGGCTCCATTCCTACAGTCCCGATCAATTGAAAATCTCGACCTTCGAGATTTAACCAGTCGCAAAAGCACTGGTTGCGTAGGCGACTTAAATCCTTTAACTGAATTGAATTGAATTGAATCTGACCATCATCATTCCATCATCATTCAGCCAGGGAACGTCGACCGGTGAACATCGTGAGCAGTGCAAGGCAGCCGACCACGTGCTATGAAGCAGTGCAGTGCAGCCTACCACCGTGCGGCTAGACATAAAATATTCACCTTGCAGCACAAAGGGCACTGCAGCATGGAGTTATACTGGAAGACAAAACGACACGGAGAATTATACCGGACAGCAAGATACTAGGGAATAGAGTTAATGGAGGGAGCGAAGAGTGGATATAGCTGCGGCACGTGGGCCGTGACTAACTAGCAACAAAAAAGCAACAAAGGGGGCACGACCTTTTAACACGGAGCATGCAACCCACGGAAACCTAGCTACCCAGCCTTCTCAACCGTTGATAACAGCGGAATACCAGTGACTTGCGGGATATTAGCATAGAATTACTTCCCTATGCCGAAAAGTCGTCATGACTGATAATATCAGTGGAGACCAATCCGGACCTGTCGGTGACGTTCCCGAACACGATTTGAAAAGGTCGAGCAACGTATCAAATTGCCTGGTTGAATGTTGGGTTCTCATTTTGGCTAGAGAACCAATTTGATAATATCTATTTTATAACTAACCTAATTTGACCTATTTTGGTACCGCCGTCTAAATTCTCATACTCAATTTTCACCATGCGTGACTCAAACTGATATAAGTCGTTTAGGCTTCACTGACTGGTTCTTATTTCATATTTTATGTACACTTTGTATACTAAATTCAAACTTGTTCGTAAATATTTATTTAAAATTTAAAACTCTTTAAATTTGATTAATTGCAGAGGTAGCTTACACATTATTGTCCATTAGTAAAAGTACGGGCTGGTGTTTCAGGAAGTACACAACGTCCATGGCTGGCTTGTCGAGTACCTTTTCCTCCTTCACCATGCTCGGACAACGTACACGTGGCAGTATGTGGAAAGATTTCCACCTGCCACACGACCAGGTGTCCTAATGTGGGTTGACACCTGGGGCAGTTCAATCCAACTTGACTAACATGAGTGCGTGTTTCAATTCCCACTCATGTAAGAGCCTTACACTTAGGTTGTTAAGGACTAAATAGTCCTACAACCTAACGGCTAAATTAAATAGTACTCTTTGAGTACATATATGCCTGGGGGAGGTGGCTCCAATTCCCTCCCCCAGGAGTAATTAATAAGCACATTAAGTGCACTAACCAGTGGTACATGTCCCTAATGGACGAACACCACTTTAATCCAATTAAGTCAAGTCAAGTCAGTCTGACCATCCATTGTTGACTCATCCTCCTATGAAGATGTGCTCAAGACTAGCGAAGCTGAACGAAGCTTACGTGAATTTGCATCGTGTCAGGCAAAGCCTGATAGCGAAGCCTGAAGAGACAGAGAATGTCAGAATGTTAAAAGTGACTGAATACCTGATAGAAGAGCTCTTCAGAGAGGAAATCAAGAAGGAGAAAGAAGAATGGATGGAGAAGTAAAGACTTCAGAAACAACAGAGAGAGCAGCAGCAACAAAAGCAACAGAAGGAACCAGACAGGTTTTATCAAATGCCGTGTAGACATCAAAGAGTTCTCCTTCTCTTTCCGAAGAAGCAGACCCTATCCTGTGGGAAACCCTGCCGCCAGACGGGGACGCAATTTTAGACAGTAAAAGATTGCCATAGCTCCTCGTCCACAAAAAAACAGGCCTTTTCAGTGCTGCCCAATACTTACGAAAAGAGATACTAATTCAAATGCCAATGGTATGTTAGTAAGTTAGAAGTGCATCTATAAGCACATCATTTCTTTTTCTTTCTTAGAAGTGCTTCTATAAGCACTTCGTTTTCAGTAGCTTGTCAAATTTTTAATTAATGTTTGTAAGTAAAAAGTGAGTGAGTGTTTCTTTTACGTTGCGCACAAACCTGTCTGCAATAAAATGCAGTGTGTTATGAGTATGTGAAATCAGATCGCAAACCACCCAACACGCGAAATCAGACTTAGGGGGCTGATTTATCATAATATGGCTACGCTTACTTTCTTCCTCCGACAGATCCTCCCCCATACACTGAAGAATAGCCCTGACATCAGACGCACATATATATCCACATCCGGTCTTATCGAAAACCTATGGAACAATTAAATAAAAGTAAACATTATTCAGCTCAGTTTCTTTTCAAAGCTAGCTACAAGTAGACAACGATAGTACTGTGCCACGCTTATGAACGGAGACATGTTCAAGTCAACAAAGATAAGGGGCAGAGGTTGGTTCATGCTAAATCATAACACTCCAAAATAACCGTATCAGTTATCATCCGTGATTTTGTTTTCCACATCTGACTTAAAAATTTCGAATAAAATTTCCATTCTTTAAAGTTTAAGTAACTAAAGGCCTGATCGTAACCTTACTTTTTTTTAAAGTTTTCTCTGACCTCAATGTTTTACATCTTCGCTAGGCAAGGTTCCGATTACCCTATTTACAACTTTGCTGAGAGAGAGAGAGAGAGAGAGAGAGAGAGAGAGAGAGAGAGAGAGAGAGAGAAACAGACAGGGCAGAGACAGACAGATAGAGAAAAATATATACAAACATCAGACCGGAAAGTGCTATTCCTGCATTCTGCAGGAGGATGAATATTATCACATAGGTTAGATATTTTGTAATTAATCCACAGCTGAGATTTGAAACCGAGTCTTGGGGTTACTGTACCACTAGTCTTGCCCGCACGCACCAATCCCAGTAACTATCTCTCATCTACACACACAATAACTCCGGAATCATCTGATATAAATCGATGGACATAGAAGTTAGTATTGATAGCTGCAAATATGCACCAGACAGAACAGAAAATATTATATATGGATCCTACAGGAGGGCGCTCTGAATTGAAAAGTAACCTCATAACCCTGGTTCGAATCTCGGAAAAGGCGCGAATTAAAAATTATCTAACCTGTATGATAATACGCTCTCTCTCTCTCTCTCTCTCTCTCTCTCTCTCTCTCTCTCTCTGACAACATGAAGTGAAATCTCATATGGAGAAAGAATAATATCATACAGTAGATAATTTGAAATTTGTTCGCTACATAGATTCGAGCCCGATATGTGTGTGTGTGTGTGTGTGTGCTATTCACCATTTTCGCTTCAACATTTAAACAAACGACAAAAAATAAAAAATAAAGGCATAAATAATTTACTCTGAAGGCCTCCCTGAGTTCTCGCTCCTCATCTTCCTCCGACTGTTCGGAGATCCCACCCATGTTGGCCATCACCTGAACAAACTCTTCAAAGCTGAACGTACCGTCTCCTGCGAACAAAATGAGGCACCCAGTAAGACGGGTTGTAGATGATTTCAGGCGTGATTGTTGTCTTACATTAACCATTTTCAAGCACTGGAATTTCACATGCCTAACGAACATTTTTTATATAGAAAAAAAATTCATTTCTACCTGCTACGGTGAGTAACTACTATATTTGTAATAAACAATCATTAAACTTCATACATGTGTCGAAATTTCGGGGAAGAGTCTTAACGCTTAGGATTTTGCTTTGGATCGAAATCGTTTGATTTTTCAAGCAAAACATCAAACCTAAACAAACAATGTACCGTCCATTTATCAAACACTAAGAAAACAAAAGCCGTCTTCAGTTTTATTTCCAGAATCCATGTATCTGCATTAGGATCAATAAAGAAATAAAAACTTCAAATCTCAGGATCCAAAATCAGTAAATTTGTTTGCGATATCTGTTGAGCAACACCTTAAAATAATGTTAAATCAAAATCAAAATAACTAAACTATTAATATTAATTGATAATTTACAATAAATATTAAATTGATTTTTATCTAAAATTATTAGTTATAAGTTACAATATCGCCAAAAAGTGCCAGATTCATTAAAAAGTTAAAACATCTCGCTAACAAGAAGCTTTGAAAAACAAAACCCTCTTGCAAGTATCAAATTTTGCCCATTAAATCGATGTTGGTAAGTTGCGATAATGCGTTGTGAACATTGGTCTCCAAGGTAGATGATATATCCCATTTTGATTAGTGAGCATACATGGCTTATCTCCTAGATAAAGAGAGAGAGAGAGAGAGAGAGAGAGAGAGAGAGAGAGAGAGAATAGGGGCAAGTGTATAGACACAAATATGATAATTTATCTAATCTTTTAGAGATGTAATGTGACTGAGAAACAATATTAATTCCGCACTGACAATAAATAGTAACTAGTACCTCGTTATATCATGACTAAAGAAAGGCTACCAGCTGTGATCTAACGTGAATGAGCACACATTATAGTGAATGATCACATAGTACAGTGGATGACCACATATTATAGTGAATGATCACATAGTAAAGTAAATGATCACATAACCACATAATATAGTGAATGATCCCATAATATAGTGAACGACCACATAATATATTGAATGATCACATAGTAGAGTGAATGACCAGATAATATAGTGAATGATCACATAATATAATGAATGATCACATAATATAGTGAATGATCACATAATATAGCGGGGCCCCAAGTGGCCGAGTGGTCTAAAGCGCTCTCCGTTACGGATCACTGCCATCTGACCTCTGTCTCAGATTCAGCCAATGTGGGTATGTGAGAAAGCTTCCCAGTAGCTTTTCTTGGGTCGGTGGTTCTTTCCGGGGTTTTCCCGCGTTTTTCCTCCACCATTAATACTAGCCGCCATGTATATAGCCTATCGTTTGCTGAAAAATGACGTTAAACCCTACAACAACAACATAATATAGCAAATGACCACAGAGTACAGTGGATGATCACACAAAATAGTGAATGATCAGAGAGTCCAGTGAATGCTCACATAGTATAATGAATTATCACATCGTACGGTGAATGATCATATATTATAATGAATTATCACATCGTACGGTGAATGATCACATATAATACTGGCTTTCATAACCATATAATCTCTTGGAGCTACAACGTGGCAAGATTCCATTAGCACACTAAAAATTAAAGCAATAGCCACACATAACATTAACAGTATTGCTTAAATTAGGAAGCATAGTCTTTACAAACAAGTTGGACATGACTTTGAGCAAAAAGTAGCCTCATCCATTAACAAAATATCAAATGTTACGATGTGACAACTGATTTGTCTGTACGGGATGGTGTGTGTGTGCGCGTTTGTGGTTGGATAGACGGATGTTTGTAAATCTTAAGATCGTATGACTTACAAAAATGCAAATAATTACTATAAGTTTGTGCCCACTTAAAACAATATCTGTTCAATCGAATTCTTTAAGTTTGTTTCGTACGCTAGATGACAACTAGTTTTCAAAGTTATTAGTATAAAAAGTCTGTAAACTTTGCAGCAAATTGAACGGAATAAAGAAAACTCGAAACTTCTAAATTATCACCATATTACGTTGTCAATGGCATTTTTGAAACACGAGTACGACTGATTTGTATTTCTCCATTTCGTGTCATCTATTGGTGTATCTATTACAATTTGTTTAGCAGAGATCGATTTGGAAAATGTTTCATACCATCAATGTCTATTTCTTTCAGCATCTGTTTCAGCTCTTCTTCGGATGGAAATTGTCCCAAGTTGCGCATGACCGTACCCAATTCATCTGTCGTAATGGACCCGTCGCCATCTTTGTCAAATAGTCTAAACGCTTCTTTCAACTCTGCAATGATAGCATTAGATTTTTTGTCAAAATATGTGTGTGTGTGTGTGAGAGAGAGAGAGAGAGAGAGAGAGAGAGAGAGAGAGAGAATTAGTTAGTTATTTCATGCTATTTTAGAAAATTGAAACAATAAAAAGGGTTTCGCGATCTTTTATTTCTGGTTATTCAAATAAGAAATAGAGACTTTTTAGTAAATATAAAAGAACGAAAAAGTTAGTTTAATGTAAGGGTGGATCAAGAAATATGCGGACAACAGTAAACATGCAGCCGAAGGTCTATGCAACAAACCCCACAGCTGATTCACTGCAGGTGCATATTAGGCGTTTCCAGTGCACAACTGTATCCAAGTGTAAAGAAACCTATTCTAGGAAACGTTCCGTTTATTTGGCGCTTTATGAAATTATTTTGTTTTAATATTGCTTTTTGGGGAGGGAGTGTTCGTCTTCTCCGTACACCACCCACCCACCTAACCCCTTACCCCATGGATTCGCTCCTGGGAAGGTAACAATTAATTATACAACTTGGGCGTAAATATATATAAATATGTCAGATTCTAAATTTCATGTGACCAAGTAAGCAATATGTTAAAGAAAAACAAATTTATGTGTCATCATCATAAAGGAAACATTGTATTTACTAGCACAAGGCTATTGTGTTTACTAGTAAAGGACTACTGTATTTACTGGTAAAGGGCTATTGTATTTACTACTAAAGAACTATTGTATTTACTGGCAAAGGGCTATTGTATTTACTACTAAAGGGCTATTGTATTTACTGGTAAAGGACTATTGTATTTACTACCAAAGGGATATTGTATTTACTGGTAAAGGGCTAAGAAGGTACGTTTTTTGGTTTTATATCAATGTATTTACTAGCAAAGAGATACTGTATTTACTGGAAAAGGGCTACTGTATTTACTAGTATAAGACTAAGACGATATATTTTATTAATTTTACATGCATTCGATATAGCATGTATGATCTGTTTACAATTTCTCACAAACATCATCTTTGTTAATGGCCCATATCTCTTCCCAATTACAGTCAATACCTCTAGTAAACAAAATCAATTCACGATTGTTATGTTCTGAAGAATTATCGTATGGTTTAGATGCAATGCGGTGGTTTTATTTCTGTCTTTAATGTTTGCTAAATCCTGGTATCAACACAGATAAGTGTGCAAGAGAGAGAGAGAGAGAGAGAGAGAGAGAGAGAGAGAGAGAGAGAGAGAGCGTTAAAACATATCTCATAGACTAAAAATAGAAAAGCAAAATAACACGAAAATTTTAAACAAAACTGCAATCCTTTCTCTAAAAACGAGGAAATTATGTCCTCTGTAACTCCAAAACTGTGAGATAACGTCCCCTCAAATTCTTTACCCTAAAATCTCAAAATGAATAACCAACGATAACTTGATCTTAAACAGTGTCCACGTTTTATTTTTATTTTTGTATCACACCCGTATTCATTGAGTAATGACGTTTCAGTGTTCAACTTGTTGACACCCGTTTTATTCCTGCGGTGACATCGAAACAACCATGCATTTCTTTATGTTCTGTCCCAAATACAGAAGACAAGAAGACATCGAAACTGAGTTGATGAGAAAAATACTTTCAATATCATATGCAACTATTAGCTTAGATTTACTGCTTTTGGGAGAGGGTGATGCAAATGAAAAATATAGGATTTCACATCATGAATGCAAATATATAACCTCTACAGGACGATTTCAATAACCTACCCCAATCGTGAATATTATTTTGTCTGCCACCCCCCTAATAATTCTTCATTATTATTATGTTGTCATATTGATTATTTTGTAATACTTGCATTATGTAGAGAGATAGCTAATTTAAGCTGTTATAACTTGTGCCCAGTCCCATTGTATCCTTTTGTGATCTTAAACAATGACGTACTCTGTTATTGCAAAATGCCACCTCGATAACGATGCATCAGGTTAAAACAGAGAATAGAGAACGAATGTGTATAGCTGCCTATTACTCCCCTCCTCTTATTGGTCTAATATACTTATGATTAGGAACAGTGCATGATTTGATCAATGCAAACAGGATGTTCCATTCATTTCATTAAAGACATTTACCTGCAGTCATCTTCCGTTCCATTTCTTTGTTCTCGGGCGATGGGCCATTTTCATGTTTGCATTTTGCAATAAAGATGATGGAATTATTAAATGTATGGCACAAGTTTTAAACTGAAATATACGCGTAAGATTTATCGACAAAATGCGAAAGAAATGCTCTATGGAGGAGATTTATCAGGTTATACGACTCAACAGTAGAAAAACCAAGACGGCGGCTTTCAGCTCGTGTCGTTATTATTCCAATGAACGACCCAGAAAATGAAAGAAAAAAAAAAGAAAAAAAAAAGACTAATGGTATTTAAACCTTAGGTCCCATGGAGAAACCGTATGAAAAATTAAAACAAAATCTAATAAGGATTTTTTTGAGAATGGTAGTCTTCTATATAAAAAAACATAATAACTATTTAACTTTCTTTTTGTTGTTGTTCTTGTTGTTGATAAATTAAATGATCATGCTAGAATACAGTTATAGAATTCATATTCGATAAATAAAGGCTTTTTATCAAGTGATAGGACATGAAGGGTTATAATGCCAAACCTTTCCTAGCTAACGCCTCAAAATGTTTAACATTACAACCCTTAATGTCGCCCCATTGCTGGATACAAGCTGGAATTTCTCTTGTGTATGTTGTATAACTGTTATTTAATCACGTAAAAAGATGTGTCCTTTTTCTCTATATAAATACCAGTTTTCAAGTCATTATTTCGTTTTTAACGTGTACTGCAGCGCGCGAACGAATCGTTGAACTATTGACCTAGAATTCATGAGATGAAACTGCAGTGATACATGATACACAGCTGTACTGCTGGTTACATGCAACATTGACCTGTTCATGTTTATTTTATTGAGTTATAAGTTTTGTGAAAATATAACAAAATTCTAGTATCAAAATCGTTTAAATAATAGTTCGTATAATAAGGAGTATGCATTTCAGTTAATTATATTTTTGTACCTGAAAGAAACAAACTGCTTATTTGATTTGTTTTATTGATTTTATTGTAAAAGGGACAAAAATAGGGAGGAAGTACATTTGCTACTAATAGTAATTCTTGACAAGAAATGAACTTCAGAAACATATCAAAATGAAAAGACTCCTTGCATATTCCATGAAATCACAGAAAAAAGTGCAAGCAAAAAAAATATTATTTCCTTTTCCATGAGGTCAAAGAATTAAGTTCAAAACTAAATCCCTCCGTTAATTCATGTGCTGTAAGACTACGTTCATCTGAAATAGTCATGATAAGTTTTATTACTGGTTTTGGTAACTTGGAACCAGTAGGTGCTACTCAATTACATGTTGCCTCGTAGGACTAGGATACTTTTGTGTCTTTGTTTGTGTCCAAAAGAACTACATGAGGCTATCTTAACGTCTCATACAGCACTTCTAATCGAGCGCAGCGGGGAATGTCTTTGTATGACGTGAATTTGACCCAAATGTTGATAAATCTGTCAAAGCATCGCTACGCACCCTGATACGTTTCTGAGAATGAATGATCCCAAAAGCCTGGTATTTACAACAAATACTATACCTTCATGAAATATAAATTATATATATACGGTTACTGTGGACCGCCACATGGGATAATACTATCTAAAATATAATTTAAAAAAACTATTAATGAGCAAAAACTAAACATATATCCTCCTGCAATAGTTATGCAGCGTATTTGTTGTGCACAGTTTTAGACATAGACTACAGAGTAAGATTACACTATCGCCGTTATGGGAACGTACCAATGTGGATCGACACGACGGCTACAAACTCCACGATCAATCTGAATCGGCAGTATACACAATACTCCATTTTGTGCTAATAACCATTGGTGCCGAAAATAATTTAGAGCCTCTACTGCCACGAAAAAGTCGAGTTTTCTTGTTTGATTTCATTATTTTTCAAATTTATTATGTTTATGTTTCAATGAATTTATTGTTTTTAGTCTCCAATTAATTATTTGAGCTGAGTGGAATCTCTTTAGAAAAATATCTAGTTGGTTTGTAAGTATTTTAAGACAGTTATTGTAACATTTAGCTACTACTTATGTTTTCAATACCATTTTCGTATACCACAGAGTAAGTATTGGTAAACAATGGCACGCCAGACTCATTGGAAAGGCATGTTGTAGAAGTTCATGTTTTGTACTGTGTGTGTGTGTTTGTGTGTGTGATTTTGGATTTTTAACCGAACTTTAAAAAATATTCAGTCATATCGCTACGATGTCCGCAGTGTGGCAGCTTATAGTGATGTCTAGCACTGGGGCGTCATGCCGCAGACATGTTGCATGATGTCCCACCCAGTCACAACACTAACCTCTTAATGCTGAGCGCCAAGCGAGGCAGCTGTTACTACCATTTTTGTAAGTCTTTGGTATGACTCGGCCGGGGATCGAACCCACGTCCTTCCGCATCCGAAGCGGACGCTCTAATCACAACACCACCGAAGCGGTTGTACGATATGTAATTAAAGGAATGAAAATGACTTGGCACACAACATTCTACAATTGTGCGTACTTGGCGCAATAGTTCTGAAAGGCTGCCGATGCCTGTCATAGATTAGCAATGCTCTTAATAATGCAAATAATAGTTTTGTTAAGTATGAAACATACTGATTAGCCAGCGTGTTTGCCAAAATACTGTGTGATCCCAAAATTTATTTAAAATAAATATTTAATACTTTAAAACACACAATTTTGAATCAATAGAAGAGATTATTGACTATCGGAGACCGAACGTTATGTTCAGCCATCCCATCATATTTCGTAGCAATCATGCTTGGACGAGTCCAGTAAGCATTGGATGTTGAAGTTGTTTACGTCACCCACAGTTTTGGAGCTGGCTTTTTAATGTACCATTTTCAAATATGTACGAGATAACTAATTACCTATACCAAACATCTGCAATTGGACCGTTGCCATTTTTACTGGAAATGTATATACTTCACACTTGCCAAGTAATGGTGACGTAGGAGCTTGAGGTTGGGCTTACCAATCTGGGTCAGCGCTTTTTATACTCCATGATCTTACCCATGTTGCACCCATGAGTGTCAATCGAATGTAAACCCACCCAGATTAAAACCAGTAGATGGATATCATATCGTGCTTTGCGCGATCGACAGGTCGTTTGCAGGTTAACCTCATTATCACGTTTCGCATAGACCAGGGCAGCATGAGGGCATTATTTTTTCGCGCCAGTAGCTTTGCAGTCCATCATAGTTCTTCTATTAATAAAGTCACCGCGAAGTAGACATGATTGGCAGGTCCAGACGCATCACGACCGGGTACAATATGCACACGCAGTTGCAAGCAAGTATTTTTCTTGACTGGTACCATCGCCATGCAATTACAGAGAATATTTTCCTGAAAAATATGTATATCTTCGGCAATGGTTTATATGCTTTGGGGTTTACCAAGAACTAATCTGAATACTCTCTTGTCTGGTGTCACCAACGATCGTTCTTTATTTTGTCCAACAAATGTTACACGTACAAGTGCGTCTTCTTGGAATAAGAGTCGGGGCTTTTCTTTCACCGCTCAAGTTATTGTTGGTGGTTCGATATGGTTATAGGAGGACTTTAGTGCGGTGACTTTTTCGGTCAATTCCACTTCATCATTGTAGGAACAATCCCTGGATGCTTTCATGCTGGACAGTGTAATTATCGACAAGGCGTTTTCGCTTGTTAAAGCGATGATTCCAAGTTGACCTTGAGTGGATATTGATAGATCAGGATAGACCCAACTGTATGACCCTCAGCGAGTTTTTAATTGATCCTATACTAGGGTACAGATATACTGGTCCACAACTGGAACTAAACTGTTATCGATGTTGGCATGACATGCCAGCTGATCCAACACAAGGTCTTCTGACTTTGCTCAAGTTGCATCACCGCCTTGAACACATTTTATAAGCGTCGCATTCGCCATGTACACAAATTTATCGATCTTCAAAACAAACTCAAAAGACGGCTAATAGCGCTTACTTTTCAATATGCAACCTCTGTATCTCTATTTGTCCATGGCATTCATTCTAAACGAGGCAGTTGCTGATAAACTTTTCAATGATTTATCATCGGACTTAAAGAATTTTTAACTTCTAAATGTTTTGGTCATGAATTCTTCTAGTACACCTCTGTGACCTTCGTTTTCTTTAGGTTGTTTACCTAGAAATCGAATACTAATAGACCCCCATGTGTTGGTGGACGCTTGCACACTGAAGACATAATATCCAGTTTTATTAGCATTAACTTTAAAGCATAACACAAAATATCCCTGAACAACTCCAGAATCATTATAGAACCGACTTCGTGAACTACAAACGTTATTGCTACTCTTGATGAACCAAGATCTCAGAAAACATCAGAAAACCTTATAATTTTGGGAGTTATTCTGGCTTTGCCGGCCATGACCCCAATATAAGACTCCCAGCGTAGGCCATTATGTGGATTACTTAGCAGGACAGAATTCCAGGTAGTTTATAGTAAGCCAGGTAGTTTCCAAGACGGTTTTTAGCTGATGTATTGCTTTGTTGCAACATCAGTATTGTCGATGGGCTCCTGTGTCTGTCGAATTTGCTCATGATAAAATCTCAGCTCATGTCATTGCTAGACATTTGAACTTTCGACTTCGTATTTGTATCGACGTAGTCTTTGATGAAAGCAATAGACACACAAGAATCTCCGAGACCCTTCTTGTCAGTGATTGAAGCCAGAATTTTTGTCACGGCTTCTCGTGGGTTCAGGACAACGTCGTTGATGTCCATGTTGGACGTTCGCAGGTTTCCAGTTTCGTCACTTGAAAATTACAAGCTCGTTTGGATCATCGACTCCAAAAGCAAAATGGTTGCTCAACTCAGTCATATCAGCTTTGGAGGCAAACCTGGTCAGATCCACATCGGCGCCGCTTCGGGTCGCTGCTCAACAGGCATTTTGTATATGTTAATAGTAGTGTATACGTGACTTTCTCTTCAACAAAGCGAAACCGACAAGACTTTGGGTGGCCTGTGACCTTTTTCTTCTTTGAGTCGTCCCGGTTAGTCGAAGACATATTCCTTTTTTTCTCGGCCTGGAAGCTTCCCCATATGCTATACTTCTAAAAACAACCTTGTTTCAGGGCTATCGTCAATGCGGTTTCGATGGCTCCTAACTTAGCCGCCTTTGCAACAGCGGGAACCGCAACCACCATCAGCGCTCTAATCGACGAGATGTATATAAACATTCCATAACTCTTCTGATTTTGAACCATCTCTGACTTTCACAACTTTAATGTTACTGAGGTGTATTTTGCTCGAGCTGATTAAGCTGCGACTGTGTTAACCACACTAGGAAATTTCAGTCAACTTTGCCCGAGAAAGTTTTAGTGTAACCCAACAATCACGTTATTTTCGCAAGCTGGTTTTCGCTAACCTCGTGATAAGACATTATTCTTAATTGTGCGGTTCAATTAAGGGCCTGAGAAAACTAGAGATTTCCATTGGCGCGTCGATGACTCTCATCCGACCAGTGCCCTCCAACAACAACATCTTATCAGAGAGTATCACATAAATGCACATGTAATTGGGGACCGAGTGATCTGTTACACATTTTGAAAGTGCATGACAACCACGGACTTCTTGACCAGGTCTTGTGTTTCATTGAAAAGTCGCGATGACTCACTATGAAAATTTTGCCGCTGATACCACGTTCGACAAACTAATATGTCATTTAGTATTTTCAACTCGACGGGAATTTTCGACGGCTCTCTGTACATGCTAGTGGCGAAGGGAGTGATCGCGCACTTTTCATCGGAAGAGCTGAGAAGCTCAATAGCCACGTGATATCAACAACAAACTCCTTTTTAGTGTCGTTGTACAAAATTTCAGTTATATTAAATGAAAGTGATATCTTTCGTAAAAAACCAGAAAGAAAATATAATTCTCAACATATTTATTTCGAGAACAACTACAAGAAACTTTGCCAGTCTGATTCATCAAGCAGATTAGTCTGGTTCACTGCTTCGTATGCTCCATGTGTGAGAGAACGCATGTCAACGTGGTAGTCATGTGATACAACAAAACTCCGGAAGTAAGTCTCGAAATAAATATAGAGAATTTATTGTTCTTTCGATTTTGTATTTTTATTACAACCAGTACACGCTTTTCATTTAAGAATTTTTTTCTACAATATTTGAAAATGACGGTTGTGAGATTCGATGTGCTCGTGCGACTAGTAATCGAAATCGCTAGTACCAGCTCAAAATTCATCAACGTATTAGTTTTATCGTCTTTCAGCAGATGAAAGACATAACGATTTTAATACTCGCAATTTCTGAGAAAAGAAATAATTTTCATATCGATTTTATGCAGGTATAACTCGATTTAACAACGCGTAAGTTTGCTAGCCAATCCGCTAAGCGGCTATGCTTTAACGCCACCATGTTCTCCTCTTGTGATGCGAGACTGTTTTTCATACCATCCATATAAAAACAGATATGGATATCGAACTGTGTGTGGAACAAAAAGTCTACTAGACGAAACCTAATCCACTGAGCGTTTGGATTGTCTCAACATGTATTTTTATGGCAAGCACCCAAATGATCCATATTGCAACCTCCTTATATTCTGGTTAGAACTCGATAAATGTAACGCACGATCAGTTCAGTTACGACTCAATTACGTAATTGTTTCAGGCGTCATGTTGTGGAGGAAAATTCCCGGGTTTTTCCCGACTTTCGTCAATATTTGCAAAATTCAAGGACTTTTCACGGTCGGGAAAATAAATTCTCATTTCTTCCGACTTTTTCCCGATTTCTTGGTAGCGTGAGAACCCTGGTTAGCCCAACATCTACATTTGGATGAAAAAAATGACATGCCGTCAAAATACCATATTTATTCACTTATAGTTGAATTTAAATGCAAACTGCACAGATCCAGATCAGCCGGAAGATATGGGGTTCTGCAATTTGTAACGAGTATTCAATAATAAAAAACATAAAAGAAAACAATATAGACCATGATTGTCGGCCCATTATGCAACGGCAGATCATTGTCTACTTTGTTTGCACTTGAACTTGACTTATAAGCGAGTATTGTCGGTAGTTCTACTTTTCTAACTTGCACGTGGATCTTCAGCTGGAAAAATATTCAGTCTTTAAAATATCCAAAGCTTTAATCTTTGACTAAAGTAAGCAAGGCTGGTGCTCTTTTTATGAAAATATATGAAATAAATAAACAAATTATAATATGTCATTTCTGCAGTTTGACCTTACAGGTGTACGATTGTAGATTAGTTTAGCATCTTGAGCATCTTAAGGTATTTTTTCTTTATTGTTATTCTGCGATAACATCTGAAGTAATCGATCATGAGCAAGTTTTCATAACAAATGCCTGATACTGAAATTACTGATGATGAACCTTCTTTCATGAAGTAAACATATTTAGGAAATAATTATCAAGCATATATTTAAATGTACAACACAGGATTATGATCGTATTTCACAACTTATTACCTCTCTTGTGACCGAGCGTCCGCCTCGGATGCGGGAGGTCGCGGGTTCGAACCCCGGCTGAGTCATACCAAGGATAAAATGGTAATAATATCTGCCTGTTATGTCTGTGGCACGATGCCCCAGTGATAGACATCACTTTAAACTACCACACCGCAGACATCGTAGTGATACGAATGAAAAATTTTAAAGCTTCGTTAAAAATCGAAATCACACACACACACACACACCCCTTGTGTACAGCCAATGTTAACTGCGGTAAAAAAGGCTCCACCCTTCGAAACTTCCATGGTAATTTTATAACGGCAAAAAGCGGTACTGCTACATATTATCTCACTGATGATGATAGTTAAAGGTTGGTATGTAGGATATACTTTTTATCCCTTATTTTCTTCTTGTCTGTGCTTTATTATGCTGAAAGTGCTTCATTTCCCTTTAGATTGTTTTTAAAACAAATAATAACAGATGCTCATAGATGATAATAAATAAAAAGTTAACAAATCGCGTACTTACCCTCAATTTGTGTCACGGAGTACTTCTGTAAGAGATTCGGGTCTGTCTGAAAGATATAAAAAGGAATGAATACCTGAAGCTTGCACTTGCTGGAGGATCGATCAAATACTTACAGATCAAAGCATCTACAGGGGAACCACCAATTATCTTTGTGCAATTCTCATATTGAAGTATTATAAGGTGTATCTCTGCTAGGTCATCATCTAATTAGAAGGTAGGCGAATATGATAAGTTGTGGATGAAAATAACTATACATCCAGATTTTCCAATAAATCAAGCAAAATTAATAACTGTATCAATTGTTTGATGTTATTGTATGACCTTGTGCATGTATATTATAATCCGGTTAATAAGAACTGGTGCGGATAGACAAAATAAAATAAACTTGTACGTATGTAAGTGTGATTTAGATTTTTTTAACGTAGCTTTAACAATTTTCCAGTCATATCGCTACGACGTCTGCAGTGTGGCAGTTTACAGTGATGTCTAGCACTGGGGCATCATGCCGCAGACATGTAGAATGATGTCTCACCCAGTCACATTATCATGACACCAGGCCGAGCAGTCCTAATACTAACCTCTTAATGCTGAGCGCCTAGCGAGGCAGCTGTATGTACCATTTTTAGAAGTCTTTGGTATGACTCGGCTGGGGTTCGAACCTACGACCTCCCACATCCGAGGCGGACGCTCTAACCACTATTACACCGCAGCGGTTTGTACGTTGGTACGTAGTTTCGTAGGTAATAGTGAAATAAGAAAACTAACAGACTTGTCAGAATAAACGCAAAATAAAATGCACTCGAAATAATACATATTACCAACTTGAAACACACGAGTATTAACTATTCAAAGTCCGATAAAGCGTTATTATTCATATAAAAAATATAATTGGTTTTCAGAAATTGGCACAAGACATCTGACAGTTACAGCGGATTTAAATGTTCATAATGCGAAACAAGCGACTGAATTAATGTATAGGAATTATTTTAATAGTATGACGATTACGTTATGATGATGTAAACTGACAGCCAAAAATGCGTTGATACGCGATGATAAATGTCAAATGCATGAGAGAGAGAGAGAGAGAGGTGTCTCACGGCCAAATGCTAAATGATCCAGAATACCATTACGTAAGCAATACGTGCTCCTAAAACTGCATTTACTGATGGTGCAAACATTATATATTGCCTATATAAAACATTGCTATACAATATTATTATAATATGCTAATATTAATTAATGATATACTGATTTTCGTAACTATATAATAACAATTTAACCCGAAAGATTTATAATATGCCTACCATCCAGAATATATGTATTGTCCCTTCATTGTCTTGTGGGTATACAAAAAGCAGCGATAACAATCTCGCTCTGATCAGCTGCGATCGCAAATTCGAGACTAGGCTCCAACACGTGCGTTTTACCGAGTCATCATAGAATCTAAACCCACCATGTTTTTCGAGTCTATCGCTCTTTCAGCAGGTTAGTTTCTCCTGTTAAATATCGAACTGCGGACTTGCTGATTTTGGTGTGATCACCTCAGAAAAATTTCAAATCAGTGGATATTCTGTAAAAGTTATGCTTGACATTTTCATGATTTGGAGAGAAACTACAATTATTGGAATGTTCCAATCTACCGTACAATGCAATATCGTTTTTAAAAAGGGTCATACCGTACAATGCAATATCGTTATTAGAAAGGGTCATACCGTACAATACAATGTCGTTATTAAAAAGGGTCATAGTCGCGAACAGGTGTTTGCACTGAACGAATCTTCTCAATAAGTAATAGAGTAAGCGAAATTAAATAGGTTTTTTTTGTATAACAAACTAATAAATGTATTGCTAATATGTGGTAGTCATGGATAAATAACGATCACGGTTTGCAAATTAAAGGTTTTCCAGAATACTGGGAAAAGAACTTGAATTCAAAAACACGTTAAAAATGTTGCCCTGAGCGTCGGTGAATATTTAATCTTTTAACTATATATGGCCATATAAATATCAATTGTAATTTCTCAACTTTTTACATAGCTTTTCTATACTTGTTTCCGAAAACATCGGTACTGTCACCTCAACTTCAAAAGCGACGAAACTCTTTCCTAAGTTATCACTATTTATTTCTCCCTACTACCAGTTTCTTGTTAGTTTCCCCACTATATTTTAAGAGCCTATATCGAGAAGTGGAAAAGTGAAGACATCGGCAGGCTAACTCAATTCAATTTACAATGAATATCAAATTACCTGTTACAAGCATGAAATTTCTCTTTGCATCACTCGTTATTCTAAGCACATTGTGCTTCGTTCCGCCAAGATCGTCTTCATTCATCAAGTGATATTCTATCATTAAAAAAGTCTCCAATTCAAAGAAATTTTACCCTCTCCAGACTGAGACTGTTTTATAGAAGTAGATGAACTACATACACATCAGACAAATAAATAAAACCCAATTAGACCCCCCCCCCTTCCCTCCAGATAGGGATTTGTATGTAATGACTCGATGACGAACTGAATATTGAACACAGGGAACATTAATAATATTTTCAGAAATTTGCTATCTCTGAACAACTGAACAAATGCCAACATTGCAATCCTGTAAGCTTTATCTGGCATGGATTAAAAAGGACAAGGGCGGGTCTAGGAGGCTGGAGGAGAGCTCCAGCCCCCAATCCCCAATTAATAATGAGCACGAAACAACCGGATCGCTTCCTATAAGACGGTTTCTTTACAATTGATCGGTTAAAAGCATACCCTGATAACTCTTAAAATGCAGGAATTACTAGCCCTCTGGGTCCACTCCCTTCGACGATATTTTCTGGATTTTCATTGAATGCGATAAGAAGTCTAAACGTGTGAATTACAAACTGAAGAATCCTTAGGTAAAGAACATTGAGAGACACTGACCTTAGTTTGTATGAAAACAGATTTTACAAATATAAAAAAACAGGAAACATTTACACAAGTTTTATAATCATTCAGAACAAAATAACTAATTTCCGAGATTCCATCATTTCCAAATTATCCGCTTTAGTAACAAGTTTTAATTTAGACCAGTCATAACTGCCGCTGACCGATAAAGGTATCAAAACATGCAGTCAGAGAGATTTTCTTTGCGAAGTCGGTTAGAGAAAGAGAGACAGACAGACAGACACAGATAGAGAGAGAGAAAGAGAGAGTCAGCGTAACATATCCATGAACAATTTTGCGGGAGGTCGCGGATTCGAACCCCGGCCGAGTCATACCAAAGACTTATCAAAATGGCACTAACAGCTGTCTCGCTAGGCGCGCAGCATTAAGAGGTTAGTGTTAGGATTGGTTGGCCTGGTGTGAGGAAAATATGACGGGGTGGGACATCATGTTACATGTCTGCGGCATGATGCCCCAGTGCTGGACATCGCTATAAACTGCCGCACTGCATATATCGTAGCAATAAGACTGAACATTTGTTAAAGCTACGTTAAAAATCCAAATCATACACACATACACATACACACACACACACACACACACACACACACACACAGACACACACACACACATCTTAGGTTATACATAGGCTTAACATGTAAGATTTTTAATCAATACGTGTTTAATGTCTTCCACTCTTTATGACCTTCTACTGTCGTTGTTGTTTGTTTTTCTTTTTTCTTTTTCTATTTCGTTTACTTTCTCGAACCAAAAACCATAATCCTACTTTGGAAATAAACCGTATATTGGCGTATAAACGTTAAATTTTAATAGTTTCTCAAATAAAGGCCGCTGAAAGAGATCATATCCATAAATTATAATAATTACATTTTGGGAAATTATTGAGATGTACGAAGTTTCTCAGGTACAGGAAAAGGCTGTCAAATGGAAGCGTAGTTGCCGACTGCTGGGATTGTCCCTGTAGGTGCACAGACCAAGAACACGCCGTGCTTTGCAACTAGAGTAACATCTAGCTTATCGATTTTGCCATCGCATAAAAAGTCCATCAATAATTTTGTTGTTGTTGGGGGTGGGTGGGGATCCAATCAAGGTTATCTTTTTAAGCTTAATACTTGTACTCTTGTAAACTTAGCACTTACCGTCCAACATCACTGACATAGCTGATTTGCAAAATGAAACTATTATCAGAAACAAAAACAGTTTATCATCCGGCCTAATTAAGTTTATGTTTTCAGGAAAGGAAAATCTTGCCTAACAAATCCTTTCTTGACGATGGAACTAAAACTATGACTGATGGCAAACCCAATGTAATTTATTTAGATTTTACCAAAGTTGATGCAACGGTGGCTCACGCGCATGTCTTACGGATGAATCAATGAACGTTACTTTTTGTAGAAATCAACTCTGCATCCAAGTTCAGTTGAATCCATGAAATTGTTACAAATGGAGTAGAGTCTTCCCATCAATCACTTAAATGTATATATTCCTTCTTGGGTCTATTCTTTTCAATATCTTTATCAATAACATTGGCAATGTAGCATCCAGCAGTGTCCAGAAATTTACAGATGACACGAAAGTTGATCGAACAGACGAATCAGCTAATGGTACTGATCGTATCAGGTACGATACTGATTATCGGTATAAATGGAATAAGGATTGGCATACGCTGTTCAATGTAAAATAATGGTAAAGTCTTTGCATTACAAATACAACAATGACAATAGTATATCCAACATGAAAGGAGAATTACAATCAATGGACAGTGAATAGTATTTTGGCATTCTTATACCAAGTTACTTAAATCCATTCAAACACTGTGCTGAAGGTGTTAACAAGTGCATTCAAATATTGGGAATCATTTAAAGGTGTTTTGTATGAAGACATGCTGACATTATAGCACGTCTTTCTAACAGTCTTGTTCGACCACATTTGGAATATTTTATTAAACCATGGAACCAATTTTATCATATACAGATATTAAACTCAAGGAGTGTGTACAATACTAAAATGCTTGTTACGTGTTTAGGCTCAAATAAACAGTAACACAGAAAGAGTGAAAACAACAAGCTTTGAAAAAATGTAACAAATTATTTATTTCCCTGGAAAAATACTGTAAAAATGAAAAAATTAAAAACTTACGGTTCTAAGAATCAAATCCAAAAATAATCCAAGAATAATCCACGAATAAAACTTTAGCTGTCCTAATAATGAAATGTTCTAATGATTTCAAGTTCGAGTCCCGACGAAGAATCCAAGATGGAAGGCGATGACGTATGCTATATACTGTTCACTATATACTGTTCAATGTTGCTGTCTATAGTTCTATGTAGAAACACAAGAAATAATCCTCCGGTTTTGGAAATCCAAAATAAAATTTTAAAGAAATGTCTTTTTTCAGGAATTCTGTATGATGACTCAAAATATTTCCCGAGAAACGTATAATCCTTTTGAATCCCAATAATCTGAATAAAAATTAAAAGAAACGCCTTTGTGACTCAGTGTTTAGAAGCCCGTCTGAGCTTATTTCAATAAAAAGATGGTTTAAGACTTGAATTTTACGCAAAACAGATGCCCGGATAAGGGTCACGTGATCATGTTTACATATAACAAATCACGTAGCCCCTGTATGTCTTTGATAAGAACCAATTATTTTACTCCGAGAATAAAAGCTGTTTACTTCACTAAAAACTATTTCCACGTCGATGGTCACGTATCCAACACAGCATCGATCTCAACCTTATTATTCCACAATAAAAATAAATTAAAAACAACTTGTTCACGTGGCTGTTACTAATTTTTAATTAAGGCGGGAACCAGGTCAGCCTTATGTTTACAAAAATGAACAGTCACGGTCAAACTATTTTCTGGAAAAAGTATGAGTTCCTAGTAAACAGAACTAAATTATTTTGACATATAATGAAATTAAAAAATAAAAAGACTTAAAACTTACAATTAAATCAGATTTAAATTAAATCAAATATACATAACATACTAAACTGATAGACAGCTTTCGAGGTCTTCCATATCTCGTGCTTGAAGAAAGATGTAATTTGACATCGAGAAACATACTGAATCTTGAAAGGAAAGAAAGAATACAAAGTAACAAACTGTTCGTTCTTGATATCGATTCTAAACCTCAAAGCCAAACATTCAAAATTTCTAACAATCAAGTTTTCATCATACGTGTTATGCATATGGATATTTTTGGTCAGTCCTGGTACATGAATTAATTTCATTTTTGTATTTTTTATTCAGTGCTATAAATTGTACAGAGTATCTTTAATTAGATTTCGCCTGCGTGACCTTAGTCTGTTAGGAGAGCAAACAACTTACATACGTTCTATAAATTGATGCTGACGTATGTGTTGAAAATTACTCATAACAATCTTAAGAATAAGACTTAATGACGTATCTGGCTTAATTTTTCATTGGCTGGTGGGGTTTCGATGACTCTAGAATAATTCAGTAACTTCACATTTTTTGGGCTAAGTCACATGAAAGGCAGTTCGAGGCAAAATGAGTAGTACAATCCGTCACGTGGGCATATTGTGAAATATAAGGAGCAATAGAAGGTGTATATAACGAAAGAACTAAGCAATCAGATTTATTCGGTTTTTGGAGTCATCCTTTTTTCTTGTGTTCCTGTTGTAAGTCTGCAGACGTGTTTTATGTTGTACTTAGATATAAAGTTGTCATCATCTGGACAAAATTATTTTTTCTGGAACTGTTGTGAGTTATTCAAAGTAATTCATGACAACGCTTTCTTCACAACATCGCGATTCTTGGCAGACCAGTGCATTTCCGGTTTTGAAATTTTAAGGGGCGCAAAATTAGACGGAAGTTATTTTTCCTCAAATCTTGTGGGGGAGGGGGAGCAAAAAGTCATAGT
Organism: Sinohyriopsis cumingii; assembly: GCA_028554795.2. NCBI lineage: Eukaryota > Metazoa > Mollusca > Bivalvia > Unionida > Unionidae > Sinohyriopsis > Sinohyriopsis cumingii. Next base: position 113,953,609 of record CM068838.1, on the reverse strand, counting down.
TCGCCTTGGGCGCCAGAAACTCTGGTACCGGCCCCGAAGTAACCTATATACCTGATTAAGAAATAGATAATGATCTAACTAAAATTCTACAAATTAAATACATTAATTGTAATTGTAGTCTTAAGTGATGTTAAACATTAACCATCAAGAAAAAACAAAAGCTTTGCAAATTGGTAAGTTGTATATAGAGAACAATGCACGAACGCTGTCCTATTTAACCTTACGAGTGGGGGTATCTCACGAGTAGGGTTATAATGCATAATGCGCATGCGCTCCTATCTCTATGGCTTATGTAACTGGCCAGTGACAATTTTCTGCTCGCCATATCGCCTTTTAAGGGGGTTTCGATGATTTAGGCGAATTATAAAAATTCGATCCACTATACCGTTCAGCGGGCCTCCTGGAGCGATTGCTGACTCGAGGTTTCTCTTTATTCTGGTTAAAATTTATATTTACTTACAATAATTAGATCGGACATGCACCAATAAAAGTTAATGTTGTGCTGACCTAAAGAATTCCCGTCCAATTAGGTTAAATAGCCTATCAGAGCAGACGTTGCAATGTGATTTAGGGAAATTTATCTTGATAAACGACATATTTTGTTTTATTGTAATAAATGTGAAACTATAAGTTTGATTGGTAATATAATGGTCAACATTACATAGCCTCGAATCATTGTCCATCAGATCTTAGTTGTTTCAGAGGTTTCGATTACGAGTACGAAAAAAATTAAAACTATAATTAAAAAAATTGATCTTTTAGAAACTCACATTTTAAAAACCATAAAGTACATATAAAAAATGTAGGCTGCAACGGATAATATAAGTCTAAGTTTTAAGCATCCTTAAAGTATTTGGGTTCCATAAATAGTTCACAAGGTGTCTTCGCCAGTGCACGGCCAGTCACAAGCCAACATAATATGCTTATAACAAGTAAACGTACGGTCTCCAGGACTCACGGTACTAATTCAGTTACCATAGTAAACCTATGCAAAAACAATGATATATAAAATTCAATAACTTTAAATTTCTGAGTACTCATGATCAAACCTATATTTATCAGTATAGATGAAACATGGATGACAGCTTGTGTGTAGAGAAAAGGATATGAGCCGCTGCATTTTCACGACCTAAATGTGTTTGAAACATGTGCTTTCAATTCCGCACCAGTGAATCGGATGCTAATTTTATTAATGAGTGTTCCAAACTCAAGACTGTTAAAGGAATGACATTCAATCACTAAAACAGTGTCTCCATCTTTTTCAGTTACAACTATGACAAGTTCTCAAAATATTCTTTTCCTAAAAAATAACTTACATTATTAATCAATCCCGGCCAGCCAAACCCATATATACGCTATTTTATCATTACCCACCCATTTCCGGACTCGTTCCCCTTTTTCCATACAATTAGTATCGTGTGTCTTCCAGATTGGTTAGTAAGTAAAAACTCCGTACTGTGGCTGTGTAGTGAATATTATAAGTATCCATGTTTAATGTGTGCATTGCTACATGTTATCTACATAACTATGAACTGTCTTCTAATGTCACTGATATTGTTTATTTAAACTTTCCTGCATGCTTAATGTCACAGTACAAACACAATATTGTAGCTGTGCTTAATCGTGTTCATGACAGCATGTTATCTACATAACCAGAAGCTACTTTCTAATGTCACCGATGTTGCTGAATTAAATAATCTCTCTCTCTCTCTCTCTCTCTCTCTCTCTCTCTGAGCACCAAATAATAATAATAATAAATTAATAATAATAATAATAATAATAATAATAAAATAATCATACACTAAGCTAAATTGATAAATACAATCATGGTATTGACTTTATCAATTTAGCTTAGTGTATTATTATTATTATTATTATTATTATTATTATTATTAAATTTGTGTAAAATGTTTGGACTGTAAAATACTATACTATTCGACTACAATTCAGTAATTTGTTAGCCATTTCTTCTTTGCGTTTTATGTACTGCAGATGCATTCGGAAGGGGCATCATGCTTCATGACTTTTTTCTTCATGGTATTCCTTTTTCGTGACAGTTTCTTTTTCCGCTTATCACATAACAATTATACATAAATAACTTCTGAACCAGTGATGATATTTTCATGAAACTTTAGCATGTTATATATTTGAACCTGACAGTGTTTGGTGCGTATTCCCAGTCAATCCTTTCTCTTCAAATGCAACGTCAAAAGCAAAGGGTAACAATGGTCAGTGATATTAATCAGTGACCTGCTCCGTATCCAGGATATCACTTTTGTACCGCTACAGATCTTTCTTGAAAGCTCTATCCTGGTCCACGCCTTATTATACAGTAGTCAAGTTCCTAACCCAAAGGTCAAGGTCATTTGTTGAGAAAAAAGTCAAAAGAAGGGCAAGATATGTGCCCGTTGTGGCACTCTTGTTACTTAAGGCCTCGAGGATGTGTCACATCTCATTGTTTTTGGTCTTTGATAACTTCCATAGGAACCATTCTGCCTGCGTAGCATCCAGATAGTAAATCTATTTTCATATCTCCAAACATTACAGTCAAATGTTAATAAAAAATAGCGAGGAAATATTTATCATGACATGATCAACAAACAAAGGTTTTTTTCTTAGTCTTGATGGCAGTAAAGTAAGAAACATAATTTTGACATCTTCTCCAAAACAGCTTCATTTATTATTGCTAAACTTTCAGAATATTTCCAAGTGACATTTTCTAGTTAATGTTGTTTCTTAAAACCTCCATAGCAACCATTATTTTTAAATCAACCAGGTGGAAAATATACTTTGACATTGTGCAAACTAATGTGGTAATTTAAATCAAATATTATTAGATTGTTTTCTTGCTTTTCTTTACATTTCAACAATTGTTATATCTTTGGAAGTGTATACATTGTTAAGTTTAATGCAGTTTTAAAAAAATGCAGTTTGAACCTTGTTTAACCTGCCAATTGCTGTTACATTATATTTATAATGTAGTGTAATTTTACTAAGCAATCTCATACCCACTTGGGGCTCTTACGCTTGCTTATCTTTTTGAAGTATGTTTCATAACCCCTTTACAGAATTCACTTCAAACTATAAAAAGGACGTTAACTCTTAAAAAATGGACAATGTGCAAAATAATGTTACACGAAAAGGGTCTCATATCGAGCAAATCAAACACCTGCATTAGCCGGGCTTTGAAGTCTATTATTTACGGAATTTCGAAAGACCTCAACTGAATGCTCTTAAACGCAAAACTAGATCAAATACTTTTCTCTAACCACTTTAAGACCACACATCACGAACCTCTAATATCGCCCTTGCGTGGTTTTCTTGTTTCGCGTTTGTATATGATTTACTAATACGCCTTCCTAAGCCCGAAATTAGCACTTCGTACCATGCGATACAGAACATGACCCAGTCACCCAATACAATGAATAGTTCATTTCTAAACTTTTCTAACCACGCATACCTAAGAATATCCAAATACCCAATGCTGAGATATTAGTGAGGGTAAAGTTTACGAAACTAATTCGTGCTGATGAAAAATATGGTGAATACTTTACTTCATCGTGTCTGCTCATAGAAACTGATTAATATTTTCCCTACACCTGCTCCACATAATCAAATAAATAATCAATTAAATCTAACAGAGCCATAAACACAGATGTAATATAAATAGCACACATCCTGATTTTATGACATTATTTTCTTTAGCTCTTGTCACGTGAATGGACGCGCCGTTAATGGGAGACACTTAGTTCGCCTGTCTATCTTTCTGTATTCTTTGTCCATGCAATAACTCATATAATGCTTCACTTAGTAACATCAAAACCTGCACTGTGCACTGTGAGTGAAATTCGGATCACCATGTGTTAAAGGTTATAAGATGTGTCTGGGCTGTATGTGTATCTAAGGATGAATGTGTGTTGACTACACGAGCTATATTGCTTTTGACCTTATTCCAAAGATTTATTCAAAACAGCTTAAATATTGTATCCATTCTTCCTGTCTGGGTTGTAACTCGTATATTTTAAAACATACTGATATTAAACTTTCATTGCTTGTGCATACTGGAATAAACATATGTTGCACCCGAAAACTGGGTCATCGTACCCTACATTGCAGACTATTCACAAAGATTGCTAAAAAGTCATATGTCCATGCTGTAATACTAACACCTAACCTATTGAAAGCAAACCATTAGTGATAGTCCAACACAGAATAGACACGTTTCAAACCAAAACTAGATCACTGTAAACTACTTTTTTTTAAAACTTGGTATGCGATTCCACCTTCTTTTTTTGAGGGTGTTTTGGTTTTTTGGGGGGATGGAGTGGGGGGATGATTGAAGCTGTTGCTCTGCTTCAATTATTTTCTCGCGTCGGTAGCTTTAAGGGTCCATCACTGTTCTGTTAGTAACGCCAACATGAACTATAATTACTCGACAGGGAGACCTTGTCCATATGCATCGCGACCTGGTGTAACACACACATGCACATCTAACCTATTGTCCTTCTTCACTGGTACAACAGCAGTGTAATGGTAGGAAATCTGTTCCAGAGGAATACTTATGTTTCCGGAGATTGCGTGCATGCTTCAAGTTGACCTAGAACTACGTTGATTACACCCTTGTTTTATACAATTAAGGACGGTTGAAGTTTTCGTCCAACTGTTACATGAACAAGCGCGTCTTTGTAAAATAGTATTCTGAGTTTTTCTTTCTCAGGTCGAGTTACTGTTGGTTCGATATAATTGACGGAGAATTTTTATGGTGGTGGATTTGTCAGTGAATATTACTTCAAAATCTAGAACAGACTATGAGTGTTTTTATGCCCGACCCCGGCTTAGTCAGCAACTGAGCGTTTTTGCTTGCTAACGCAATGATTCAAAGCTGCCTAGAGTTGGTGTTGGTGCATCAAGTGATCCCAACAATCGTTTTATAATTGGCCCTCGCATAGATTATAACGTCGTTGGCACGTAGATATTCGACGAGAAGCGGCATAAAATTGCCATCGACGTTGGCACATTCAGAGATCATAAATAGCCCGTTAGTAAAATTTCACAAGAGCAACATGACTTGGTTGTTCAGAATGAATTAGGTATAAGCAATAACAAATCTTAAACAGAGTCGCCAAAAACTGTTAAGTACCCGTCCACATAAATGGTGAGTCCTTCAAAATGCATTTAGTCTCCGACCATCCAAGACATCAATACTGCATATGTGAAATACTCTTAACATTGATGTCAATGGCACGTGTTCTTGATGGCAAATCACGCTGGTTATTATGAATCAATATTGTCATTTTACCCCACTTGCCTTGAAATCCGATTAAAATAAACAAGCATGATCCAGACTCAAGCAACTTTAAGCTTCTACTCCTTACACGTGGCTTGTTCCCCGCCCCCTCCCCCCCCCGAATCCTTAAATACTTACATGGGCCATACACTTTATTTTGTGTGTAGCATGTGTCTTCGATTGATTTTTCAACATGAGATTTTCGCAGCTTTTGGGTCTGTTAATGACAACATTCACGGGATTTCAGTAAATAACTGAAGAACCGTTGGCAGAGGCATATACACGGGTGGTGGTGGCGGTTGTGGAAAATTCGCAATTACCTTTACAATGCACCTGATGTAACCTCTGGTTTCATCTAGGTCTTCTTTGACTCCCTTAAACATCTCTGGCAAGCGTTCTAGTTTTTCACGTAGCTTTCGTGATATCCATGACGCGTTTGGTGGTCTTGAAAATGGGATCAGGTTGTCTTTTGTTCCCACCACAATTGCCACTTGTACCGCGGTTTTGCTAACAAGCTTGATCAGAGACGCAAAAGCTGCGAGCTCTTCCCGTGCCGGCTGCCGCGACTGAAACTCATCTTTGGTACGTTCGCGTGCATCAATGTAGCTGCGGAGATGTTCCAGATGTCAGAAGGCAACTTTGCGACATCAATCAGCACCCTGTCCTCTGTTATAATGTCGCTGGCGGTGGCTCTGTTTTCACCGCTGTACATAATTACAGTGGTCGTTAAATTGCTTGATACGTTCGTGTCCAAACCCGTATGGTACTTTTTCCCATGCCACCACTCAAATCCATCGGGAGGAAACTATATGGCTCCGGATGACTTCAGTGAACATATTCAGAAACTCATCCCACGAATAATAGACAGCCCACCAGGTACAATGTTTGCAAGATCAAGCGCGTTAACTCCACGAAATATCATCAACATGTTGCAGTTGTACAGCGTAACTCCAGGCAAGTATGCCTATCGTTGGGTCATATTACTTCAGCGTCTTTGGGCCGACACAAGGAAGCTATCTCACGGGGTTGTTTGGCAGTTATGCATCACATCGTCATAAACCTCAAGATTACTGGGTCAGTGTCATCAATGGTAGGCGCTTCATCGATCGTGGAAAAATTTGGATGGCGGACGACAAGGTACAATAATTGTGGATCTGGAACAAGGCTAGATAATCCGCTGATTTGCAACAACTGACCGAAACCGGAGAGGAACCGGTAAACCTCGTCGATGCTAAATGTTACCGACATGATCTTGCGTATACAGTATCAAACAATATTCGTGACCGTAAAAACGTCGACATAGATCTTATCCATGTACGCAATTGCGAAACCGACTGTCAGAGAAAAAGTCGCTGAAAATGAAGCCCCTCACATACTGACATAACAGACATGAACGCCAACCTCTCAGCGATATATAATCTTGTCGGTTATTGATAGAGTGAAGCAACATTTGGAAAGCTAACGAAGCGGTAAACTTTAGCAATAGAGTCGCCAGAGCGTGGATGGCCAAACAAACGCTATGACAGATTTATTTTACCTGCGATGAGGAAAATTTCCTTTGGTTATTTTAATGTTTCGACACCAAACGAAGTTCACCAGACTCTGTCATCTTTTTCCTCCCACATGATATGGTGCAAGCCGCGGACGCGGTCGTGCACTTACATACAAATATGCACTAACATTCTCAGAAGTTGACAACAGATACAAGGAAGCCCAGCCTCTAGCGTCTAAAGATTAAAAAACTGGTGCAAAGAATTTATCGGGGTTGTTCTGGCAGAACACCAAGTTCGGGTTATGGACATGCTGGCGTTTATCGCAATCAGGCCACTATGAAACGATTCAACTGCACAAGTGCTGATTGATTATTCGGACATCAGTTTCGGCTGGAACTTTTTATTCATGATCGAACTCGAGAGTGTGTGACGCAGCTTCGCTGTCATAGCAGTGTTGAACAACGAAGTTACCAGTACGACCGGCTTGAGACATGCGAGACGATTCGCCAGAAAACTGTCTCCGCCACAAAGAAAGCGGTCTAAAACTGCAAAGTGGTCACACATCAACACACGTCAGGCTTTGTTTAGTCGAGAACAATCTGGTTCCATATATGTTTACGCCAGGGAAGTTAGAGGGTGGACCATACTGATGTTCCGGGGCTGTCATCTGGCGCGAGACCTCTCTGTGGTCCAACCACGCTTCGCGGATCCACCGAATCAAGCATTTTTGCGATAGGAATTACAAATCCTTTCCGTGAATACAGAATTACGACCAGTGTCTATTTATGGATACGCACGTGCCCGTGCGTGTAAATGGTGATTCTATCAGAGATAATCAACTGTTTGGTATCCAGCGGGGACAAACTTAACTTCACACACTAATATACACCCATACTATGTTTCTTCGACAAATTAGATTTATCGTATGTGTGATTTCACGTTATTGCCGAAGAGACGCCACGTACATGCTGTGCTAGAAGTCTTTGAACAACACAACCTGATGAACTCCTTTAGCTTTCGTGATGCTTATTGCAGAACCAACTGCAATCGAGTACATTTCAGGTACAGTCCTTAAATTTTCACACGACTTTCTTTTTGGCGTTGCTTAACAAGGGATGGTCTTTCGGTTACTCGCAGGTGTCAAATTCGCACGTGAGCGATGTTGTCCAAATGTTATCATAAACTTCACTGGTGGTATTGTGCGTCACCAACGAATCCACGTCCGTGTACAGCATCTTGATGTTGTCACCGTACTGCGACTTGATCGAGTCATAGTAGAACTGTTACATCAGCAGCTTTGACAGATCCACCAAGGACGCGCTAAGGTAAAGGGACTACTTCAACTTTAGCCGAGATTTATTGCTGTGTAAGGCAACGAATCTACGATCTACTGCAATAATAAATTACCGTTCATTTCTTTCCGAGTAAGGCACGATATATGCATGCGTCAGCATTAACATTCACCATCAATCGAGACAAATATAGGTGACTTTTTCTATCTCAAGGAGTGGATTTTTCAACTTCTGAATTACAAATCCTTGGAATGATGCATTTAATATGGAGTTTATAATTTTATGGAACCTCCGATCTATCAAACAACTGATGTTTCTCATCAAACATTCTATGTCGAAATTCAAAAAAAAGGTGTGTCAACTGTCCCTTTTGGATGAGTGGATACACAGTATTTGGCACACAGTAATATACAAATGGACGGACGGTTCACACTATTCGCACAGGATTCCATATCTTCAGTTTAAACTATCCAGACTAGGCAATTATGGCAAACAAATCATATCGGAGATAAAACGTACAGTCATATTACCCCTAATATTTTTAACCAAAGGTTTAGGAAAAGTAACTTCTTTTTCAATGGTACTAACAGCTGCCTCGCTTGGCGCTCATCATTAAGAGGATAGTGTTAGGACTGGTCGGCCTGGTGTCAGGATAATGTAACATCATGCTAAATGTCTGCGACATGATGCCCCAGTGCTAGACAACACACATTCTTTACTTTTCCAACACTCATAATTGCTATCATTTATAACATGATAGCGTCATGAATGTTTGTAAATGCAGCTTTTTTTTAAATACAAAAGCTTTGGGAGTTCACAATCAACAAAGTGTAATATCTTCAATCACAGTCTTTATCATTATCAAATTAAAATGTTTACTTGTATAATTCTCAAAATTGATTGAAATTTTGTTACAAATAGAACTTACCTCTGAACGCTCCTTTTTGTTAACGTTGTCCGCATCCATTATTAGTCCAAATGCTGTATTAATCTAGTTTTGCCACTAATATGGCATTTTCAGACTCTTGTGTACTTAACCCAAGCACATGTCACACCAGATTATATGACTGGAAGTTTATATATAATAATATTACTAGCAGCCTGCTTATGGCAGCCACTTTTACATACCATTTTAGTAGGGATTTTTGGTTGCTGTTGATGTTCTTTTTTTTTTTTTACTTTTGTTAAAACAATATCACTTTAATGCATAGGTTAAAAATGCTGTATTTATTTGATTATTCATTTCGGATTTATATTGGTCATGAACGAGAGGAACACTGGAAGCAGTTAGTAGACCCTTGCTAGCATCCATCCTACTCGCGAAAACTTTCGAACTTAGCAGCCCCTGTATGAGTCCAATTCACGTGTTAAAAAAAAGAATCATATATGACACAAAACTCACGGTAGAAACAAAAGGCTTATATAGGACATCATAAAACAGTCAGGATATGAACCGATTTACCAAGCCTCGTTTACATAGCTTACTTCGAAAAGTGTGCTAATAATCATAGCATCAGTGATAGTCTCGCTACACGGGAAATTGAATAATGTTCAATACATTCAAAGGTGGTAACGCTATCACTGTGGGGACCCATTGTGAAAGGATGACAATAATACGCATATCCTTTGAAATTATGACTGCGTCATATATTGATTGCTTGCAGTAAATCACCGTTCGATGTAAGACAAAGAGTTAGGACGTGTGTTGGGGTTGGGATCATGAGCGGTTACTAAGTTCACATCTTCAGCTGATCAAGAGAAAAGGGTATATGTTCAAAAGTCCCCTACCTAGTTTGTGTTTAAACACCGTTTTGTGTCGTCCGGTAAACGTTGCAACTTCTCAGTTTGTTTATAACTATTAAGTGTTATACATCCAAGAGGTTAAGTGAACTTATTACTTCTAGAAAATCCTACTGCAACAGGCCCTCAAGCAAACATATTGTGGTAAAGTCAAAAGGGAAAATTCGATATTGAAAGCAGTGCATAATATTAAATTGCACAATTGAACCAATCATTACAATCTAGAACAATACAAATTTAAAATCGAAGTTAGGATAGCAAAGTTGTCGACCACTGAACACACAGTCGAATGAAAACTCAAACTCTTCGGCAACCCCTTTTGCAGGCAGTGTTCTCTCTCTCTCTCTCTCTCCCTCTCTCTCTCTCTCTCACACACACACACGTCATAAGCAATAGCTTTAAAAGATCTGATTTTTATTTTAAATCTAAAGTATACCATATATGTAATGACTATTTGACAGAGAATCGGCTATTATTACGATAAAAACAAAAACTACGTGCCTTAAGAAAGTTTATGTCTGAACAATCATACTATCTTTTTCACTCTTCTAGTGCGATAAATTCGACCCACCGAAAGACAGAAAAAAGACACTGAACAAGCAATCCAGATAAACGAATACAATGTTTCAAAATAGGGTTAGCAAATACGAGCCGCGACCGTGAACTGGTATTACCTGTTAATTTGCATCATAGGGTGTGACTTTAAAAATCACTTATCCTGCACGCGCTCTAAAAGTGGTTGCGGACGCCTGCTTTAAATGTTAGTGCTAGACTTCAGATTCCATAATCCAGGTCATCGAGTGTATTAAATCTTCAAGTTGAAATAAAGGGATTGATCGAATTAATTATCTTTCTTTCTGCAAGCCTATATTTGTTACATGTTTGACATATATCATATATATTCAAATATGAAAATACAAGATTTACCATTATGTAATGCGACGCGTGAAGATATGTTCCAACTTGAATTACAGTGGCATTATAAACACCAAGGATTGTATGACATACAATAATAAATGGATCCCGCATGTTCATTCCGACAAAGACACATTTTTTTTTTACAAAGTTCGTTGACTTGCCACCTTTAAGTTCTTTACGGAATTATTTCTCTCTTTTTCTGTAAATGACTGAACTTGAAGATGAAGAGGATGAGTTCCATACAAAATTTGTTATGATGGGAACAAACTGACTGAGGGCGCAACAAAAAATAGAAATGTTACGTATCTATTAAATTGCCTACCTAATAACTCGCAACCGACCATCTTATCTGTTCCAATAATACATTCCAATAATACAAGCATCATCGGCGATGTGAAAATCGATTATAAAATGTTGAAACGTAAAATGTAAAATAATGGTAAAATAAAATCGATCAAACTTTTATTAAAATAAAGCAGCACACACGCAAAATGCACAACCATACGATTTCCGAATCTCTGACCGTATCCCCCCAGTTCATACATAATGACTGAAAATGCTGCATAGTGACACTTTAAACAAACACTGAGTACTTTTTAATGGACATAGTTGTGACTAATACAACGAAATAGCCGGTGGCTACACAGCTGGAAATAACTGATTTAATGCTATTTCTTTATTGCCAACACATTTTGGTATTATTTCCGCCATTTTGAATTTCTCCACTGGTATCCGCCAATCGATGGTACGTGTTTGGCATCGAATGCGGAGCATCATGGGAGGCCAGGGTACCAGGGTTAGGAAAGGTTTGTACAAATTACAGCAACGTTCAAGCTGAGGCTTATTATGTATTGGTTAAGTTGCTGATTGGATGACAGGTTAGTCAGCTTTCTTAAAATATAAACGCGTAAAATAAATGCGGAGTATATATGTTTATGTTTCGGGCCATAAAACAGGTTTCCTGCTTTAAAACCTTTAAAGTATAGATACTGTTCTATCGAGAGTGGTATGCACGTCATTTTGTCTCTATGACTGGATGATCTACTGAGTGTGGTACATCCAGGGCCGGTCTTAAGCCGATTCGGCCGAATCGAGCCCATCGCTCACTAGGACCTGCGCGTTAGTAATTGTTATATATATATATATATATATATATATATATATATATATATATATATATATATATATATATATATATATATATATATATATATATATATATATATATATATATATGTATGTATATATAGAAAGCAATTTTAAAGCGTTGTAAGAAAATTTTAAGTTCAATATCATTAAATTGTCTTTTCCTTTGATGTGCCTGATGTCAATATTATATTCCTGTAACAACAAACTCTACCTTACAAATCTTTGATTTTTATTTTTCATCTTGCCGATGAAAGTAAGGGGATTTGTCATCATTAAACGCAATAATCAGAGAAGAAGCTGAACTAATGTAAACTTCAAAATGTTGTTATGCCAATATCAAAGCCAAACATTCCTTCCCGATTTTGAATAATTTCTTTGGTGCTTATTTAATTTCTTAGAAAAACAGTACACTGAATGATCAACACCATTTTTATCTTCTTGAATCAATACTACTCCAACCCCAACATCACTTGCATCAACAGACAGTTTAAATGATTGGCTGAAATTTGAAGCTGTAAGAACTGGTGCACTCTTAAAAATGGCTTTTAACTTATTAAAGGCTTTCTGACATTTTTCAGACCAATAAAACATGGGTTTCTTGCTCAATAAATTTGTCAGGGGTTCAGCAATTATGGAAAAATTGGAACAAAATTTCAGATAGTGTCCAGCCATACCTAAACATCGTATCAGTTGCTTTTTACTACCAGGCACAGGGAATTCAGAGATAGCCTTGACCTTAGCATCTATTGGTTAACTTGTCCATGTCCCACGATATGTCCTAGAAATATTACACAAGCACGGCAGAACTCACTTTTGGATAAATTAATTGTCAAACTTGTATCTGTGAGTCTGTCAAAGAATTTCCGAATTGTTGCAAAATGTTCTTTCCTGGTGTCGTTGTAGATGATGACATCATGGATGTAAGCATCACGATTATCTAGACCAAAGGTAATCATGTTCGTTAGACGTTGAAAAGTATTTGACGAACTTTTCATCCCAAACAGCATCACTTTTTATTGGTAAAGTCCATATGAAGTCACGCAGGCCGAAATTTCCTTTGCTCTTTCCGTTAGTGGAATTTGCCAAAATCCATTCAGCAGATCAAATCTGGTGACATACTTTGCATTTCCGATTTTATCAACGCAGTCATCGATTCTTGGTAATGGAAATGAATCTGTTTTAGTCACACTGTTCATCTTCTTATAATCAGTGCACATACGGAAAGTCACTTTTACTTAGCTCTATGAAATTATTCTCCAGCAAATACTGAATTTCTTTTTTCAAGTATTCCTGTTTGAGAGGGTTCATCCTGTACGGGCGTTATTTCACAGGTATGGAATTTACACTTTCAAAGTCATGAAAATTATTGTTTGTTCTTGTAAGAACATCTGGAAATAAGTGCTCATATTCAACTAACAACTGTTTATGTTCATTCCTTTCTTGTTGTTGCAAATCTGAAAGTTTCTGGTCCAGATTATTTATACTTTCTGAATTTCGAAGATTGTCACTCCAAAATTAGTAGAATCTGATTGCATCCCTTCGCTTAAATCCTCGCTGAGTGGCACAGGTACAACTAAATTGATTGCATGTTTCACCTGGCTATCTCTCTCAACATACTCGTTTACATAATGTATGTGGCAAAGCTGTATTTGTTTTCGCCTCCCATGAGTATTTATGATATAATTTAGATCATTTAATAATATATGGCCTGGAGAGGATTTTGTGGTATTGGCAAGAGAGACAGAACTCTTTCGCCAGTTTGAAAACTCCTATTCTTTTGGATTTTTATCATACCTTAATTTCATTTTTGACTGAGTAGAGTACAGATTAGTTCTTGCAACCTCACAAGCCTTTGACAACTTATACTTAAAATTGAAAACATCATCAAGAAGATTGACCTCAGTATCTTCGTTAGAAACAAGTTTCTCTTTCAACAACTTCAATGGTCCACGCACAGTACATCTACAAACCAATTCAAAGGGACTGAATACAAAATATTTTTGAACTGATTCCCTAACAACAGACAGTAATAAATGAATGCCTTCATCCCAATCTTTAACTGTATCAAAACAATATGATTGAATCATCTTTTTCAAAGTTTGATGAAATCGTCATGAAGCCCTTGGCTCTCAGGGTTCTTGGCAGAAGATTTGAATTGTTAGATGCCTAATTCGTACATAAATGGCTGGAATATTCCAGAAAATTTTACCCTTGATCAGATTGGACAGGTTTGAAAAGGCCCAATTGAGTAAAACTTAACTTTATCAAAGCTTTTACTATTATTTTAGATTTAATATTCCTTAAAAGAATTGCCTCTGGGAATCTTGTTGACGCTCACATTATGGTCAACAAGTATTGGTTACCTGACTTGGTTTTAAGCAAGGGACCAACACAATCCACCATTATTCTGCTAAATGGTTAGTAGTGAATGGGGACGATATAGCCTCAATGGGAATTAACATTACAGACCCCCCCCCCCCGGGACCATATAGTCTCAATGGGAAATTTAACATTACGGAAACCCCTGGGACTATATAGCCTCAAGGGAAATTAACATGGGAATAGATTTTGGGACTGTATAGCCTCAAGGGGAAATTAACATGGGTGGGACTGTATAGCCTCAAGGGAAATTGAACATGGGAATAGATTTTGGGTCTGTATAGCGTCAAAGGAATTTAAACAGGGTGGGACCGTATAGCGTCAAGGGAAATTTAACATGGGATTTTTTTTTTTAAAAAAATACATTAAAAAAAAATGGGGTAGGCAATGGAAAGTCAATCTCTTTTCGAGAAATGTGGGTGGCCCTGAAAAGGGCCTTTGGGTTTATGTTAATGTATCCATTAACATAAGGGGCACCGCATTGGTCTTCTTCTTGTCCTTAGGCTGCGCCTCACTGTAGGACCGTAAATCAGCACTCTTTTGAGGCATCCTTGTCTTTCTACGTAGATCCTACGTATCCACAGACTGGTGTCTGTCCTGTGGACAACGGTCCACTTGGATCCGACATACCTTAGCATGTCCGTCCTAAACATCATTGAAGACACAAGGGTGGATGATTCAACTGTGGTCCACATCTTGAGGCGACGAGAACAGGTGAATCAAAGCAGTGAACTGCGCTTAAGTATAGGTAGAGGCAGGATTGAAACGGATTGAATTCATTCACCAATCCAAACACGCGTTACAAAATTCAGTCAGCCCGCATCCAATCCGAAGAGAGCAGTCTGTGACGTCACGTGGTCTATATAGATTCGCTAGCGCCTGGTGTGCAGTCAATCTATGCGACAGTGATTCAACATGACGGAAACTCAGAAAACGATCCATTGGGGTGCACCAGCAGTGGAGACCGCCCAAGGGAACCCGGACTTACTTTCAGAAGAGGTAAATTGGGATTTTGTGGATTTTCTTACCTCGCAAGAATTTGTTCCGGAACCTTCGTCACCTTCTTCATTACCGCAAGTGGAGAATTTTAGACAGAGACAGAAAGAAGAATTGGAGAAATTTATACAACGACAAAAGGAAGCGGAGCAAGCTTTTCTCCTACAGCAACAGCAGCAAGAAGAAGAGGTAAGAAAAAAACAACAAGAAGAAGTAGCAGCAAAGAAACAAGAGGGTGAAAATCAAACGGTCACGGTACTGTTGGACATTTTAGCGGAGTTAAGAAGTCTGAAACAAATGTATCAGACTTCTTTATTACGACCGAAGAGAATACGACCTTCCCGAGCTAAACACGCCAACCCTGTGACTAAGCCTACCGTACCACCCTTAGTGATTTCAACCCAATCATCATCATCAACAGTACGCAGTCCAGAAGTAGGCCTTGGCCGTGGCAAAGGCTTAAGGCAGTTAAAGTTGATTGGTTAAACTCACCCCTACACCAAAAACCAAAGGCCCTTTTCAGGGCCACCCACGTCTCTCGAAAAGAGATAGACTTTCAATTGCCAATAGCTAAAAAATCAACAAAAAAAACCATTTTACCCCTATAGTACGTGTATATGAGTGCGTGAGTGTAGCTTCTTATTTAAAATCAAAACTCAAAGACACTTACCTTATATAATTAATGTATTCTTTTATCAATAGTTACAATCCAATTCACAATTCACAACAGAGCTCTTTAAAAAGTTCATACATTTCTTCTGTGTCATTGTTTAGTCTCTCTGTTTTTTAAATTTCTTCACCGTTACAGTCTTTTCCTCCTCTTCCTCTTCACTTTCTTCCCTTCTTCTTTTCTTCTCCTGTTTCTTTTTTTTTTACCTGGCTGCTTTCTTCCTCTGAAGAATCCCTCTTTTCTGAAGAAGAATCCCTCTTTTCTTCTGACTCCTCTTGTTTCTTTTTTGGGCAATCTGGAGACCAATGTCCTTTTTCTTGACAATAATAACAGGTATCTTGACTTTTGTCTTTTCTAGCCACTTTTTTTCTTTTTTGATGGTCTGGACACTCTGAAGACCAATGCCATTTCTTCTGACAGATATAGCAAGTATCTTGACTTTTATCTCGAAAGGAAGGAGAGTAGTCCGTCGGCTGGTCTGAAGAGAATTTTCTAATGACCCCTCGCAAAGCTCTGATGAAACGTTCAATTTGGCTAGTCTCTTCCATCGTTGTTAGAGAGTGAAATGAATAGTGAAAGGACAAGACACACCCTTTTATATACGTTGGTCTGCCATGACTATAAATTAGTCTGTGGTGTTTAAACTTGAGTCATTTGACGTTTTTCACTCAAGATGAAACGATCCTATTCATTCGAGAAGAAAGAAGAAGAAAGTAAGAGGCAGAAACGTGATCTATCGCCTCGTACCAGGGCTGAAGTCTTGGCACAAATTCATGCCAGTGATTTTGAAGAGGACATGAGTGAACCAGAATCCGAACCCTCTAAACAAAGTTCGCCACCCTTAGTCAACCCTGAAAAGTACTATTCCATTCGAGAGACGGAAAAGCGCTCCTCTAGAAAATTTAGAACCACGGCTTACAAATACACGGTGAAGTTTAAAGATTTCAAGGCTGAAGTACCGTTAGAGAAAGCAGAAGGGTTCATCACTGGGGTGTGGGATTCTTTGCTCACCGCACTCAAGCGACAATGTCAACCCAAAGAAGACGATCGCTTGAGACTTTCCATACAACACGACGGTTTGAAATCCCCTGTTTGGATCGAGTTTAGCAGACCCGCAGAACTAACTGCTTCCAAAGTCATGGACAAAATTCAACACGTGCAACAATCCAATGACCAGTTTGACATCACCGATGGAAAAGCCACACTGGACATGACCCACGTCTCTCCTCCTCAAGGGACCGGACAACGCAATAAGGTGTTATTGGTGAACGAGCTTCGCAGCATTAAGCGTAGCCTCGTCCAAATTCACAATTCTCAAGACCAGATGTGTTTAGCCCGAGCCATCGTGGTGGGACGAACCTATGCCAACAAGAACGACACGACAGAATGGAAAAGAGCCTGGAAAACTATTCGACAATCGGATCGAGCCAAACAACGAAACGAAGCAGAACTCCTGTTGCAACAAGCCGGACTGTCCAAAGACACACCCTGTGGCATTCCTGAAATGCAAAAATTGCAAGATGTCCTAGCTCCACGATACACCTTGAAAGTGCACCCTCAAGAAGTGCGCGGACCTCTGTTGTTTTGAGGGAAAGACTTTAAGGACGGAAAATACATTCATGTCTATTATCACGATGACCATTTCGATACCATTACCAGTATCAATGCATTCCTGGGATACGGTTATTACTGTGAGAAATGTGACTATGGTTATAATAATCGAGAGCAACACAAACATTGCGGATGGAAATGCTCAGGATGTTTGGCCTCTCCACCCTGTCTGAGCGAAGGACAAGAAAGAGTACATTGTCCTGCTTGTCTGCGCACGTTTGTCAGCCCTGCCTGTTACCAGCAACATCTGAAGACGCAAAGTTCACAGCAGAAATGTGCTTGTCAACTCCTGAGATTGTGCCATACGTGTGGACAAGGCATACGTACCAATAGTACCAAGGCACACGTATATTCAGGAAAGAAAAAATGTCACATTTGTCACCACATCGTGGACTTGGAACACCAATGCTACGTGCAAAAATACCAACCCCCACCAGAGAAAGAGGACGGTCACAAGAAGTAAGGCAATTTCATCTTTTTCGATTTCGAATGCATGCAAGAGACCGGTATTCACATTCCTAATTTCTGCGTGGCTCATCGAGCGTGCGAGAAGTACATTCAAGAACCTATCTTCAGTCATTGCCCTCACTGCAGCAAGATTCCTGGAGGACGTGAAAAAATCTTTCGGGGACCGAACACGCTAGCCGATTTCGCTCGATGGGTCTTAGACCCCATCGACAAGACGTGGAGCCAAGAGGACATCGAACGTTACGGAGATTGTCATCGTCATGCCACGGTGATGGCTCACAATTTCTCCGGATACGATGGACAGTTTCTTCTCAGATACTATACGGAACAAGGCACAGAGCGTCCTAAAGTGACTTTGAACGAAGCCAAACTCATTTTCATGCAAGTGCGACAAGTACAGTTTAAGGATTCGATGAGCTATTTGGCCATGCCTTTGAGCCGAATGCCTAAAAAGTTTGGAATGACAGAAATGGCTAAAGGGTACTTTCCACACTTTTTCAATACGGAAGCCAATCAACACGCCGTTCTACCCCATTTACCTGAGGCTCACTATTACGACCCCGACAACATGCGTGCCGAACAACGAGAAGCTTTCTACGCTTGGTACCAGGCTCACGCCTCCGACCCTTTCGATTTTCAGGAAGAAATGCTAAAGTATTGTCGTTCTGACGTGGACATTTTACGGCGTTGCTGTGGAAAATTTCGAGAACTGTTCATAGAACACGGAGGGGTCGATCCTTTGAAGGAAGCTTGCACCGTTGCCAAAGCGTTTTCCTTAGTGTACCGCCAACGATTCATGCCTGAAAACACCGTAGCTGTCATCAGTCCTCAAACGACCAACTATGTCAAACGTCAATACTCGGTCAAAGCCCTACGCTGGTTACATTACTTGTGCGACAAGGAAGACAAGTGGATTCAGCATGCCCGCAACGGAGGGGGCGAAAAGACCATCGGAACGCATTCGGTAGATGGCTGGGACTTAGAAAACCCCAAGATCGTGTACGAGTTTAACGGTTGCTTATTTCACGGATGTCCCGTCTGTTACCCTGACCGTGGCACTAAAAATCAGTTTTTACAACGAGCCATGGAAGACTTGTACCAGGCCACTTGTCAGCGACGCCTAAAGTTAGAACAGAAAGGATACCAAGTGGTGGAAATGTGGGAACACGAGTACGATCACCGTTTGAAAACCGATCCCGAATTTAAACGCCTCGTGGAAAGTTACCAGTTCATGGACCCCCTGAACCCAAGGGATAGTTTGTACGGAGGACGGACCAATGCCACCTGCTTGCTGTACCAAGCCGACGAAGAGAAAGGAGAATAAATCAAATAGTTGGACGTGTGTTCGCTGTATCCCTACGTGTGCAAATATTGTCGCTTTCCTACAGGGCACCCACAATTGTTCACTGAACATATCGACCTGAAAAACATTCGACAATACGAAGGCTTGATCAAGTGTAAAGTTTTGCCTCCCACGGACTTGTACCATCCCGTCTTACCTCACCATTGCCAAGGCAAACTGATGTTTCCTTTGTGCCGTACTTGTGCCGAAACGTGCAACCAAGACCAGCCTTGTCAGCACACCCAGGAAGAACGGGCCTTGACGGGAACCTGGGTCAGCGTAGAATTGTTCAAAGCTCTGGACATGGGATACCAACTGTTAGAAGTGTACGAAATTTGTCACTTTCCCAAGACACAACAATACCACAAGGGTGACCCCAGTCAGAAAGGCATTTTCGCAGACTACGTGGATGCCTTTTTGAAACTGAAGCAAGAAGGCAGCGGCTATCCTTCCTGGTGTCACACTCCCGAAGACCAACAGACATTCAAAGAGAAATACTATGAACTAGAAGGCATCTCTTTAGACCACATCGAAAAAAACGAAGGCAGGCGATCGTTTGCCAAAGTGATGTTAAATTGCTTGTGGGGTAAAATGGCACAACGACCGTGTTTACCCAAGACGAAGTATTTGACAGAACCTTCCCGCTACTTCCAGATGATTCACGACAAAACCAAATACATGAAACACGTGGACGTCGTTCGAGAGGATTTGATCTTGGTTAATTACGAAGAAGATCTGGACTTTGTACAAGACGACCCTTTTGGAAATGTCATCATTGCGGCTTACGTGATAGCCCATGCTCGCTTAAAATTGTACGAAGCTTTAGAACTGTTAGGGGAACGCGTCCTGTACTTTGACAAAGACAGTTGCATTTACATCCATCACCCGATTCAACAGCACCCTGGCATCGAAGGAGACCGTTTAGGAGCCTGGACAGACGAGCATCCCAACGACAAGATTCTAAGTTTTGTCACTGGCGGTCCAAAAAATTACGGCTACGAATACCGGGACCCACAAGGAGAAGTGCACACGACGTGTAAAGTTAAAGGATTGACTCTGAATTATCGTACCAGTCGTGTGGTCAACTTTGGGACATTGAAAGAAGCCTTGCAATCGGGAGAGGATGAACATTTTAAAGTGACCACCTATCAACCGAACAAGATTGTACGTTTACCCACTCACCACATCGTCAGTCGACCCTTGGAAAAAGTCTATCAAATCGTGTACCAGAAGAGAGTGCGACTACCCAATCATTTCACTTTGCCGTATGGACACGTTGGTATAAAACATTGGTTGTAAGAGGATAGCCACCCACCAGAAGGATAACTTCGACACAGCAAGAATCGAGTGAGAAACCCGATGAGAACTCCAAGTTCAAACCCTACCATTTTCCAGTCTTCTTACCTGACTATTGTGATTGTACCCGTCGATTGGACACGATTCAGAAATGGCCTACGGATAGGGAAGGATTACCTTCTTCGCATGTTTTAGCTAGAACAGGATTTGTCTACTTGGGACCTGAGTCAGGATTGGGATATGAAGTACAGTGTTTCGCTTGTGGCCTGAAGTTACGAATGGATCTATGTATCTATAAAGAGTCAGCTATTTTGGAACATACTCGATGGTCTCCGCACTGCCTTTACCTTTCTATGGCCTTTCCACCCATGACATTACGGTACAATGATGACGGTACCTTAGAGACGGTACCTTCCAAAACAAGACATAAAAAACATAAAAAAGGAACGATGTACAAGCTTGAGACTGCATTGCGACTAGTATAAAAAGGAGCTATGGTCAAGATCGATAGTTCATTGAGACTACCAAGACCGAGCGAACAAGATGAATACTTTCAGAGAAACACAAAACAAGTTTAGACAGGCACAATTCAAGTGTGGGGCTTCGGAAGTGGAATGCGATTGTGAGCCTTGCGATGGGTACGATGCTGTACGTTGTGACCTTAGCGATGCCGTAAAGCATCGTGGGATTTTTGTTCTCACTACCCCTATCATGGAAAGTGATGCTGTGCGTGTCAAACCTGAGGGATGCGAAAGCGATGCCGCTCGTCCTCTTGGACATTTTACTGGGTTTCGTTTTAAAGGTGGATGTTCACCTTCACGTCTACCCCCCTACGGATGTCATCCAGCTCTGAGCAAACTCCTGTCAATGTCACCCAACCCTCATCGAAACGAACCTGTGAAAGACGAATATTCGTTTCCTGTGCGTTTGTCGGAATACTGCAACTTTGAAAATCGTCTTCAATCGTTCAAAGGAAAATGGCCTAAGTATCTGGGAGGCCCGACCCCCGAAGAATTAGCCAGAGCCGGATTGTTCTACTTGGGCGAAGGAGATAAAGTCAAGTGCTTCAGTTGCGGTGTGTCACTTCACCACTGGGAACCGCAAGATTCTGCCTACGTAGAACATGCTCGATGGTCACCGAATTGTCATTACTTACCCTTAGTGGGACCGAGACATTAAAGTAACTTACCATGGGACCGAGACATTAAAGTAACTTACCATGTCGTTGACGAAGAAGAAACCAGTTTGGCTAGGAGTCAAATGTTGGACATCAACGAGACCAGTATTTAAACTTCATTTCAAAAACGATATTGAATCATTACCTAAAGAACTGCAAGAGAAGATTTACAAAGAAGTTTGCAGGGGTTTGCCAGAGTGAAATCTCAATGTGTCACTGTAGAACTTTTGTGCCGAGAAATTCACAAGAGGAAAGTGAAAAAAGTCAACCAGTGTGTTAGATTTCTTTGGGTCAAGTGTGCATTCGTCCTATTGTATTACTCTAGACCGTTTACATCAAAAGAGTTCAGTGACATTCTTGGATGTTACCCTGAATGGCAGTGGTCAGAAATTACTCACTATGTGGATTACTTTTGCTCTAGGAGAAGATTGTGAATTGTACGGACTGACCAATTCATGGATACTTTACAAGAGAACATTCGTGCTTTGCCTGTGAAGTTGAGAGAACGCATTTACCGAGAGCTGGTGAAAATACAAGTGAAACGTAAGGAACAGTTGCATCCGTTACGTCACCAGATCTTTAACCACTGGTACCTGAATGGTATAAGAGAACTGATTCGTCAGAAATTGTTTCAGTGGTCAGACCTTGTTCAATACTTCCAGGCCCCCGATGATCCACGTGTTGATCATTTTGGTTACTTCGAGATTCACCTAGTGCAACGCATTGCGTTAGACAAGGTAAAGGATTACCGATATATTTTACGTGGAATCTACTTAGCGGAAGAGGAAACTTCTAAACGAAGTCTGACGTTTCGGTTACAGTATGCAACAATTAAATTCCCCACTGCAGAACGAAGATCTCTGGCTAGAAAGTACGTGTATTGTTTCCGAAACAAAGAGATTATAAAAACAGGCTGCCATGCCGCGACTTTTATCGCATGTAATCCAACAGATTCCGTGGAAGGAACTCAATGACCATATTCAAACCGTGGATCATTACCATCGATTATTACAAGAACTGTATCCATTCAATTTGGGTCGACAAGTGGTGTGTGTTTTAGTGACTTGTTTTCTAGGATTTCGTTTACCAGCCGATTCCTTGTGGACTCTTTACGATCAGTACTTACCACACCCCCATGGCCTTAAATGGTCACGAAAGACTCCTTTTGCTCAAAGCCTTGCGGTTTCATCTGGATACTTCTCGACCTCTACGGGAAAAAAAGATTCGTCAACTTTTAGCTACCCAAGACGTGTATGACGATGTGTGTGTAGCTTGTGACTTACACCCCCATTGGACAGATGTCCGTGACTGGAAAGAATGGGATTTTGAGGCTTGGACCCAAGAAGTGGCCCAGTATGCACGAGATTTGTTCAAGGAAAAAGTTACTTTTCAACCTGTGTTAGTGACGGTGCCAGAAGAACCCGTCACCCAGGACAGGACTGTCGTGGACAGGCCTGAAAGACCCTTTCGGGAGGACACTTGTGTGACCTTACCCCCTACAGAACTGGTCAGAACTTTACCCAAAACATGTTGTACAGACACTTGTTTTTATTCCACGTTAATGGTTATCATGTGCCTTTTATCCTTGTACTTAAGCCTTTGGCTTTTATGTATTTTTGTCTTTCGTATTCATGTTAAAACATTCAATAAACTTGTTCTGAAAAAAGTATATAAACTCTTGTCTTGTTTGTTTTCGTGTCACAAGTGACATTCCTCACACTATGGCTACCTCTGCTGTCTCTGCTCCCTCTTCCTCCACTGTCAAAGTCATCGACGAACACTTAGATCGTGCCAGTTGGGAGGCTTTGTATCTTCGCCATCCCTTTAACATGCCCATTGCTGGACCTAGCGGTTCAGGCAAAACCGAATTTGTCAAACGTTTGATCGAACATAAACATAATTTGATCGATCGGCCACCTCAACGGATCGTGTGGTGTTACAAAGAGTGGCAATCGGCGTACAGACTCTTGCGAGAAAGTCAAGGCGATTCCACTGTGTTTGTGGAAGGCATTCCTAAAGAAGACGACGGCATCGTCTCTGACTCCCGTCAAACCCATTTGGTCATTTTCGACGACATGTTAGGAGAAGACGAAGAAGAAATTAAACTGTGGTTCACGCGCAAAGGGCATCACCGTAATGCCAGTGTCGTTTACATCACCCAAAATTTGTTTCAACAAAGTAAAGCCCATCGCACCATTAGTCTCAATGCGCATTACGTGGTCTTGTTTAAAAGCCCTCGAGATAAATCGCAAGTGCAAGTCTTAGCCAAACAGTTAGGAACGCCTTGGTTGATTCAGGCGTACGACGATGCCACTCAAACTCCACACACCTATTTACTAGCCGATTTGAAACCTACGACACCCGATGATTTGCGATTTCGTACCCACTTGTTTCACCACTGGTGCCAAGTCGGAGGGCCTGTCCTGTACACGTCTCCGTCTTCGACTTAATTTCACTCCACAAAAAAAAATCTATAAAAACCTCAGACCCTTTTCGTCTGTCTCACACAACGTCAACATGACGTCCCTTAGTCGCATCTTCCCGTCAAATTGATTCGTGCCTTGTATGGCATCAGTCGAGAAAAAAATCCACAAATACGAGCTCGTGTCTTAGAAGCTAGTCTCAAAGAAGTCTTACGATGGTTCACGGTGACGGCACGTCAATTACTCCAAGGGATCATTCAGATTCCTCATCAAACCAAACGCTTTTTTGATCGAAACAAAGTCTCTTTGACCCAACTGGCCGATCCCCGCATCGACACTCAAACCAAAAAACAAATCATTTTGAAACCTGGAGGGAGCGGTACTCTAGGAGGGGTCATCATTCGCTCTCTCTTAAGATGGGATCCTAATGCCCCCAAACTTCTCCCCAAGAAAAAAGTCAAACGAAGCCCCAAGAAGAAGAAAAAGACCAGGTCCCCAAGGAGAACTTCTCCAGTGGCGGGATCCTCCTCTTACCAGACACCACCCCGGAAAAAGAAAAGAAGCCCCAAGAAAAAGAAATAGAGAAAAAGTCCCCAGAAAAAGAAAAGTCCACAGAAGAAAACTAGTCGCAAGAGAGGCACTTCTTCGGCCAGGACGCAACCTTACACTCGCAAACCACGACCTGCCACAACGGTGACTGCGTCTCCGGCAGCCTCACGTTCATCCACTTCTCCGTTGATGACGCCAAGAACTGAAGAGTACTTGGAGACGTTGATCACACCAAGAACTTCTCCGTTGATGACCCCAAGAACTTCCTCAGTGGCAGGACCCTCCAATTTAGTGGCCGTGGCTGCTGCTCACAAAGTACCTTCTCCCAAAATCAAAGTCCAAGAAAAATCGGGCATGTTACAAAGTTTACTGGATTTGTCCAAGCAAGAGCTGGCTCGATTTAGTCCGTTGCGTACCCCTGCACGACGTGTCATGCCTGTCCTCAAACTGATACGACGTAAAGACAATCAGTGGCGACGCGTTCCAGTATAAAAAAGGCCTGTGACCAAGTCGGGGTACCAGTGCTTTTGGTGCTCCTGAAGACTCAAAGATGTCACCCTCCAGAAAACATCCCTCTTCTAAACAACCCCAAGGAAAGAAAAGAAAAGGGCTGCCTCCTCGTTATCTGTCCTGTCCAAAGCTTCTCCACCTCTACGAAAAAAACTCATTCAATCAGCCTCCAAAGAGGTCATCGATACCGTGTGCGAATGTTGTTTGAAAATCTTGAAAGGCACGATCCCTTTGTCCAAACACCAGAAACAATGCTTAGGCAAACATCGTCACGTTCTGCGCCAAATGGTTCAAAAGAAAATTCCCATTCGTCAAAAGAAGAAGATGTTGGTCCAACGTGGAGGCATTTTACACCTCTTGTTAGGCCCCTTACTGAAAGGAGTCTTGGGAACCATGTTTGGAGGACTGGTGGGAGCAAGATAAAAAGGCCCTCGGAAGTCCCAAGATCTCAGAATTGACCCCTGACAACCCAATGGAAGGACGAAAACTAGCTTTAGTGCCTTACAAACGATGGCTGGAATACCATCGTTGGCAAGAACAACGCACCCCGCATTTACCTCAAAATCCCCATTTGAGCGAGATGTCCCAGTTACAACACGAATTGCAGTCCTTGATGGATCGCCAAGATTTGTCCGAAACAGAAAAATCGCAAAAGTACGGTCAACGCTTGCAACGACTGCAACTCTTTCACCAAAAAGCCTCAGACGAAACAGCTCTTCCCACTCTGAAAGATTTTAAGACCTTGATGAAAAGTCCAGCACCATCACCAGTACCACCACCACTACTACCAGTGACCAAGACAGAAAAAGGAGAAGAAGAAGAAGGGTTTCAAACTGCACCAGAAAAAGTACGCAAGTTAACAACAGAACCTACCTCCAGAATTGGATGGATTAAAAAGATGATGACCACCCCTTCTTCATCACAAGAGAAAAAGAAAGTGAAGACAGAAGTGAAGACAGAAGTGAAACAAGAACCGATATGCCCCGCTCAGACATCGTCCTCTTCAACACCTATTGCCGGTCGCACACGCAAAGCATTGCAATCCAAGAAAGTACCCCAAGAGAAAAAGAGTAGCATCCTCCAAGAGTGGGTGCCTTATTAACACACAAACACAAAAAAATGGAAAAAGTGTTAGCCAGCATTTACTACGATCCCTCCCATCCTGCAGGTTACGCAGGAGTTCAAAAATTGTATCGTGCTGCCAAAACTCGACTGAAAAGTCTCCGTTTACCTCAAGTGCAACGATGGTTACAAGAACAAGCTACCTACACTTTACACAAACCCATTCGACGCAAGTTTTCCAGAAGTCGCACCCGAATGGAAGGCATCGATCATCAATGGCAAGCCGATTTAGCCGATGTCTCTCATTTGGCCAGCTACAATCGTGGCTACAAATATTTGTTTTGTGTCATCGACGTCTTTTCCAAATTTGCCTGGGTCGTGCCCTTGACTTCCAAATCGAGCAGCGAGTTAGGGCGAGCCCTGCAACGGGTGTTGAAACAAAGTGGTCGTCACCCTCTTCGATGGCAAACGGACAAAGGTACCGAATTTCTGAACCAAGCTTTCCAAAAAGAATTAAAGAAACGTGACATTCATTTTTTTTACCACCGAGAATCCTGAAACCAAAGCCAGCATTGTGGAACGTTTTCAACGCACTTTGAAAGAACGCATGTGGAAATATTTTACGCATCACCACACTCTGAAGTACATCGACATCTTATCGCACCTGGTGCAAGCGTACAACCAATCTTATCATCGAAGCATCGGACGTACCCCGCAAGAAGTGACTCCCGACAACGAAGTGTTGGTGTTTGAGCGCCTGTTTGGTACGTCCCCGACGAGGGCTGTCCCCAAGAAAAGTGGAATGTTGGCCGTAGGAGATTGGGTGCGCATTGGCAAAACCAAACGCACTTTCGACAAAGGTTACTTACCTAACTGGACGACCGAATTGTTTCGTGCCACTGGACGAGTGCATGGCCGTCATCCTGCCGTCTATAAATTGGAAGACATGAACGGAGAAGTGCTCAAAGAAACGTTTTATTTGCCCGAGTTACAACGTGTCACCAAAAAAGAAGACGACGTGTACGACATCGAAAGCATTCTCGAACGCAGAACCCGTAAAGTAGGCAAACGACGTGTCAAAGAAGTCAAAGTACGTTGGAAAGGATATCCACCCAGTTTTGATTCTTGGATCGACGCTTCGCAAGTCATCGACTATAAAAAGAAGTGACCATCATGCCCTTTCACACAGACGCAGCTACTACGGCTACCAATCCTTCACCCAGTTCTTCTCTACAAGATTTGCAAAAACAACCCTTGTGGGTGTGGTGCGAAGAACGTGTGCCTAAAACGCAAATCGTCTTTTTCTGCCAAATCTTCGTGGTGTATTGTGTCATCGGGGCAGCCATTGCCAATTTGAGCAACAAGGAGACAAACAATTGTGGACCATTTTATTGAGCAGTTTCATAGGTTACCTGCTTCCCAATCCCTTCCTGAAATTCTCTTCGAACGGGAACCACGGGAACCTTGTGTCCAGTGCCAGTGCCAGTCACCACTCAAATAACAACAACAGCAACGACCCCATTTTAGGCGGAGACACGCCTCTGACGTCCAGTAACCCCTCGGACAGCCACAGAACTCTGGAATTATGAGTCACCAAAACCAATTTTACTTAACCTTACCCAGTGATAGTTCCATGGAGGTGTTTCCCAACAACACGTTGTGCTGTTACACGGCCAAATTACCTCAGGCCATCCAATTAGATCAAGAAGCTCATTGGGAAGTGGCTTTAGTAGAAATCATTCACCCGACCCAAGTCCTCAATGTCCTTCCCAATCAAAATTTTTTTGATGTGGAAGTTCATGACGAACCATTGCAACAGTACTTGGATACCTATGGCAAATATGACAAGAAAACCCCTGGCACAAAAAATCAAAAGTACACCACCTATCACTTGCTCATTCCTCCAGGCTATTATTTTAGTGGTCAACATTTGGTCAGCACCATAGCCTCCAGGTTTAATGTCGTGTTTCTGAAAGCTTTGGAAAGTGTCAAAAAAGTGTCACCATGGAATACCACAAAGCAGCTCGTCGCTTCTTGATGAAATTTGACGGGAGTAAAATCCTGTCCATTTTATTTTGTCCTGAATTGTTTGACATGTTGGGCGGAGACATGGACATGAGAATGGCCATGATCAAGAAAAAGGAATTACCAATCATTTACGACAACGAGTCTTTTAGCAAGTTATTTCGTGCCCCGGTAGAACTGAACCAAGGACTGAATTTGATGTTCGTGTATTCCGATGTGGTGGAGTACAACGTGGTGGGACACACCTCCGTGCCGTTACTGCGTGTCATTCCTTTCAAAGTGGATTCTGCCACGAACGCTGACGAGGAAGGTGGAAACACTTATCACGTTCACCGCGAATTTGTACATCCTCACTATTTGCCAGTCAGCAAGTCGTATTTGGACACGGTCAACATTGCTATAAAAGGAGATCTGGGACAAAATATTCCATTCACCAAAGGAAAAGTCACGGTGAAACTCCATTTTCGAAAACGGTTCTCTCACGATTCGTAAGTCATGTATCCAGTGTACCAAGGGGTTGCTCGACAGCGAGGACACGGTTTAGGAGATATGTTAAAATCGGCCTTTCGTTCGGTGGCCCCGGTGTTGAAACCGATGGTGACACGCGGATTGCACGCCTTGAAAGATGCGGCACTGACGCAAGACAAAGAATTTCTCCAAAATGTCATCATCGACAAACAAAACCCTAAAGAAGCCTTCATGAGGGCAGGCAAAAATGTCTTGCTGCAAACGGGCAAAGACCTTTTGGGCCGCCGAGAAACACCTATAAATGCCCTGCACGCTACCGAGTCAGGCATTCAGCAAGGACAAGGCAGAAAGAGACGACGAGGAAAACGCCCTTTCACCAGACTTTACACTTCTAGAGCGAGAAAGGCAAAGAAAAGAAGAACCGTTCGAGACTTAGACGTTTTCGATTATTGAGACACAGAACAAAATGATGCACCGAGAATCTTGCGCTTGTTCCAAGCCGGAACTGGATCTGTTTGCCATGCCCCCCACCATGATGACGATGCAAGAATCCCAGTGGGTGGAATTTCATCCCGTCTCCTCATTGACCGATTCCGCTCCCATCGAGTTTGAAATCAAAGGACAGCCCGAAGATTACATCGATCTGAATAGCAGTTACCTATACTTGAAAGTGAAAGTGATCGAACCACCCAACGCTAACCTAGACAATGATGATGCAGTAGCTCCCGTCAACAATTTCATGCATTCCTTGTTTAGCGAAGTGGACTTGTACTTGAATAACAAACTGGTCAGCAGCAGCATGGATACTTACCCTTACCAAGCGTACCTGGAAAAGAAGCCAAGAACACTCATCTGGATGCTTGCGTGGTATGGAAACCTGACAAAGCGTCTAAGTTCAACAGCCTTACACTTGCCGGGGATGCTCAAAATACAACGGGATTTGTAGAACGACGAACGAAAATTCATCTAAGTTGTAGTTTAGAACTGATGCATCGCTTGCATCTAGACATGTGGTTACAAGAAAAGTATTTGCTGAACGGAGTGGATGTCCGCTTGAGACTGAATCGCAGCAGTGCCGCTTTCCATTTGATGGCTGCTGATGGTTCCACTTAGAAAACTATCATCTAAGAAGCCTGACTCTATGTGCGTCGTGTGGAAGTGTTACCTAAAGTGGGAAACGACGTCAGTCAGACGTTGAGCAGAACGACCGCTAAGTATCCGATACGTCGCGTGGAAGTGAAAACCTTCACCATTCCTGCTGGACAGCGATCCATGATCGAAGATCATCTGTTCCAAGGACAGTTACCCAAGCGTTTGATTGTTGGTATCGTCAAGAATTCAGCCTTCAACGGAGCCTACCATGAAAATCCTTTCAACTTTCATCATTACAATGTGTCCAAGATTGAAGTCAGTCGCGATGGAAAGACCTTGTGTACCCGACCCTTTGAGCCTAACTTTGGTGACAGGAATTATTTGAGATCGTCCTTGTCGCTGTACGAAGCCACCGGACAGTTAGGAACCAACACCAGTCACGATATTACGTACGAGGATTATGCAGGAGGCTATGCTTTGTGGGCTTTCGATTTCACTCCAGACCAAGGCAGCGACGAGGGACATTTCCACCCTATAAAATCCGGCCAAATTCGTGTGCAAATTCAGTTTGCGAGTCCACTGGATGCAGGGAACACAGTGAACGTCATCCTGTATGCAGAATTTGATAATACGATAGAAATCAACAGTTTGAGAGAAGTCATTCTAGACTATTAGAAGCCATGGAAGACTGTTATCCCTCTTTACCTAGTGGAGAAACTTTGGAGATGGAATGTAAGGAGACCGTGGAAGGAGAATCCCAAGACAAAGACGATGAAGTTATGATGAAGTCAAGATGGCCAGAACAAGAAGCCCATTTAGTCTCCTATTTTGCCAAACACTTGGTCGAAAAAATGACGGAATTGATCAAGAAAGATTGCTATGGATGTCAAAACGATCATCCCAGTCAAATTCAACACGATAAATGCCCGATGTTGAGTCAAGAAGAAAAATTGGATGATTATCTGGACGAAGCTTGGAGTCTCATCTCGGACGAAGTCGTGTTGCATCAGTGGTATAAAGACTTGCGTGAACATTCTTGTCCACCATTAACCACTCAAGAGATCCATCGTATCGAAGCTCTCCTGAATCAGAGTGAGGAGACGAAGCGAAGAAACGGTTATTTGTCAGACATTTTCAAGCAAAAAGTCAGGATCGAATTGATGACTTATTATTACCTGTGAAGAAGAAAAAAACCACACAAAAAAATGGATACCTGGGAGCTTTATTACCTTTTGAACCACAGTTCGTATACGGCTTCTTGGAATCCTGTCGTCTGTGCTAAAGATGAACTCCCTCATCGCAAACCTCAAGACCATCTAGCTTATGTGATCAACACGGACGACAGTCATCTCCCAGGAACCCACTGGGTAGCCGTCTACTTTCCTCAAGAAGGATGTGTGGAATATTTCGATTCGTACGGATTGCCCCCTTTGGAAGACGATATCATTGACTTTATGAGAAGAAATGCTCAGACCACCCGATTCAATAATGTGAAATTACAAGGCACAGATTCCTTGGTGTGTGGACAGTACTGTGTGTATTTTCTGCATCATCGCAGCCTGGGCTATTCCTTAGAACATTTAGTGGCTCATTTTGATCCTCGTTCTTCTTCAAGAAACGATGTGAAAGTAGATCGATGGTTTTGTGACCATTATGCTTATCTTTTGTCTCAAGCTAGGAAACGTAGTGTCCATCAATGGCCTAATGACTTCCAACAGTGGAAATCACAATTTCATTCACAACGTTGCCAACCCTGTCCAAAATAATGTGTAAATTGAAAAAAATGTTTGATGTTATATTGTTGGATTATTGTTAAAAATGTTAGAGTTGTTTGTTAGTGTTAAGTGATTTTGAATAAAAAATGTTGTGTTTTGAAAAAAAAATGCCTTTGTCTTTTGTTTGGCTATAAGAATGTTGATTCATGCTCTTTGACTTCTTACTATCCCTCTCATGACACTCATTGAACGTTCCGGCTCGAAAACCGTAGAGGGATGTTTTCCTTCACGTCCGCGCTTTGACTTTAAGAACCGGGGTAGTTTCCAGTCTAACCATCCATTGTCGACTCATCCTCCTACGAAGATGTGCTCCAAACTAGCTAAGCTAAACGAAG
Organism: Sinohyriopsis cumingii; assembly: GCA_028554795.2. Lineage (NCBI taxonomy): Eukaryota > Metazoa > Mollusca > Bivalvia > Unionida > Unionidae > Sinohyriopsis > Sinohyriopsis cumingii. Next base: position 113,921,492 of record CM068838.1, on the reverse strand, counting down.
CCTATGTGAATTTGCATAGGGTCAGACACAGTCTCATACCGAAGCCAGAAGAGATAGAGAATGTGAGAATGTTAAAAGTCACTGAAGACCTGATAGAAGAGCTCTTCAGAGAAGAAGTGAACAGGGAGAAAGAAGAATGGACAGAGAAGTACAGACTTCAGAGACAGCAGCAACAGCAACAACAACAACAGCAGCAGCAGCAGCAGCAGCAGCAGCAACCTGAACCTGACAGAGGCTTTGTCGATTGTCGTATCGACACCAAAGAGTTCTTCTTCTCTTTCGGAAGAAGCAGACCTATCGTCAGAAAGTCTATCCTCAGAGGACGTCGCATTCTTAGAAACTAAAAGATTGCCATAGCAAACAAAAAAAAAAAACAGCCCTTTTCAGGGCTACCCAATACTCTAGAAAAGAAATAACAATCCATTTGCCAATGTGTGTAGGTAGCGTAGTGTGAATATAAACACTAACTCTTTTTTATAGTGTGAGTGTATGTGTTTGTGTATATGATTGTGTGTTTGTAAGTGCTCACGTATGTTTGTGTGGATAGTAGATTAAGATCATGTTTTTTTGCTGTTTGACGTGTGGGGAGAGTAGATTTGGGGTTTGATTGCTTTGCGTATGTGGATAGTATATTGAAGTGATTAATGAAAATTTTTAAATTAGTAATGGGCAGTATAAAAAAGTGAGTGAGTGTTTCTTTTAGGTCCGCGCGTTGTTTGGTCATGATCTAGGTAAGATGAATTTTGTTTTAGGGGGATGTTTTCCATCACGTCCGCGCTTTCAGTATAAATTGAAACTCGCTGGGCAGTCTAGCTACCCTGTTCATTCGTTAACAAGACAATGAATACCAGAATAAGCAAACTTCTTGAACTCCAGATACATCTGGAATATGTCAGGAGCCTGTTAAATGAACTGGCCGCGGAGGCCATAGTAGAAGAGGAAAGAATAAAGAAGGAGGAGGAGGAGAGAAGACAGAGGGAAGAGGAGGAAAAGAAAATAGGAGAGAGGATGGCTTACAAGATACCAGAGACAGAGGATTGAGGTGCTGAAGCCAATCATCCTCCCTCTGCGCTCTCAAGAAAAAAAGTAAAAGGAGACTGGGGAAGAAGATGTGTGTGTGGTGCCAGGCCTGGAAGGTGCTATCATTAACCAGGTGTCACTGGAGTTCAAAAACAAACAGTCCTTTTCAGGGCTACCCAATACTCTAGAAAAGAAATAACAATCGATTTGCCAATGTGTGTATGTAGAGTAGTAGTGTGAATATAAACACTGACTCTTTTTTCCTAGTGTGAGGGTATGTGTTTGTGTTTGTGTTTGTGTGTTTGTGTTTGTAAGTGCTCAAGTACGTTTGTGTGAATAGTAGATTATGGGTTTGTTTATTGTTTCTTAGCGTATGTGGAGAGTATAGTTTGGGTTTTGTAATAGATAACGTACGATTGTGTGGATAGTAGATTATGGATTTCGTTTTAATGATTTGCGTGTGTAAATAGTAGATTTGGGGTTTGTTTATTGCTGGTTCACGTATGTGGATAGTAGATCATATGAAATGAGAAAAGTAGGGGATGTTTTCCTTCAAGTCCGCACATTGTTTGGTCATGATATAGGTAATATCAATTTTATGTCTTAGGGGGATGTTTTCCATCACGTCCGCGCTTTTACTATAAGAGCCCACAGTATTCGTCGTTCAAACCATTCTACAAAGAATTAAAAAAGAAGATGGCTTCGAACCAGCTTGATAAAATGAAAACATTGCAAGACGTCCTGGACAATTTGGGTATGATGGAGCAAATGTTAGTGAGGTTAAACGAGGATCACTATTCTTATAGCCCACATAGAGTGAAGATGGAGATTAACAACTTAAGAAAAGTAAAGGAAATGATAAGTGCTGTGATGAAAGAAATAAAGGAGGAGAAGGAGGATGAAGAGGAAAGGATAAGGATAAGAGAATGGAATGAAAAATTTGAAAAAGAAGAAGAAAATGAGAAGAGGAAGAAAGAAGAGGAGGAGAAGAAGAAAGAAGAGAAAAAAAGGAAGAAAAGAAAGAAAAGAAGAGAAAGAGTGTAGGACAGAAAATAAGAAGTTGGTGGAGAAATAGAAGAAATTAGAAGAAAAAACCCAAAGGCCCTTTTCAGGGCCACCCACATTTCTCGAAAAGAGATTGACTTTCCATTGCCTACCCCATTTTTTTATTTTTATTTTTTTTTTTTAAACAAAAAAAATCCCATGTTAAATTTCCCTTGACGCTATACGGTCCCACCCTGTTTAAATTCCTTTGACGCTATACAGACCCAAAATCTATCCCCATGTTCAATTTCCCTTGAGGCTATACAGTCCCACCCATGTTAATTTCCCCTTGAGGCTATACAGTCCCATAATCTATTCCCATGTTAATTTCCCTTGAGGCTATATAGTCCCAGGGGTTTCCGTAATGTTAAATTTCCCACTGAGGCTATATGGTCCCGGGGGAGGGGGTCTGTAATGCTAATTCCCATTGAGGCTATATCGTCCCCATTCACTACTATGGTTCGTCAAATGCAGATATAGGTTGGAGATGAGCCTTAGGTGACTTCTGACTGGGTTTTTCTACCATTTGACAAGTATGACGAATTCTACAGTATTTACAAACATCACTTTTAATTTTTGGCCAATAGAAGTGATTCAGTATCTTGTGATAAGCTTTATTAATCCCTAAATGACCAGCCAAAGGAGTTTCATGGGCCAGACTAAATATTTCCTGTCTGTAAAGGTTTGGAACTACAATTTGATAGTTCGCTGACCACTCATCACCATCAGGTACCACGGGACGTCTCCATTTTCTCATAAGAATTTCATTTTTAATGAAATAACAGACAGGAACTTCAGTAGCTTCAGTTTCACTAATGGCCCTTTGAAACAAATAGATCTCAAGATATTTTTCCTGTCTAAAAGAGGATCACAGTGATCAATAACTTCTGATTGATCCAAACAATGACTGAAAGTGACCTCATCAAAAGCCCGACCATTACATGTATCAGCTAAAGGAATACTTTCCAGATCAAGATCATTCTCAAGAGCTTGATTTGCCATAGCTCCATTAACTGCACAAGCTGGGTATAAATCAAAGAATTGTTTTATAATAGGATTGACTTTCTGATCCAAACAAGGCATGTCACTTACAAATGGATTAACTACAACCTTGTCTCCAGCTAGGTCGTTGCCTAGTAATAAATGAATGCCCTCAACAGGTAAAACAGGCACTGTTCCGACTGTTACGGGTCTTACGGGTCCTGAGACTAAGTCTGATGACAAATTTACACAATGGAGAGGAACATTAACAAAGCGGCACTCTACTTGCTGAATAAGAACACTCTCATTAGAAGAAGACTTCTCAGAAAAGGCAAAGTACCTGACAATAAAAGACTCTGAGAATCTCCTGTGTCCCTTAAAATTTTAATAGCGATAGGATTGGCCGAATCACCCAAGAGTGATATAGAGTCCTTCGACATGACTGGTTCATAATTCTCCGTAATAAAATCAGACTGGGGTTTATTAGACCCAACAAATGTATTGCTTTCAAAACATGACCCTGAATTGGACCTCTTGGAAATAATTTGTCGCAATCCGAAATAACGTGTCCTTTCTTCTTACAATAAGTACACGTAGGAAGATACAAGAGATTTTGATCGAGCTTATATGAAGATTTTTAAAAGTTATGACAGATTGAAATATAGAAGGGCTTGTATTAGGCTGAAATACTTTTCTGCCGAACAAATACTCATCAGCAGCACGAGCAACATTTTCCAAAGTTTCGATCTTCTGCTCATCAAGATAAGTCTTAAGTCACTATGGACACAGTTCTTGAACTCTTCAAGTAATACAAGTTGTCTGCGATTTTCGTAATCTTGATCAACTTTTTTTGGCTAAACACCATCGATCAAATAACTGCACTTTTTCTCTTGCAAATTCGACATGAGTTTGTCCAGCTTCCTTTTTGTAGTTCCTGGTTTTTTGCCGATAAGCCTCAAAGACCAACTCATAACCATTTAACATGCATTTGCTGTAGTGACAGTGAATTGTAAATATCACTAGTTTTATCAGTAAATGTACATTGTAATAATAGAATCCAATGCTCCCTTGGCCATTTTAAATTTACAGCAATTTGTTTCAAACTGAGGAAATATTTGTCTACTTCGTTTTGTATAAAAACGAGGCACTAACCTTATATTCCTAGCAACATTAAAACTTGAATTTGTATGTGAAGTAGGAATGCGCTTTTCACTTGCGAGTTCTATTTCGATTATTCTAAATTGATATTCCCTCTCTTCCTTCTCTTTTGCGCTTGTAACTGCATTTTTTTGTTTGTTTGTTGTGTAATTGCATTTTTTTTCTTTGTGTAACTGTATTTGTTATTTATGTAACTGCATTTGTTCTTTCTGTAATTGGATTAGTCTGTCTCTCCTCTTTCTCCGCTTATAACTGCATCTGTTTCTCTCTCTCTCTCTCTCCAATTGCAACTGCATTTGTTTCTCTTCCCTCTGAAATTCAAGCTTTCTTAACTCTAAGTCCATCTTGTATTTTAATTTAATTCGTTTACTTTTATATATCAGAGTCTGATACAGACTTGCTGATCGAAATCAAGGCACTTTTTTCCAGATACAATGTATTATTAGTTGTTTACGTCAATTTTTTTTTTAAAATCAGTCAGAACTGAACTCTGTTCCAGACAATATCAAATCCAGTAAACAAAGTTATATTACAATAGCATGTAATAGAACTAATTTTTTTAAAAAAAAATAACAAACAAATAATTAAATTAATTATACATAACAGTATGTTCTATCGAGATTCGTCTATCCTTCCGTTCCTATGATTGGATGTTCTATCAATAGTGGTATATCTTTCCATCGATATGATTGGATGTTCTATCAATAGTGGTATATCCTTCCGTCGATATGATTGGATGTTCTATCAATAGTGGTATATCCCTCCGTCGATATGATTGTATGTTTTATCGTGAGTGGTATAGGCCTATCCTTCCGTTCCTATGACTGCATGTTCTATCGAAACTGATCGCATGCTCTATCGAGGGCGGTGTACCCTTTTGTTCTTACTAACGGGAGTGGCAGGTACATCCGTCTGTTCTTATGATGGTATGTTCTATCGAGAGTTGTATATCCTTCTGATAGGAGAAAGTGCTACGATGTAAAGGGGAAAAAAGACGATGAAAAGTAATTTATCAAGAAAGTGTGGATTTTTTTCGGGGGGAGGGGTGTGTATGGAAATCTACTCTTCTTAGATAATTTAGTACCACACTATATAGTCACACTTTTGGGCACCCACACACAAGGGCCCCCACCCCCACCCCCACCCCTAGATTTAACCTCTAAATATGTTTGGCCAACTTTAGCAAAACTTGACCACTACATGTTTGACTCTCACCCAAGAAATAATTCTTCCCGCGCCCCTGGTAACACTACCTTGTATGCCATGCTTACTTGCAACGTACAACTGCTGCATGTGTTTGGTACATCACGAAAATTAATGCAAGCATTTCTACTTAGTATTATAAGCCACTATGTTATTATTATTATTATTACTTTCGATGTTCAAATTAAATTTGTCCCTACTGCTAAGTGTTCGCATAGGCTTTGAACATCCGATATACATTATTATTATTATTATTATTATTATTATATATTATACGTGGATTGTACAGGTTATTTCAGCTCATATTAAATGCTGTCGAAAGCCAAGATGGTGGAGTCAGATTGTGTAATACGGGAGGTGGGGGTGGGGGGTGGAGGTGGTGGGGTGGCAAGCCTAAAACCAGACCTTGAACGGGCCAGAACTGTTATTTACTGATGCCGGCTTGAATAAACGTATGATTTCAGAAATTTAGAACGAGTACAATGTCCACTTTACTTTCTTCGCTGCATTCAGTGATATATCCATACTGACTAACATGCAGACAGACACGTAGACAGATCGTAGATAGACAAAGATGTGCTTTCAAATGATCCAATCACACTATCGCATTCTCCCTGGAGTTCAGACTCTTCCCGTGTGTGTATATTTTGGCGGAAGTATGATGCTGTACAGAAAAGGACGAACATGTAATTTTATATTAGTGACTTACCGATGGTTTGCACTTTAGTACTGAAAGGTAATTCCCGTTACCTGTATATTATATTAAAATATATTCGCTCCTACGTATAAGGCCATGTATATAACGATATGTGTTTTATTTTGTTGTTGTTGTAGGGTTTAACGCCATTTTCAGCACAAGATAGGCTAGACATGGTGGCCAGTATAATTGGTGGCGGAAGAACCCTGGAAAACCCCGGGAAGAACCACCGACTCACGAGAAGCTACTGGCAGGCTTTCTCACGTTCCCACTTTAGCCGGATGTGTGTTTTAGAAGGCAGATCTAAAATTCAGTGCTGCTTTAACACGCCGTATTTGCTCATAAGTGGCAGACTTTGGGAAGTCAAACCCGATAACGCTGTTTACCTAACACTTAATCAAAGTCATTTACACTGTAATTAATTATCGACAATTCGATAACGGGATGTTGATATTGTGGGTCGAATTCATAAAATCACTAGGTTCCAAAGATGTGGTGATGTCCCTTCAGCGAGCGCGACTTGACAGATGGCCTTTGCCGGAGGAGTTGATATGTTTCATAAATTCCAACGTGGGAATATCGCTGGGTCAACTGAGTCTGTATGACGTCGATGAACGTGCTCACATTCAAGCCGGATACAAACAACCGATAGGTGATGGTGGGTGTCTGATTCATGGCGCAAGGGGGTGGGAATCAAAACTTGTGACTTTGAAGTGCCAGTGATACAGAAACAATATATTTCAATACGTGGCTTCACAACTCGTTAAAATATGCTTTTTTTAAGACAGGGTGAAATGTAGGTATCAAACTTGGAAAAGAAATGATAACACATGCATGAGTATACTTGTGTGATACTTCCATGTAACAAAAATAATCCACAACAAACACAATTAAAATACTTGAGTAGATAAACTATGTGTATATACCATACCAAAAACTAATCTAATTTAAAATAGATGTTATCTCTTAGCAAACATCGCATTTAGCGAAATTTTGAGATTAGAGTTACGGATGAACAGACAAATAAAATAAATCGTTCCAAAGCTTATTTCGATCACTGCATGTTTGAAGAAAAATAATGCAGCAACGTTTTATATGACTTTGTTTCATTTGTCACATACTTTTATTTTATATACTAATTAAGGAACTTGTTTGATAAACCCGTATTACAGATGTTACGTGTTTAGGCTCTAATAAACAGTAACAAAGAAAAAGTGCAAACAACAAGCTTTTTTAAAATTTAACAAATAATTTATTTCCCTGGAAAAATTCTGTAAAAATGAAAAAAAGGAGAAGAACTTGCGGTTTCAAGAATTAAATACAAACAAAATCCAAGAATAACCCAAAAATAATCCAAGAATAATCAACGAATTAAATTGCAAAAGTCCTAGTAATAAATGTTCTAATAATTTCAAGTTCGAATCCTGATGGAAAATCCAAGATGGATTACGACGATGTATGCCGTAGTCTGTACTGTGTTGTGTTTTACAGTTCCTTGTAGAAATACAAATAATGACACTCCGGTGTTGGAAATCCAATGCAAATTTGTAAGCAATGTCTTTCCAAAATTTCTTTGTGAGCACTCCTCAACATATTTCCAGAGAAAAAAGAATGAATCCTTTTGAAATCCAAATGATCTGAAGAAAATTATAACTCGAAATTTGACTTCAACAAAATAACTTGACATCAGTGTAAAAAGCCCAAAACTGAGAAATCTCTCTCTACGCATCTCTATTAAAACTAGCAAATGCGCAGTAATGGAAAAACCGGAATTGCCAAACACAGGGCCACGTGACCGTGTTTACATATAAAACAAATCACGTATACAGAATATGCCCTTGATTAGACCAACGATTTTACTCCGAGAATAATAATTTTAAAAATTGCTTACATCTTAAATCATGACCTCCACAACAACCAATCATTTTAAAATTAAAATAAAACTTATTTACGTGGTTGCTATTAGTTTTGAATCAAGGTCAAGATCTAAGTCAACACCTGGTGTTTACGAAAGAATGATTCAGGGTCAACTGATTTTCTGGAAAAATATCATCTTCAGTGAACAAATTTACATTATAATCGCATATAATATAATTTTTAAAATAAAATAAAACGGACAAACAATTAAATTAAAATAAATATGAATTAAATCAGATATACGTAACACAGAGAAAATGCATATTACGCCGGGAACATGAGTGATATCACGTGCTTATCATTATGACACAGATTTGATTAGGTGCTCTACCTTGCGGTCTATTCGCTCAGAACATAAAAAAAAAAAAAACAAAAAAAAAAAAAAACAAAAAAAAAAACATATTTCTATTACGATCACAGACATTACCTGTACATGTTCATGCGAAGTAAATGATCAGTGCATTGATAGAGTTCTTCAAAGATGTAGTCACCTCCCTAAAGAAAGTTAATTGTGTTTCATCAAATAAATTAAAATATGTACTATTTCCAGGTAATCATGCTTTTTGTTTAGGCTAACCCGGGGGACACATTCTTGTATAACTTATGACGTGGACCTTGAACACAGTTAGTGCCATTGTAACTGGTACCAAACCGTTCAGCCACTCAAAATGGGTCAAATACCAACCATTCTCAAACTTGGTCAAGTTTTCGTACATGCACATGCACTTACTGCTAGGGGAGCCCAAGGAATTATTTAGTGTAGGGGAAGGAAAACATGTAGTGGTCAGCTATCAAGTTTTACGGATGTAGGCCAACACATCTTTAGAGGTGAAATCCAGGGGAGGGGGAGTGTCCCATCCTTACACCTATCTGCGGGCACCCATGCATATGGCCCCTACTGTACCTGTATGGAACTAAAAATATGTCACTTTTCTAAACTGGCGAAAAATAGGACTACATGGTACCCATCTTCGCTAGCCAAGGTTCTGATATATTAACCCGATCTGTACCTTGGCGGATCGAGCAGATATTATAGTGCTTTGTCGTATCGACATCTATTGGATTTCACAAGGTGCATTCCTTAGTATGTAATGCCAACTAACCAACAGCTTGTAACAGCGGTGCACTGTATATTCGCCAAAAATGGTGGAGGCGACTGACTTCAGAAGGATACGAACATCGAAAGTATGACTACTTACCAGAGAGAAGTCATTAGAGATGTATTTGAGCATGTATGAGTAAACTTCAGGTGTGTGTCCCCTTGTCTCTATAATGTAGGAAAAGTGGTCAAATTTGAACAACTTAATTTTGATTGGATTAGGTGACTTTCCGCCGTATCCAATGAAATTCAGACACAACGTATAGAAATATATGCTCGATCCACCAAGGAATAGGTAGCGTTAACATATCAGAACCTTGGCTAGCGAAGATCCCTGGTACCAATACACATGTATTATGCACATTAGTCCCAGAACAACATACCGTTCCTGTCGTCTAAGTGGTTAGAGCGTCCGCCGCGGATGCGGGAGGTCGCGGGTTTGAACCCGGCCGAGTAATGCCAAAGACTAACAAACTGGTACTAGCAACTGCCTCGCTAGGCGATCAACATTAAGAGGTTAGTATTAGGACTGGTCCGCCTGGTGTCAGGATAATATGACTGAGTGGAACATGATGCCACATGTTTGTGACATGATGCCCCAGTGCAAGACATAACTATAAACTGCCGCACTGTAGACATCGTAGCGATTTGACTGAAATATTTTAAAGCTATGATAAAAATTGAAATCACACATCCACATGCCCAGAACAACATACATGAATGTGAAAATTTCCGAGTTACTTACTATTTCTAGTTGAGTGTCCTCCATTATGTGTTAAGTTGTACCGGTTGATTCAGCCTTCTTTCCAAACTCTTCCTTACATACCTCACTGATCAAATCTGTAAAAGAACTGTTTCAAGCGACTGAGAACAGTATTCATCCAGGTATATCAGTAATAAAACTCCTATATTTAATCATTCTTGTCAGGTATACCGCTCGAGGCGTAATTTGCCAATAAATAGTACACATAAAGGGAGTGTTCTGGGCAGGATTTTCATGGCCCTAATTCAACGTCTCTTCTCGTCTTTGTACACTTTGGACGGCACTCGTCTTTGCACAGCTTGGACGGCAGCATTTGGGACAAATATGTTTTTAAATTTTTAAATCTGGATTGTGCACCTTTTGTTTTCTCCGTTCTCAGCATGCATAATGCGAACGACCAATACTTTTAGGTACATGGGGCAAGTATCAAATCCCCATCGGTACTATTTAGTTTTACTCTCTCCGATATTTTGTATTAAGTTCAAACAGCAATAACACGGTTTTGAATAAACAGTAGCAAATTATAATTGCCAAAACAAAAACCCAACTCCTCGTGTCATGTAGAAGATCATAATGTGTATACTAATACAAAAAAACAGTGAACTTTTAGTGTATTTACCTCAACGCATTGAATGCTCGTTGCCTGTTTTTAACGGTGTGTGATCGTTTTACGCTGTTTATAGAGATGAGAAAAGAAATGAAATAGTTGTGATGTAGCGTATATCGATTAAAGCGATCCTCATGCTGTTATCATTTTAAATGTCATTTTAATGTATCCTAGTTAGTATTGTTTAGTAAGCCACGTAATAATGTGTCATCATCAATGGACAATTGAATTACTCACGTCACATGAAATTACACTTGTGATGATCCAATTTTCAAATCTAGAGTGAGTCGTATTCCAATCAGTGGTTAATTTCCGCGCTTGTTTCTTTCCGTAAAATAATATTAAACATGAAAGGCATAATAAAACTCAAAAGAAAACATGAATTGATTTAAACCAGAATTAAATGATGGAGTGATTGAGAGGTGCAACTTTTACGTTCCCTGTTTACGCATAGGTGTACTGTTGTTTCGAGAAATAGATTATTAAATTTTAAGATTGTAGTTTGTAGCGACCAATAAAATTTATGGAAAATGGTAATCCACGAAGTATGGAGAATACGGAATACTATAATCTGATCATATATGCCAGCAGAAAACCAAGATATTGTTTTAATAACGATATCATAAGAATAGTTCCGAACAGTGAACTCTTAAAAGGACATACCTAGCTGGGCCTCCTTGTCTGCTTCCCAAACTAATTGTTCCGCTGTTCCTTGGATTACATCCAATAACAGTCTTTCACAGGACGATCTGCGGTTTTATAACCCAAGGAAGAAATCAATATGAAGTCGTATTGGGACGCAGGTATGGTTTGCTCAGTCCGCATATCTCTTTGTGTTTGATGACCTGCCCTCAATTTTTCCGGCAGTTAGTTCAATACAGCGGTACGAGAGGGTAAAATGGATATACGTGGGCGTTATAGATTGTCATATTTCCAACACTTCAGTAGTTTCAGCGTTTTCCTTAATGGATACGGTTTTAGCTGGATGCACGAGGCAAACGTGTTTTCAAGGATCTGTTCTGTAAATTTGCATGTTCTCTCGGAGTAGTTTTTATTCAACTGCATAGTAAAACAATATGATTATTCTCTCTCCCCCCACCTCCTTATTTGCCGCTCGGTTTATAACTGTTCTCATTATAAATCCATACTAAGCAGATCTATATTACTACATTTCAAACTATCCAGCTTATTCAGAATCAGTTAGAATTAATTATAAACTGGATGTGAAACTGTGTAATTTTGTTGCAGTCTACTGTGTCACCAAACCCAATCACAGTAAACTAGATGTGAAACTCTGTCATTTTGTTGCAGTCTACTGTCACCAAACCCAATCACAGATTTCCATTGTTAAACCTAGTCGACTAACTCCTAAATTACCTCTTTTTCTAACCACAGTCTTGTAATTAAAACCTTATACAAGAGTTAAATTCTTCAGTGTTTTCAACAGGTAAGTCATTTGATACGCATTAGCTGACTGGTTTTCACTTTGTTTAGACGCTGTAGGACAGTGTTCGCCGGCATTCTCTGCTATGGCGAGTCCGTAAAGCTTGAATTCCCCTTTTGTCCCTAGAGAGAAATAGTGCAAGTCCCCTCGACACTCATTAAACAGACATCGTCCTTCCGATTTAATCCAGGTATGTTCATTTAATTTGAGTTTCGATCATTAAAATTGCTTCTTTACCCCTCCTTTTTATCTGAAATGCTATGATTTCATTCATTTTCGTGCATAACGCCTTTCGTCGTTTAGCAAAATATTAAACGCCTTTTACAGAAATGGTAGTTATAGCCAAAACATTTTATTTTAGGTGTCAAAAAGTCTGCATTATAAAAATAATGAATCCACGAAAATTGATACTTTACGAATAAATTTGCGTAGCTCCTTTACACCGTTTCTTCTTGTCGTGCATTATATGATTAAATAGCGGTATTTCTAAAGTACTAAGGTGTCAAACATGGATGAACGTTACTTTGCAGGATAAAGCCGTTGCTATGAAGTTTATACCGAGCGACATTTTCCGTATTAAGACAATAATACGCACATTTGTATTGAGAAGAAAAAAAAATGATTTGACACTATTTCCTATCTTGGCATAGATTCATTAAATATTACAACAAATATGTTAGATATTTCAATACGATTGTAAATTATTTGCACTATTTAATTGTACAATGCGTGTCCGGATAAGAACATTTACGTATGTATGCATGCATGCGCTTACTGTATACATGTTGACTTGACTGGCTGGCTGGCTGAATGGTGGATGCTAGTACTGATTGACGTAATATGAAATTCTTATGGAGTTACTAACGGAACTATAGTGATTTTATAATCAACACAGGTCAGCCTCCTTTTTCATTTCATTCTTTCTTCTGTATGAGATTAAACAATACATGAACTGTTCTAAACATCTTTGGTCGACGATATATCTTTGGTTTGAGTTAGTGTTTTTCTTTGTTTTTGTGTTGCTTTGTTATTTCCGAGCTTCATCCCTCATGAGAAATTATCAAACGGTATAAGAATAAATACTCTTGACGTCTTATTGCATTAAATTTTGCATTCGTATTAGAACAGATTACAGAACCTAGTTAGGTTTGGTATTTGTCTTTAGGTGGCTGTTTTGCTTCTGCTTACTTGCAATAAAGCTTACGTTTTTATTTCTTGAAGCTCAGTATTGTTAGGTCAATCATTGTATTACTTTATGATTTGCATCTAGCATTATATTAGATTTTGTCTATGTCATGGTGACTTGTTGATAGAGTATTTTAGACCTGAGAGTACACGAAATGATCATTAAAGGTCTACCTTCTGTAACCAAAATAGCGTTTCTTGAAATGAAGCATGGTGCAAATAAATATTGTCGATCAAAAGAATCACAGGTGATAAATGACACTTTTGAGAAGTTCGATTGCCATGTCCGTTTAGGGTGGGTGGGGTGAGGTGAATTTGGGTAATGGATGGAGAAGATAGATATTTATCATTAGGAACAGGATAACAGCCAGTACATCATTATGATAACATTTAGGTATGTTTTCTTTGTACTTCAGGAGAAGAAAGAAAATGTCAAGTAAACCAAAAAGACGACATGAGAAAGAACTTACATGTGGCAGTCATTCTGGGGAAACGCTACGCTTTTTCTGCACCCTGCACAATGAGCTCATTTGTGCTTTATGCTCCATACGACAGCACAAGCAATGCCAGGAAACGCTGACATTTCAAGAGGCGACTGAGAAGTTTGAAGATGAGAAAAACTCGGTTATTAATGAAATTGAGTCATTCCACGCATTGTTCAGCGCTAAAGATCAAGAAAATGGGCATACGTTAAGTTTGTTGAAACCTCGTTGTGATGATATAAAAAGAGATATAATGAACGTTCGCGAAAGGTTGAACATGATAATTGAGCAGAAAGAGAAAGATCTCCTTGCAGCCGTCGAAAGATATGAAAAAGTTCAAGAAGCCAAGATGATGGGAAAGGCGAATCAGCTTCAAACGCTGATCTCATTCACAGCAAAATTAAAAGAAAGGGCTGATGAAGCATACGTAAAACAAACGGATTGTTTGAAAGTGAAATCGATATCAAGAATTGTCAACAAGTTAGGCAATCTAAAGGAGAGATCATTCCAGTACCTCCTGGATTCCAGATGCGATGACTTGGATTTTTACGTGTCGCCAACAGTGGAGGAATTCCTAGAAGACTTGGATGATATAGGGGAACTGACAATTACCAGCGCAGAACAGCCAGAAATAGACCTCTTTAATGATCCTGCATTAACAGTTCGAACAGAAGACCTTAAGACCACGCATGAACAGTTTGAAGATTCAACCTTGAATGCAGAGAAGAGATATGTATATCCTTTATTTGGCGACGGTTTAGACGACGACGACCAGCTTGCCATAAAATTGCATGTGGACCTTAGAAATGATGATTTTCATTTCTCATCTGATGATGAATGTGAGACTGATGAAAACTATGACGATGTTGACGGAGATAATGAAGGTGGAGAGAACAGCTTAGGAAATGAAGCGCACGATCTTAGCCACGTTGATGAGTTGAAAGGCAAAATGACAACCTTCATGACTGTGGACCATGGAAAGGGATGTTGGTTGTACGGTATCGTCTTTTTACAGGACGGGCGGTTAGTGATTACAGATGTAACTCACGATTCACTGCAGATGTTCAGCAAGACATACGATCTTCTCTCTGAATCTCGAGTCAGCTTCACCCCATGGGATATCACTACCATGTCCAGCGACACGGTGGCTGTGGCAGCCGGTGGTAAGAGTTGCATCAAAATCTTCCTGGTCAACAACAACGATTTTGATCATATAAGAGATATAGATGTTGGCAGCGAATGTATCAGTGTATTCTTTAATGAGCAACTCTTTATAGCAGGAACATGGAAGGGTGGAGTTCTTCTATCTCCAGACGGCGAGGTGCTCCAGAGGATTGAGAAGAACAGTGGAGGGAGAGAGGTCTTCCGCAGAGCAGATTTTATCGCCTCTGATAACGAAGGGGAAAATGTTTTTCTGACCAACTCCTGGGCCAGCAAAATCGTCTGCTTGGCCAGAGATGGCGTGAAGAAATGGGAATACCAAATAAAGGGAATGAACCCAAGAGGCATCCACTGGGAAAAGGACAAATTGATCGTTGCCTGTAAAAACCAAAATAAGATAATCGCCATCAGTAGAGACGGGAAACAAGTTAGTGATGTACTCACAGAGGGCCTTGATCACCCTTACGCCATCAGTTACCATAGAGAGAGCAATAGAATGGTAGTAACCGAATGGGACGAGAAGATGGTGAGCGACAAAACGCGACTGGTGCGAATTATTTTCCCTGGACCGGAAGTTTTTCCGTTCGATGAGATAGATATAGCCAGTCCTGAGGAAAACACAACGGGGGAGTAGTTTGCCAAGAAGGAGATGAAAGTTAACAATATGTACACTCTCAAATACAGATCTGCTTCATTAAGTTCGAAAATTTGGAGCAGAACATCAAACTCGAAACTTCAAGTGAGATATGACATTTAGAGTATGCATATGACACAAAAATTAGGCATGCTAGTGCAGAAACCTAACTTGAGAAGATTCGGACATTTTATGAAGTTAACTTAATTATAAACAAAGTATCATGGGTCAAAATGTTTATACTTCAAAAAAAAAACTTGCATTAGGTGTTCAGATGGTTTCGAGAGTAAGGAACCTGGTCTTAGTTTCATTAAGTATCTCAGAATTTCGCCCTCAGTTTGACTGTTTTGAATATCGTTCATGAATTTTCCTCAAAGGAGTCTTGCCTATCTCCGATGACGTTATTTTTTAACGATTTTCTTAAATTTATGGAATTCATCAGAACCTTTTCCAAGAATATAAAGGATTCCATGGGTTACAACTTCAAAACTAAATAGTGATTTTGCATCCTGTCAAATATCCTTTCTTGAAAAAGACATCAGTATGGTACAATTTTCAACACCTATTGGGTTTTGTTATATTCTGACGGTTTGATTTTGTAGTGTTTTGTTATATTCTAATGGTTTGATTTTGTAGTGTTTTGTAATATTCTAACTGTTTGAGTTTATAGTGTTTTGTTATATTCTAATGGTTTGATTTAGTAGTGTTTCATGGTTAGACTGTCGAAGAAAATATGATCCAATTCAGCATAAAGTCCTTAAATTTAGTACATTTGTTTTGCTTGATTTATTGTTTCAGAGTTCCATTTAACCCTTTTAATTGTTTTGACAATGTTTTCTTGATATTGGTTTGGAATGGCTGCAGCATTATGTTACTCATTACAAAATAAACAAATTTCTCAGGGTCGGCCTTGTAAGTTTTTAATAATTATATTAAGTATAGGAAAGTGTTTGATGGAAAGTCTGCAAATATTGAGATGATCTACAATGAATACAAGATGGAAGTTTCTGACTGTTTATAATACACAACCGCATCGCTTCTTTGATTCCATTTATTTTATCCCAAAAAATATTATCGTAAATCTGAAAATAGTCCCTGTAGATCAATTTTAAGCAATTTTACAGCCGAGATGCAAAATTTAAAAACGCAAAACATTTTTTTCCCCTTCTAATTAAGATAACTATCAGAAATGAAATCTACATGTTTTCTAATATACGGGACACAGGTGCTTTTTTATTATTTATTTCACACTTAAAATTATGTATCTCTAGTTTCGACTAAACTTAAAATAATTATCCAAACTGTAATATCCGTTGCCTGCGTGTGTGTGCTTGTGTGTGCGTGTGTGTGCTTGTGTTTGCATCAAATATTTGTTAATCACTAAATATAGGAGATCATTCACTAGTGTTCATTTGATATAAAATTTATGAAACATTTATTTTTTTAGTGTATGTCATGGGATTCTTGTCGTCAGTGGCAAATAGTATTACTCAACAAATTTTATGAATTTCATAAGAAGTAAACTCGAGTTAAGATCCTGTTTATGTCTCTGAAAATCTTGCATTACACACTTATGTTGTTATGTGGTGTTGCCATGTGTTACGATGCAGTATGAAGAATGATGAAACCGCACCCCAGCTGGCGTTCTTGCTTCTGTCGAAAAGTACCACGGCTACCTTAAGTTGATATCTGTAACTTTCTTGCAGAAACAGATGACCTCGTATTTATATTTTTCAGAGATTTGGAGGAATTGAGGGGAAATATATAAATTTTAAGCTAAACCATTGAACACACATTGTTAACTTTCCATCTTCTTTTAACAAAATTCAACTCAAAAGTGACTGAAATGACTACTCTAAACGTGGCTGATCTTATATTCACATGGTCTGTGGGTACAAAATAGTTTACTTCCTCAAACATATGGCGTCTGCATGAAATTGTCTCTGTGCGATGAAAACTGCCCAATACGGTGCCATTTTTTCTTTCTCCTATGATCCAAACTAAACTTCTCTTTCTGTTTAGCTGTTGGGTTTATCGTATTTTTCAGTCAAAATTATCCTGTACCCCTTTTAAATCCAATTTGTGACAGCAAAAATGCATCACAACGAACTAAAATTCGGTATTTGTGCATAATACATGGTCTGACAACTACACTCATATGGGGATTCAAGTATATGTGTTTTTCTTTCCCTTGACAAAAACTGATGAAAATCTAACCTGTGTTATGTATATTTGATTTAATTATATCTGCTTTAATATAGATTTATTTCAATTTAATTGTTTGTTTGTCAGTTTTTTTAAAAAAATATTTTAATTACATGCTATTGTAATGTTAGTTTATTCAGTGGAGATGATTTATTTCCAGAAAAGAGTTTGACCTTGACTGTTTGCTATAGTAAACATCAGGTGTTGACCTAGATCCTGGCCTTGATTCAAAGTTAGTAGTAGCCACGTAAATAAGCTATATTTTTATTTCAAAACGATTGGCTGTTGTCGAGGTCATAATGGGACTACGTAGTTTAAGATGTAAACATTTGTTTTTATACTTTATTTCTTATAGTACAATGATTGGTTTTCGTCAGGGTCATGTTAGGCGTACGTGATATAAACAATCACGTGGCCCCCATTCGATTCCGCAACTTGGGGATTTTCGAAGCTGCGTTTTAGAATACGATATAACCTTTGTTTTGGAGAAATATTCTCAGATGGGCTTTTACACTGGAAAGAGTCTGTTGTGTCATTTGGAGTTATTTCAAATCATTTGGATTCAAAAGAATTAATTCTTTTTTCCTGGAGATATACGTGTGTTCATACGAAAGTCTTGAAAAAAGACATCTCTTAATAAAAATTTATTCGGATTTCCAAAACCGGAGTGATATTTCTTGTTTCTACAAGGAGCTGTAGACTTCAACACACTACAGGTTATAGCATACGTCATCGTCTTCCATCTTGGATTCTTCGTCGATTCGAACTTGAAATCATTAGAACATTTTAGTATTAGGACTTCTAAAATTTTATTCCTGGATTATTCTTGGATTATTTTGGGATTTGATTCTGAAAACCGTAAGTTCATATTTTTTCGTTTTTACAGAATTTTTCCAGGGAAATAAATTATTATATTTTTCAAAGCTTGTTGTTTGCACTCTTTCTTGGGTTACTGTTTATTCGAGCCTAAACACGTAACATAAGACCTGTTAAAAAATTAATTTCATCTCGAACATTCTATACTCATTTTTGCCTTTTCACAACTGGTATTAACTTTGAAAGCATAATTTCGTAAAAGATCCCAGTGGTAATCATACTGATCAAGGTACACTCAGCATCTAGTACATACTGAATGTTTACATAAAACTGATTTATGCCAATATAAGCATTCCTAGAGTTGATCTGTGTGTGTTGAAAGTCGGAATTTACTTATATATATATATATATATATATATATATATATATATATATATATATATATATATATATATATATATATATATATATATATATATGATGAATCCGACCGAGACTGGACCTAATGAAGGCACATAACACAAGCTCGTGAATGAGATGTTTATTTATAATGCACATTAACAATAACTGAAATGCACATTTACTTCCTTCATTTACAAGCTAAACTAAAACAAAAGAAAACCTACCCTGTACAAAGGATATCGGCGGACATATTAAAATGGCCTTTGTTTTGTATTCAACGATTACGTTTAAAGCATAGTTCATCAACAAATAATCACATCGTATCGTTTTTCAACATGATTGATGTATGGATTTTTATCACCACATATAATTGATATGAACGGAATCGAGGGTACTGGAAGTATAGGCAAGGAGGGCGGAGATAACCTAAACGATGGTACCTGAAGTACCGACAAGGACAGCCGGGAAAGGAATACAAGGCGAAGTTACAGATGAGTAACATTGAAGGGACACGGGAAGGAAACACTCTCACCTTTAATTTCGCGGGATGAAATAATTGGCAATTTGGAATGGTCGTGTAGTGATTGGAAGTAATTGTATTAACAAATTGTCCTGTAACTGTGGAATGCTGTGATATAGTTTATTAAATTTCGTCTGATTCATTTTATATTTTAACACCTTGACCATCGGCTTCGCTGACTGGGGGCTCGGAGCTATTTAACCTTTAAATTGTCTGTCCTTCTCCTGGGTTAGTAATAATGCCGTAGGGGGCACGTGACAATGTCTTTTCTAGCGGTTCCTTGCCTTCTTAACTGGAACTATGACATCATCAGATTTCTGGGATAACTATTACTGTCCTGCTGTGGCTATAACTTACTGATTGAACTATGCCTGTTGATTCACGCTCCTAATGCTTACACCCTTGATTCTCGGTTGAAAAGAATTCGCAACCTAATTGCACAAACGAGTTAATGGACTTCATTCCCTGTCCTAATTACGTTACTTTGCTAATTAGCGATTGATTGACATATATTTCCAGACATAGAAAAATCAATTATCAGTATACATTATCGTAATCCATTAGGACTGATAATTTACTTCTCACTAGTAATGCATGAAAACGTATGATACGCGATTTCTACTAAATAGAGAACAACTAAATCCGAACTCATTCATATAATACATGAGTCAAATAACATCTGAGACAAAATGTATGCAAACAATTACTTCAAACCTCAAGAAAAATTTTATGTATGAATTAAAAGTAACTTAATTCAACAAATAATGACAAACTTACATCAATGGACATACACTGTACGCATTGAAGACTAACCTTGTGCTTTACTCGGGACTCGCACGTTTCTATGAAGTTGAATCTCTCTCATTTCGTGTCCCTCACTTTACGACACGCACCCCATAGACAATTTAACTAGAAACGTACTGTTTACTAAGTCTCGGAGCTCAATTCTGGCTTGCCAAAGAAATTTATACTCACTAATTTTGCGAGGGGAATTTTTTAAAAGCTTGAATTCGGTATGGGAACACGCACCCTCTGGTTTAGCTTAGCCAGTGAGGATTACTTTATATAACCGCAAAAAAATGTATTCCTCCCATCGATGTCAGAATAATTCTTTCAAGTCCGCCTTTATTAATAACTCCTTTGGAAAATATCATTTTATGGCAACTGTTTCAAATGGCTTAAGTTTCCCTAACATTTTCTCCGGTTTGTCTTAGCTCTTGTTATATACCGAAATATGGCCTTACACTGACATGTCTGTTGGAACATTCTCGAATAGATTCTAATTAAAATTCAGTTCATACACTCATACAGAAGAGGTCAATTATTACAAGCTGCTTAGTTATTTGCGAGCCTAGGCAATTAATCAATCTTAATGGTTACGTGTCACACTGTCCATGACAGAATGTACTGCGAAATTTTCTACATAATTTTGCAGCATTAAAACAAATACAAGGGTGCGTTATATTGACATCATATAATAACACTAAATATTAGCTGGAAAACCTAATATACACTCCATCAACATACATTATGCTGTTATTTCGTGGCATCCCGACAGTGATCATAATCACTCCGGATCCATCGTTTCCTATCAATGGTTGAGGAATGATCTCGTGCACTCCACTCTACCAAGTCTACTGAACAATCTCCTGGAAACCACCTTATCCCGCAAACTCGTTGCCCTAGAACCTTTGACCCCTCCACCGGTATCGTCCCTCGAACCAAGATCTTCAATGACTATAGTTTCCGGATTAAACAATTCCAACGGAATTCAAAGACTCCCTGAAAAACTAAAATGCGCCTGAGTCATGTAAGACACAAGTGACACACATAAAGTGTTTAAGTGCAAATGTAGTGATATCATGGCGTTATATGAGGTGGGTTTGACTTTCTAGAAACTGTAGAATAAATTCCGAAACACTTGATATATGAAACAAAATGCAAATTCATTACATGGAATGGATAGAAAGGAATACACTTTCACATACCTCTACAACTGAAGATTGAAAGTAGACATCTCTGTCGCAAAACTCATCGATATTGTAACCTTATTAGAGAAAAATAGCATTATAAGTAACACCAAACCCAAGACGAGAAAAATGCCATTTCCCCCCAAAACCGTCTCTGCAGTTTAAGTCGCTCATGAACCTAGTACTCTTAAATGTTAGGAAGTCCTTCACAGTGGGAAGCTGGTAAAGTTAATTACCTAAATATATGTATGGTACTGCAGTGCATGTGTCAGTTTAAATTAAACAGACATTTTCGCAAACCAAGACTTTCACAGAACTCTCTACCATGCCTACGCACACAGATATGTTTGATTGCAGCATGAATTGCAAAAGACTTGAACTTCCAATCAAAACGTAGACGCTAACGCCATGGCCGGCACTGTAAATTGATACACATGTTTCTCCCTTTAAATGATTAAAACAGCTGTACAACTATCCTACATGAATCAACTACGCGCGCGCGCGTGTGTGCGTGTGTTTTAAGGTCTCTTTCAACCAGATCCTCTCGTGGCTGTGGGATCGCCGCCATGCATGCCCTTGACGAAGATAACACCGAGGCACGCGAGAGTCTGGTTCAGCGAGACTAAACCTTGGTCCTCAGAGGTGAACAGTTCTTATCAGTCTGCCAACCGTACTAATACCACAGTTCGTACCACAACTCAGAGACAAGAAATCTCAATTTCAGCACAACTAGCAATAGGTTTCTTGAGAATAAGCCGATATTGGCCCAGAACTTGGGAGAACCATGCAGACATTCATATCAAAGTGTAAAATATGCGAATCCCTAATAAAAGGCGTGGAAGTGGTTTTGTAACTTATTGCGTTGTGGGTCTATAAGGCCAATTGTGTTGTACATAAAAACTGCACAACGCCTATCCCCATTTCAGACTGGACTTGGAGCAATATGGCCTACAGATTCTTCACAGTGATCGTTTACTTTGTCTTGCTACAATACAGTAAGTAAGTAGGGACTGCACTCGGATACGCAGTCCGAAAGTCTTTATATTTTTCTTATTGACTCAGAAACGGACACAGCTTATGATTGCTTGAAAATTCCACATTTCCAGACATTGATGGAAACTGACTCCTCTCTCTCTCTCTCTCTTATTTACATATTCACACATGCAGAACTTTGCACTCGCAGATATAGGATACAGAGTTGTCAGGTGCCATCACCGATTGAATCGTGTGAAGGTCTAAAGAATTGTTTTTGGAACTTGAGTTTCAGTTCCTTAAACATAAAGAACCATTAAGAACACTAACATCTACGTTTTAATTTATAGAAGCAATATTTTAGCTTTTTATGCAAACAATTTGTTTACAGCTAGATGTTGCGGTGGTTTGCGTGCAAGACTCGTGATCGATCGGATGCTGCTTCGAGTCTAACCATTGGATCAACGTGGGTCAGCTACTGTGTATACCTGGGCAAGATGCGTTATTTTCATTGCATTGACATTAATTAACCTTCATGTGTTGCTATGCCGTAAAACAAAAAACCAAACCTGATAACTAATCACAAGACACGATTACTACTGACGAACAAGATTGGTTTTGGTTTGGTTTGGAGTTTTACGTACGGCAGCACAAGTGGATTATTTAGTGTCAATGTAAGCAGAGCTTTCCACAAGGATACAGAGAAATAGGCGGCATAATCTGATCCGGTGGCAGGATTCGAGCCAACTCCCTTTCGCTCGATCGCGAATCTGGCACGCTAACCACTGAATCACCGCGGCTGATACCGCCATTAGTTGCCTCTTACAAAATGCAGGAGATTGTATTGGGCATATTCCACATCCCCGTTTCTGCAGTGGGTAGTAGTAGTAGTAGTAGTAGTAGAAGAAGAAGAAGAAGAAGAAGAAGAAGAAGAAGAAGAAGATGATGATGATGATGGAGGTGGTGGTAGTGGTGGTGGTGATGGTAGTGATGGTGGTTGTGACAAGAAAAAAGACAGCGATGACGACGATAACGAGATGGTGAAGGAGAACAAGGAGAATTTCAGATAAGGTGTTTTAAGTGGTGACTCTACAGTGTACGTGTATTTATTAAATAGGATTGCCAAAATACCTACCTTCATCACAGAACTGCGGTTGCTGGGTGCTTCAGATATTTGACTCGTGACCAGGAGGGTGCGGGTTGTGCTCCCATCTTTAAATTAATCTGGATCGGCTACCATGTTGCATCTTTGAATAAGGCACTTTACTCTCCTTGCCTTGGCACGATATGACCTTCAGAAGTGTAGATGTGCCGTAAAACACCCACAACCAAAACATTCCACTTATTTGTTTGAAGACTGGTATACTTTTATGAAATGTGACGACTCTACGGTCTTAAACAAAGGAACAAAAAGATGCAAAACCAACACAAGTTGTATAAAACTTAACATATAATTTATTCTCGGGGTTATAAAATAAAACTTTCAGAGGAAAGTATAGTATTTTGGATTAAATACAAAATAATCCTAAAACTTATATCACAATTCTAAATGAATAGTGTTCGGATGAATTCCGGTCTTGAATGTGCTTATATATCAATAGCCTTGAATACACTGAAATGCCAGAAGTCTTGATGTATCACAATGGCAATGTCTTGAATGCTTTTGAGTGAATTCATGATAATGGCAAAATAGTGTTTAGTCCAAGCAGTTATATGAGTGCTTTGTAATTGTCGTAAACAATTTGGTTAAATAAATAAATCCTCTCAAATTATAACTGAAAACAAATAAAAGAATTAAATTAAAATAAAGGCAGAATAAGAATGGAATAACTGTTTACTTTTTCCTCTCTATATACGTCCTCTCGACCCCATTACGAATCTATTTTCAATGACACCTATACCTGACATAGGTCTCATTATATACCCCACCTGATATATCGTAGCACTTCAACCATCCATTCGGTAAATTTCTTCAAACTGTACACAGGTTCATTTTCTACAACTCAAATGAACGTAAGCAACTTATTTATATCCCATTGTCTTAAAATAAATTCTACACACATGGACAAAATATGTTATATTATATCTTGTTCATAAATGATCATTACAATCAACAGTAATGAACAAAACCTAAACATACAATATTGTTGTCTATACACGGGAAAGTGCATCTGCAATCAGATTGTGGTTTCCATTATTGTGCCTAATGTCAATGTTTTATTCCTGCAAAATCAATCTGTACCTTAGAAATCTCTGATTTTTATTTCTTTTATTCTGTTAATGAAAGTAAGAGGCTGGTGATCACTGCATACAATAATAGGAGAAGGAGCTGAATTAATATACACTTCAAAGTGTTGCAAAGGCAATATTGAAACCAAACATTCTGTAACAATGTGAATTTTGTAAGATTGCAACACATATCTGAATTAATCTTCTCGCGGTCAGCACGGCACATAACAATTATAAACGACGTATGGACTAGGTCAGCAATGAATCTCTAGCCAGCGAATGATTTAATGTTCCTATTGGGTCATTATTGATTTTAACTGAGATAACGGTTGGAAACGTACGTGAGGCAAGGTTAATGTGGCTTTGGTAGCGGAAAAATGTCAAAGTTGAAATAGTCTTGAGACAATTTGTACCATTGGAAATAAGTTTAATAAAATTAGATTTTCCCGAGAAAGTTACTAAGAAAAAGCGAAAATATGAGGTGTTACACAAACCTGGACAGGCGTGGGTAATATTCGGCGGTTAGAAAAATTTAATCCTGATTGGCAAAGCGAAATTAAATGTTTTAAGTATTCACCCTCTAAAGTTTAATCAGTCAATGTTTCTGCAGAGAGGCCAGAAGTTAGCTCCGGGAAAATAACAAGGATTTTCCGTTATAAATTATCCAAGGGACCGGTGTCTGAAGTTGAGGGACACGGAACTTAAAGGAACAAAGAAATTCGGCTGCATTTAAAAGAACCAGTCTCGAGAAGGCACACAGCATTGTCTATGTCTCATTCAATTTGTTCATTGATAAGAGTTTGTAATTTGCTTGATTTATTTGTTTTGAATTCATACATTAATTTTCCTTGAGTTCGGAAGTTGATTGTTGGCATTCATTCAACTTGAATATTATATGACCCATTTATTCTAGTGTTGTCTATATTTGATTTAATTTATATCTGATTTAATTGTTTGTAAGTTTTAAAATCTTTCTATTTTTTAAAATTAATTATATGTCAAAATAATGTAGTTATGTTTACTAGGAACTCGTACTTTTTCCAGAAAATAGTGTGACCATGACTGTTTGTTTCTGTAAACATAAGGCTGACCTGGTTCCCGACCTAAATTCAAATTTAGTAACAGTCACGTGAACAAGTTTTTTATTTTATTTATTTTTATTGTGGGAGTAATTAGAGTTATCGTGGGAGTAATAAGAATGAGATCGAGGTTGTATTGGATACGTGACCCTAGGCTTGCAAATAGTTTTTAGTGAAGTAAACAACTCTTTTTTATTTTATTCTTAGAGTAAAATGATTGGTTTTTATCAAGGTCATACTAGGGCTACATGATTTTTGTTATGTGTAAACATGATCACGTGAACCTCTCCTCTATTTCGTAACTCAGGCATTTCCGAACTTGCGCATTAGTTAGTGTTAATAAGTGATGCTTAGAGAGAATTGTCAGTCTGGGCTTAAAAACGCTTGATGTCACGTCGTTTCCTTCTGTTGTAGCCAGTTTTTCGAGTTATATGTTATTTTTTCTTCAGATTATTTGGATTCAAAAGGAATAAATCTTTTTCCTGGAAATATACGTGTGCTCATACAGAATTCTTGATTAAAGACATTTCTTTAAAATTTTATTTGGATTTCCAAAACCGGAGGATTATTTATTGGGTTTTACAAGGAACCGTAGACAACCACACTCTACCTGATACAGCATACGTCATCGCCTTCCATCTTGGATTCTTCGTTGGGACTCGAAATCATTAGAACATTTAATTATTAGGACTTCTAAAATTTTATTCGTGGATTATTCTTGGATTATTTTTGGATTTGATTCTTAAAATCGTAAGTTCTTATTTTTTCATTTTTACAGTATTTTTCCAGGGAAATAAATAATTTGCTATATTTTTCAAAGCTTGTTGTTTTCACTCTTTCTTGTGTTGTTGTTTCTTCGAGCCTAAACACGTAATATAAGACTAAGACTGTAATATCTTATTCCCTTGGTAAGGATGTTCGAATTCTCTCATTTGTATGTAATAATAATCATATGTTATAAGAATTTCATGCATTACTTTTGAAGCAGATTCAACAGAATTATGTGAATTGATCTATATTAAATGATACGAATCACATAGGCCAGGAATTGACATTACTATGTCTGGAAAGGTTATGTTAATGAATTGATAGTTGATAGCAAGTAAGATAGCTAAGACAATACGTGAATTCCTTCAATTCATTTGTGTAATTAAGCTGTGAATTCTTTTAAATGAGAAATCGTGCCGACAGCCATTTAATCCAGTTAGTGATTTATAATCCACTGCAGAGGCCTACAAATGCTTATTTAGAGGTATAGTTATTTCATATTCATTTAGGAATGTAGAGCAACCGCTGGGGTGAGACATTAATTTTCTGGTAATAATGTTGTGTGTCAGCTGTCAGGCAGCCAAAAATGACCAGTATTAGCCTTCGTTTGTGTTGAATTACAATTAGAACATATATATGAGAGAGAGAGAGAGAGAGAGAGAGAGAGAGAGAGAGAGAGAGAAGACAATAAATACGGCGACTCTAACCTGTTCCCAACGTTGAATTTGAAAGAACCGGTAAGCAGCCAGGTTATGCAGGCACGCTTGGCAAATGAGTTCCATCGTTCTCTCGATTTCATGATTTATCTTGTCGGTATAAACAGAACGGCAAATTACATTTTTCCATAATGTTATGTTACTGATTGTCAGACGGTGGTATGATGATGAGTGACAATCCCACTCCGTTAGGGTTTTGGTTGTCGTTATTAATGGATGGAATAACAGAGATCTGAGCAGAGATATAGAACAGAACAACACGGGCACACGTATGTAAAATATAACAATTTAATCAATGACATCAACAAACTGAAACTGAACATGATATTTGAACGATAAACTTTCTCTTAGAAATGGAGTTCAACATGTATGCGATATTCAATTATCCTATAAACCGATGGAACAAATTTCATCATATAATCGAGTGACAGATCGAAGTCAGATTGACTGTATGTCAGCATCACCTGGATGCTACTGGTCGTTTCCAAATCACTGTCCAGACCCCAATCCAGGAACGATTAATTTAACGAGAAAAAATATTTATTAATTTTTGTCGGAGTTAAATTCAGGTTTTCCTCAGAACTTAGACTGACTAATTTCACGAGAAGAAATTTCCTAAAACCTTGTATTTCTTCTGGGAACACACACCGCCTCGTTTACTTTAGCAAATCATGATTACTCACTCTAACCGCTAAAAAAATTGTAACACTCCCATCGAGGTCAGATTATTCCTTCCTGTTCCGCCTTTAATAGTAACTATTCTATAAAATATCTTATGACACCTGTTTCAAATGGTATTTCCGAACATTTGAGTATTTGGTTTATCTCTACCCTGTCATTCACTCCACTTAAGCCTATTTTGACACATCTATCGGACCGTTATCGAACGGACTCCATTACCATGCCTCAACCAGAGCAGATCCCATCCCTCGCAGTCAACAATTTATTGCGAGTCTAGACCATACGTCAAACTTAATGGTTACTTGTCACGCACAATGTACAGAGAAATCATCTCTACAAAATGTTGCACCATTACAAAGGCCCCCTTTAGAAGAGTAAACTCCGTGATTTTCATCTTGAAATGTTTTTGTAATCTGAGTTACCTTCTAAACGTCCTCAGGTGAACATTTCACTTCAGACTCACCTAACATACTTAAACAATCCGCCCCTACATTCTCATTATATATATATATATATATATATATATATATATATATATATATATATATATATATATATATATATATATATATATATATATATATATATATATATATATACACATATCAGGAGTCTCAAACTCAAACCACCCTGAGGGACGCATGAAATCATCTTTGATGGCCCAAGGGCCGCACCACCTTTGTTATCTCTCATAACACCTTGTGAGGCCGATCATTTTGCGGGCCTTATGATACGGATTATATATATATATATATATATATATATATATATATATATATATATATATATATATATATATATATATATATATATGATTTACAAGCATGGAAAAACTTTAGCTAAGTAATATCTTGTTTATAAATGATCATTACAATCAATAGTTTTGGAGAAAAATTAATGTAGACAGACATAACTGGAAGATAGTTTGATGGGAAAATGATGTGTGATCAAAAAGGCTTTTAAAATATGGTATACAACCTTATGCATTTTGATTTTTTTCTAGTTGCACAAATTATGGAATGTCTGTCAACCAAATAGTAAAGTTCTTATAAATACTTTTAAATACTGAAAACAACCCGGTGAATAGTTCCTGAATAGCATCCAGGGCAGTTACTTGTACCGATTGTCAATTACAGGCATGTCCTTGTGCTCAAAAATAGTTTTTGTTTTTAAAAAAATCACAGTATTAACGGGATCTTCTGTTTATTTTTTTAATGGATTCATATCTATCATAAGACATTGTAAACGTCTGGCATGACATCTTGACCATTTATACGAATATATCTTATTGCTTTGATACGTCCATATAAGAAAGATAAATTCGTTCCATTTTTGTTTTTATGTTGTTTTTAGTCGAACTAATTTTCGTGGATAATGGAAATCCATACGCGAACGGACCTCTGCCAGTGGGAGAGCTAACTCTGACAGAAACTGAAGACAATAGCCCTTTACACACAAAAGGTACGTTAACTCTCTTATTACTGAAATAAGTTTCACTTGCAAGATACAATTTATTTTTGTTCGTTGGCAGTGTTAAATCTATTTCAGTAAATGTTGGTTATACACGAATTGTTTCTTGTGTGAACTCTGAAAGTGGAATTAATGAATTATCAAATATATAAAATGTGAACAAAAGTTATCGGTTATTTTTTTTTGGACAATTTATCTCTGAAATCCAGAAAGTGAAAATGACCAAGCGACGCTAGCAGTTTATTTTTATTGGAGGTGCACATCTGAATTAATCAATATTTCCTCTCCAATTTAAATACAAAGAGAACCATGGAATTAGCCTGTATACAATTCTGATTAAAATCATATATCCGCTGTCCTACGTGAAGATCTGACCAAGACAGCTCAGGGGTCATGTTCTGATTATCTTTGAAATAGCCAGTGGAAATGCAGCTTTGAAAAATCTAAAGGTGAAACAAATCGTTCGGTACACATTCATGCTCCTCATCCACAGTGATACGTCTCCAAACGCGAAGATAAAAGACTTCATCTGATTGGTTGATAAAATAAGTGATTATGGTAATAACATCGGTTACCACAGCATGACTCCTACGCGGTCGCTGTCAGATCTTCATGTATAACAGCGGAGATCTAATTTTAATCCAATTGAGCCTATATAAGATTCTGTTGCTAAAAAGCTATAATCATTAAATGCAAGAAAATACAAATGTGACACACGTGCTCTGAATTTTAAACAAATTAATGAATACAGAATGTATGTAACCAACATTTTTGCTCCTTATAAAAGTCGTTGGGTAGACACGAGTCTGACTGGATTTCACTTAGTTTAGTCTGATGAGACTGTACGAATCAAGTAACAGAGAGCATTATAACTTTTCCATGCATAATGAACTGATCGATGCTATAAGTCGTGTTAATATATTAAATATCATTCGTTCTTGATGAATCTAGATTTGTGACATATTTTATAAATTTATTTCAGAGTGTGCATTTTTACCTGTATATGGACGCGAGCATGCGCGCTCGCACATGTGTCTGTATGTGTGTGTGTGTGTGTGTGTGTGTGAGAGAGAGAGAGAGAGAGAGAGAGAGAGAGAGAGAGAGAGAGAGAGAGAGAGACTGGGGAGGATGGATAGTACAGGGCTCGAGGAACTTACACGCGTTCTTTCTTATTGTCTTCCTTTTTCAGTATACTTTCCGCTTCCTATGAATGAATTCCCAGTTATATTTTTCGTCGGAGGGTTTGACGGCGTCGTATTGGCCGAATTTTACGAAATAGCTCTTCGGAAAATCGCCTCTCATGGCTTCTATGTATTTGGAGTGGACTATAAATTCCCAGTCCTGAGTGATGCTTCCCAACTACCGAACCTAAAACCGTTTTACGATGAACTGAATTTCGTAAGTATGTTGAAAGTACATCAATGTTATCACCTCTTTACGGATATGATAGATTTAGGGAACAGTTATCCATC
The DNA here is from genome assembly GCA_028554795.2 of Sinohyriopsis cumingii. Classification (NCBI taxonomy): domain Eukaryota; kingdom Metazoa; phylum Mollusca; class Bivalvia; order Unionida; family Unionidae; genus Sinohyriopsis; species Sinohyriopsis cumingii. Next base: position 113,890,797 of record CM068838.1, on the reverse strand, counting down.
TGTATGCGGTAAGTTTAATGCTCATGATAGTTACATTAATGAATTGCTTATTTTATGGATATATCTTGATTTGTGTTAAAGAATTTATTAATTCCAAGTGCATTATTATTGCTTGACTGTTGCGGTATGACACATTTTTTTAATGCCTCAGCACTAACATAGTCTTTCATATGTTGATATACCGTTAACCAGTCAACTGACAGGTACGGGATGCTCATCCAAATGAAAACATTTACCAAAAGCCGTGGTAGATCTGTTGGTAGAGAGTTGGATTCCTAATCCAAGGGTCGCGGGTCAATATCCACCCCGCCTGCCCGGGTCAGCTGCCTTTCTATGCCCAACTTACCAAATGCAGGACTATTCACAAAATTGGGGAGAATCAATTATTTAGCAATTTTCTTCAACAAAAATTGTTTTTTCTTCAATGTCTCCACAATACAGATAAAAAATCTGAGACTGAGTGTAACCATGAGATTTTGTGTCTGCGACCAATCGACGGCAAGGAGGTTTACTTTTGAAAAGTCACGTCTGATTGGCCGAGACCATAAACTCACATTTTATCTGTCTGGAATGTTGTAAGATACAAAACTAACGCGCGTGGCATTTAGCTGATAAACATGCATAAACTGAATTTGTCTTCATTGAGAGTAAATGTCCAGAACTTGCTCAATCTTAAATCCGCCACATTTAATATACTCAACTAGATGAGAAAAGATAATCAGACGAAGTCATAAATTAACTATCATCCTGTACGGTTGATACAAATTTATACTTCATAGAAACAATTTTGATATCGGAAAAAACCTTCTTTGCAGTCGTCCAGTTAGATACACGTTTAGTTTTATATAAATACTAAGTGTGGACATAATAATTGGATAATTGTTTTGTGCGGTAAAATGATAAACTAGCTGATTATTCATTTGGAAGCGCGTTAAAATATTTCCAACCGTGAAAAGTAAGAACTGGTTGATATGCTTTTACTATATTACAATATCAGATCTGTCCTCTAAATATCACATACATATTTATTCTCTTTTCAGTTGGTAAGCCAATACATTCGATAAGTTTAATCGTATACATAATGATGATCTCAAGATTCAATTATGTATATATATATATATATATATATATATATATATATATATATATATATATATATATATATATATATATATATATATATATATCCGTTAGTCTCGAGAGACGATGGAACTGCGCCCATGAGAGATGTCCCAGTTGGTGGTTGTGCAGCGTCTGCTGTGGCTAAGTAGTCCAATGCAGGAGTGGCAGTCCCTGCTGCACTTGCTGCACTTGAAGGTTGTGTCAGGTGTTGGTTGAAGCTACTTCTTCTTCCTCTGCGATCGTCTTTCATCAGCTAGCAAGCGTTAATTGTCCTCTCCGGCTTTCAGACCAGTGATCAGAGCATGTCGCCAGCTTGATCTGTCTAGAGCGAGCTCTTCCAGGTGTTGACATCAATATCAAGGGTTTTCATGTCGTGCTTACAGACATCCTTGAAGCGGAGATGTGGCCGTCCGATCGACCTTTTGCCAGAGGCGAGTTCCGAATAAAGAATGTCTTTGGGGATCCGTCCGTCATCCATCCGACGTACATGGCCCAGCCATCTGATGCGGCGTTGGCGGAGGAGTGCGATCATGCTGGGAATCTTGGCACGCTCGAGCACTTCGTTGTTTGTTACTCGATCGCTCCAGGTGATCCCGAGTATGCGTCGGAGGCATCGCATGTGAAAGGCGCTCAGTCTTTTCTCTTGTGAGGCGTACAGAGTCCAGGTTTCACCGGCATACATGAGAGTGCTTAGCACGCATGCACGGTACACGGTGATCTTAGTGCTCATGGTCAGTATGCTGTTGTTCCACACTCTCTGCGACAACCTGGATAGAGTTGTTGATGCCTTTCCGATCCGCTTGTTGAGCTCAGCATCGAGCGAGAGGTTGTTGGTGATGGTAGAGCCGAGATACATGAACTGACTCACCACCTCAAGTTCGTAGTTGTTGATAATGATGCTTGGGGGGTCCGCGTCCTGAACCATCACGTTTGTTTTCTTTAGGCTTACGGTTAACCCAAACTCATCACATGCTTTAGCAAAGCGGGCCATCAGGCGCTGAAGCTCAGCTTCTGTGTGGGTGGCTAGAGCAGCATCGTCTGCGAAGAGCATGTCCCTGATGGTTACTTCACGCACTTTGCTCTTTGCCTTCAGTCGTGCCAGGTTGAACAGTCTGCCGTCTGATCGTGTGTGCAGGTAAATCCCTTCTGTGGACGTCCCAAAGGCGTGCTTGAGCAGGACTGCGAAGAAGATGCCGAAGAGCGTGGGGGCAAGGACACAGCCCTGTTTAACTCCACTGCGGATGTCAAAGGGGTCGGATGTTGAGCCATCATACTGCACTGTGCCTTTCATGTCATCGTGGAAGGACTGGATCATGCTTAGCAAATTTGGAGGGCAACCAATTTTCGCCAGGATTGTGAAGAGTCCGTCTCTGCTGACCAGATCGAATGCCTTGGTGAGGTCTATAAAGGCCAGGAAGAGGGGTCTGTGTTGTTCTCTGCATTTTTCCTGCAGTTACCTGACAGAGAAGATCATGTCGATTGTGGACCTCTCTGCGCGGAACCCGCACTGCGACTCTGGGTAAACTCTGTCAGTAAGCGTCTGCAGTCTGTTCAGGATGACGCGTGCGAAAACTTTACCCACGATGCTGAGAAGTGATATGCTCCTATAGTTGTTGCAGTCACTTCTATCACCCTTGTTCTTGTACAGGGTTATGATGTTAGCATCTCTCATGTCCTGAGGCACTGCCCCCTCGTCCCAGCACTGGCAGAGGAGGTCGTGCAGGTGTGTGAGAAGCACGCTACATCCACACTTGGTGAGTTCTGCTGTGATGCCATCCTCCCCTGGGGCTTTACCTAGGGACAGTTTCTCTATGGCCTTCTTTAGTTCATCTACAGTAGGTTTCTCGTCCAGTTCGGCCATTGGAGGGAGGTTTTCAATGGCGTTGAGGGCATCATTGTTCACGTGGTTCTCTTTGGAGTACAGTTCGGAGTAGTATTCCACCCAACGCTCCACCTGCTTGCCCTTGTTGTGGATGGTATCGCCTGTGGCAGACTTCAGTGGTGCTGTCAGTTTCTTCGTGGGACCCATTGCTTTCTTTATGCCATCGTACATGCCTCTGATGTTTCCAATATCTGCTGCTGACTGGATACTCTGACAGAGCTGAAGCCACTATTCATTGGCACACTGCCGTGCTAATCTCTGCACTTTGCTTCTGGTAGACCTGTATGCCTGTAGTGTCTTTTGACAGGGGGATCGCTTGTATTGCAGGTGAGCACTGCGACGCTCTTCTATGGCTGGCATGAGTGTAGCAGAGTTAGCCTCAAACCAGTCATTGTTCTTTGATTGCATCTTACCAAAGATCCGTGTGGCTGTGCTGTATACAGTCTCTCTGATGTAATCCCATCTTTCTTTGGCACTGCCGTTGGGGGGTTCTGAGTCAAACGTCTTGGAAAGAGCATATGTGAATTCCTCAGCCTTGTCTGGATATGATGTCTTGCTCACATCAATGCGTGGCTGACCCTCTTGCCTAGAGCGGTGGATCTTCTTTGGCTGAAGCTTCATTTTGCAGCACACCAGCGAGTGGTCGGTGTCGCAGTCAGCACTGTGGAAGGTACGGGTAAGAAGCACACCCTTCATGGCTGACCGTCTTGTAATGATCAAGTCCAGCTGGTGCCAGTGTTTAGACCGGGGATGCCTCCAAGACACTTTGTGCTGTGGCTTTGTCTGAAAGAATGAATTGGTGATGCTCAGTTCGTGGTACGAGCACATCTCTAGAAGGCGCTGCCCATTCTCATTCATCTTCCCAACGTCAAACTTGCCAAGACAGGAGGGCCAAGAGTCATGACCGGCACCCACCCTAGCATTGAAGTCGCCCAGCAAAATCAAGTTCTCTTCCTTGGGAATTTTGTCGATGAGCGAGTTTAACTCATCATAAAACTCATCCTTGTTATATGTGGCGGATCTTAGTGTGGGAGCGTATACACTGATCAAGTTGACAGGCCCGTTTGTGGTGTGGAGGCGGAGGGATAGCAGTCTTTCATTTCCTTGTTGGCAGGGTTCTATCATTCCCAGCAGAGTGTTCCTGACAGCGAATCCAACACCAAACCCTCTGGCTTCATCTGCGCTCTTTCCTTGCCAGAAGAATGTGTAGTTCTTTTCTCTGAGGGACCCAGAATCTGGTAGTCTTGTCTCCTGTAGTGAGGCGATGTCGACCTGGAGCTTTGTAAGTTCCTCGTTGATGACTGAAGTCTTACGAACATCACTGATTGTCTGGAGATCATCTGATAGCCCGGTCAGCATGGTTCGGACATTCCAGGTACCTAACTTGAGGATTGAAGTCTTCTTTTTTATTTTTATTTTGTTATTTCTTGGTGCAGTAGTTGCAGTCCGCTTGTCAGGTACTCGCGTACCATAAGCCTTACGCACCTAACAAGGCAGGCGAACTGTGTCGGGACAGTACCTTATTGGCTGGGGGCTGCCCAGTTTGAGGCGGGCGGTAGCTGTCCAGTGAAACAAGTTGGTCTCTCCCACCGTCAGAAGCAACCCCTGGCGTCTGGCTCTACTCCAATCGAGCGGTGACTTATAACCGGTAAACTGCTGCTTCCCGTGTTGTGTCGACGCTACGAAGCGAAGCTGGAGTGTCCTCTCCAGGGCGCAAGCCTGGGCAGGGTGATATGGAGAATCAACTGTTGCCCATGCAGCTGATCCCCCCTCTCCACGCAGCTGATGGATCCAAGGGAAAGGACAAGCCGATACGTCATGGCACCAGCTGCGTCGCAGGAGTTGCCGAGATGACACTGAAATCAATGCCAAGTCGCCTTAGGGACTCCGACTCCAGATTTTCTGTTGGGGTTTACTCCCTTAGCCTTTCCCCTGAGAAGGTATAGTCGCAAGGCAGTGAAGGTTTGAAATCGGAGTTTACCTTCTCCTAGATGGGTGACCACCCAAGGTTAACGAGCCCCATCTGCCCGAAGCATCTGGTTTTGAGGCGCCAGAAGCTCGCCTGTCATCCCTTCTTCAGTCAGTTTAAACAGGTTCCGCCACTCGTGAAGGCCTGGAGCTGGATTTGGTTGTCAGAGGCTCTATCAGACGCAAGCCATTGGGAGATTTCCAAGGGAAGTGGGTGCTTATATATATATATATATATATATATATATATATATATATATATATATATATATATATATATATATATATATATATATATATATATATATATATCGACTGTCCGATTTATTAGCTCGTATAGACACTACAAGTGTAGAATGAATCAGGGAGAAGACTTGAATATAAACAATCTTATACAATTATAACTAAAATCGCATTATTATTAACTACATTATCCTTTAAAAGCAAAGTTAAAATCGATTCGCCAAGGTGTAGATAGGGTTATATCGGAACCTTGGCTAGCGAAGATGGTGCCGCTATGGCACAATCGAGTCAGTCATGTAGAAATCCCAAGTTAATCAAGCAATCGTAAAGACCCATAACGGAACAACCAAAGGCATTCTGTAGTTCAAGCGTACGTCATATGATAACTGTCATTCAGAGGTCAGTGGCGAACTAAAGACTAATAAAATAATTATCATCAACATGCACAGGTGTGAATAGAAAATGTCAGTCGAGTTTAACTTGATCAAAGCCCTTTGACTCTCGCGTTCACAAAGACGACATATAGAATGACCGTTCATCACATCTACGTTGTCATTTCAGCCTGGACAGTTGAAATAGATTTCCAATAAGTGTGAAGTGCATACGTAAATATTATCAAAAATGTTTGTATTTAAGGAACATAGTTGTATTACATGTATTTCTACATTTCTGATCTTAAACATGAAACATATCTGCACAATGTTAATGTTTTTCTTAGGTACTGATATTCAAACAGTCAAAACGCATGATTATCGAATACATATTATATAGATACTTCCATTCACAGGTCTAATTCGTTTACTAAATTTCCATCATCCAGATGATCGATTACCCGGATGAAATATATGCCCCACGACGGGTCAGGATAATAAACATTTAACTATGCTACGTCGCGTCAACCTCTGTGTCATCAAGAGCGCGCAGGAACTTGCGAGAACATGTCGTGTAATCGACATGTTAATCAAATGGGTTCCGATCGTTGTTCTCGGACTAAATATATTTAGAATTATGTGACCTTAAGTTCTTTAACAATCAGTGACTTTCATTAAATATATTCCAAAAACATTGGAAAGAGGTGTAGTGTTGATATCACGGGACAATTGGACCTCTGATCTCATGGACATGTAGGTTACGAGATTTTATGTAGTCATATGATTAGCAATGCAAATGGCGAATACCATGTCAAATTTCATCAAGTTGTAGTTTCGGCTCGTCTGTCACTGGATTAAAGACATAACGATTATGATACTCTCAGTTTCTCAGAAGAAAAAAAATTCCTATCGATTTCATGCGGGTATGATTCGATGTAAATTCGTTTGAGTTTTCTAGGATTCCAACTTTTCGATAGAATCGACTTTGACCCTACACTCCAACATAAATGTCCAAATATCACAAACGAGGTAGGGAGGGTCAGAGGAAGCTAGGTCTAGACAGAAATATGGATCCATAATTCAGATAATAAGTCTGCTTATTTATCTATTGATTCATTCATTTATTTATTTTTTCACTTTCAGATTCAACAATACATGCCCAACAAAACTCTTGGTACGCCTTTATGGAACAAGATGTCCTTACTGTGCCATTCATCCGGTTGTGATATTACCTTGCGCATAATCCGGGACAACAGCACTCGCTACACGGTACATTTACTTTCTAAAGTAATTCCATAAGAAGGCACCTGCCGCGTGGTAGAAAAAATCAAAGTAACTCTTGAAACACTTGAAACAGTGTCACCTACTTCTCTTTACATCATTCATTGTTCTCACAGGAAAAATAATTGTACAAAATCAAAGCTAAAATAACTTCATTGGTTTCATTAGTTAAATGTTCAGTAATTATCTTGAATTTGATAGGCTAAGAATATATTTTAAGTTATATGGTAGGAATTTTCTGGTTCGTCAGGTCAAATAATTTTCGAGTTTCGATGCATATTAATTGGCAAGTGATGGGTCAGTTGTACTAAAAAGATGAGCAGCTACATTGTTCACACCTTGCACCTCCAAGAACAGGACATGATTCAGGTGATTTCCGCATCTTCTAAACGGTAATATGGCTCAGTTTCTACAATAACTCCTAGACGAGGTATAATAACATAAACATTTACTTACTAGTTTTCAATTGTATCGTCCTAGTCCACAGTTTTCCTGGAGCCGTTCAGCTTTGATGTTCAGACTCCGGTGACGAACACAATTCCCGCCATGATGTACGGCACCGAATACTGCGAGGAAGGGTTGGCAACTTGTTGTGTGAAGGGGAAGGACTATGCCCGCTTTTACGACATATGGAAATGTCCGCGTATCAAAGTTGAAGTAGCGGTAAGAACTAACTCTGCCTTATTGCAGGTTCAGGACAGGAACCAAAATTCGTAATATTTTTCTGTGACTATCTTTTTCTTTTATCTACAACAGAACTTTACAAATTATCAGCTTGTCCTTTCAATGTACAAGAAGTTTGCGTAAAATGAAGGAAACTGGAAAACCTGGAAGGAAGAACCGACCTTTGATGGACGACTACAATCCTTTAAGTACCAGGACGGAGTGTTGGATTCATGGCCGCAGGGCGAAAAGCGAAAGGTTTACCGCTGCAGTTAGGGTTATTCGTCGTCATGGAAAGATGCAGAGACAGTACTAATAAACGTATCTATCATAAACAGAGACAGACATACAACAAACAGACAGATAGAGTTAGTGCCAAATCTTCAAGCGTATGATCATCAATGAAAGTTACGTTTGTGTCCTTTTTCTAGCTTAGGATCCATCTATGTTATATATAAAAAAAACTTATTTTTGATGCAGTCATGCTTTTCTCGCCTCAAACAGTTCAAAACCTTTGTTCAGGACGCATTTGTTCCTAATATTTTTCATTTCCGTTCTGTAATTTTTAAGACGTTCGCACTGTGGGGAGATATAGACTTACGGGCCACTGTTAAAAAACGTTTAGAAAAACGACATTTCTAATGCCACGTGTGTTTCCCTATTCAAGGTCAATGCCACTGACGATTGTTGATTTATTTTTTACTGAGTTGCGACTTAATCACAAAGAAACGTGTTACTCTTTATTTCTTGCAATGCAGGTGTTTTAGCATACTAAATTACTACAGGTTTCTAGGCTGTCAAAATAAATGAGATGAAACGTTGCAGATTGGCAGTTTACAAACACAGAAACGGATTTTTGTAATCAGGGTTCTACATTCTATTACAATATCAGATATGTAATGTTTATCTGCAATCCTTACCCATGTAGAAAATGAAAAAAATAATTCACTTTTACATCGTGACTACAAAGCAGTTTGTCGCCTGAGAGTTTTCAAGATAAAATTCTAAAGTCAATTTCATGTTTTTTGTGCGCTCATTGATGCAGAAGCTGTTATTAATAATGAGATAAAACTTTACCCATTTCTAAAACCATATTAAGGTGAGCCAATGCAAAATTATTGGTCCTATATCTGATATCAAAGTACCATTCGACCACAACGTCGTGATATTACATATGACAGAGTCTATGTTATATCAGTTTTCAGATGACAAATCACGTTTTACCTACTGACATGTATTTGAAACCTATTTTGCTCACACACACACACACACACACACACACACACACACACTAAATATTCACTTTACACTATTTAGCTACATCTTATACTGTTAATGCCAATCAAGATTATTATTATGCATGAGATATCATCTGTTGATCGAGACTCATTCGCTCAATGTAAGCCCGATCAAGTCCTTTTTTAAACAATTTTTGTAATATATTGCCAATCTTCATATCATCCCCCTTTAATTTATATTTTTTGTTGTTGAAATTATATGATTCAATTATGAATAACAAGATTTATTTTTATACAACATATCACACCCTTCCAAATCTGCAGAAGTCTGAGTTACGAGTGTTTATACCATCATATCGCAGATCAGCCTTTGTTATATATTGAAACATACAATAACGTTTTTAAGCATTTCAAAGGACTTCAATCGCCCGTTAGTTGTGTGATATGACATCACATTAGTCATTGCCTGTTCGACGCTAAATGATGTTTGTTTTAGTTTGTATTTAATACGTGTTTATGCGTCATTTCAATGACAAACAAATTATGCGCATATTAGATAGGTGTTTTGGTCTTGGCCAGCGGCAAATTTAAAGAGGTCTTGCTCACCCACCAAAGGGCCAGGTAGGAACAAAGATGGCGACCTCGAGTTCGCAATTGGACCCAGATCACAATTAATTTTCCTATATAGTCTCTACATTTGTTTATCAATACTAAACTTTCTACTGTGTGCCAATCAACACAAGTCATATGTTAATATAAAATACCTTCAAAGATGACTTCACGGTGAAGTTCTAGCCATAGGTTCACCGGCATTTCTTGGAAAGGCTGGACTGTCAACAAAGCTATGTGCAATGGAGCACACATTTCACTTCTGGATCATGGCCTTGCTACTCACTGTGCACTGTCACTGATATACAGACAGACAACCACCACACCATAAGCTCATATTCTAAACAATAATTAAATTTAAATCCATACCAAGAATGACTAAATCTAACTATTTTATCACCACCAAAAGGAGACAGGAATAAATGCTCATAAAATAGACTGGACTACATTTGTGGATACTGAACCGGAACTAATAAGTGTGATCTGATTCCAATTGTGCTTCATTTTGGCCATAGATGGTGGCTATCGGTGTCACTCATACTGTTTCTGTGGGACAGACGATAAACCTCGAGAACAATTTGGATAGACCATTTATGTAGTACAACCATAACGAACGTCGCCAAAAAGTCGAAAGAAAAACAAAAAGTTCAAAAATAAATGCTCCAAAACAGATCCGGCGTCATTTTCTTTAATAAAGAATGAAACACAGGTAAGATGCCAGTATGATTGTTGTTTTCATGTATTTCAGAGCTTTGGCCATTGTGATATCCTTGATCCGATTCCGAGACAAGGTAATGATAGAACAGTTCTGTCTTAGAACAATACACTTCATGACCTATTAAACTCGTACGGCAGTACCTTGAACACTTACTGCAGTTAATATTACTATCTAATAAGGCTTGAGCTGAAACCTGAAAACAATAATAATTACAAACAAACAGCATATTTAACATTAAATATGAGTATATGTAAATCAGTTGCCGAGAGGAGATGCAGGCCAATTAACAGTATGAAAGCATTAAGGATGTACCGCCCGTTTGGGTCTTTTTCAAAACTTGGCGATGTATCAATGTTACGTTTGCTTCAAATCTGAATCAAGTTCAAATGTTAATTTTATGTAAGTTTGTTGGCTATAACCTTTTCTATAATCTGGCATTAAAGTATAAGTACAATTTGTTTTCGTGAAACCTGCCGCCAACTTTCCAACAATGTAATGTAAAGTTCTCTCTAACGCTGCTCCCTTCCACTCTGCTTTGTCCAGGATCTATAACAAAAATCACTAGACTCAGTTCTTGTTTTGAAGACAAAAAAATACTCACAGGTACTCGAGGCAAGTTTGATGCTGAAATGAGTAAAAAGTCTTCAAAATATTTAGTGTCGAGTAACGACAGCGGGTTTAATATTGTCACTTTGATACGTATTTAAGAAAGAAAAAATGGCAAGAAACTGGACAAATTAGAATCTCACACGGAAAAACGTTTAAAGCGATAATTTGAATAAATCATGGTGTCATCGTTAAGTGGGTATATTGTTCTATCAATTAGTTATTACAGTGTTGTATGCGTTTACACCCAGGAATAACTAGGAGTAACAGATCGGCAGAATTGTGTTGTTTCTTTTCGTCTGGTGGGCGGTTTTATGCTTGCCCCTGGACAGTGGTGTCTACAGGACAGTGCAGCTTCGCTAATAGGTTTTCACGTGAAACCAAAGGCATTTATGTGAATATATAATTACCTTTCACCTGACAAAAATGCCGTTAGCATGCATACACCTGTTTATCCGTAAATTTTCATCAACTTGCATGCAGTGCATGCCATATTTGTCAAACCTCCATTACTAGACAGTTATTGTAGGGTGCATAACAATGAAAGTTCGTTCATTTGCCAAAAAACGATCGGCAGGCAAATGCCTGTGAATTTTTTCTATCAATCAGCGATGACCTCAACATTCCCTGTGGGCTAGACAGGAAGACTTCAATTGTGCAAATCGCACGAAGTTATATATATATATATATATATATATATATATATATATATATATATATATATATATATATAATAATAATAATAATAATAATAATCACAATCACAATAAACGTTCAATTCTCCGTTAGCAGATATGTCTTTTTCCGGTCGAAGCTAAGAAGAGATTTTATACCTTGCAATGTAGCAAAAACAAAACTATTCTCAAAACTTAACAAATGACAGGGTTAAAGATCTTCTATCTAAATAGAGTTGTTGTTTCACAAACTTTGACCTATAATAAAATTATTAAGCGTATATAAGGAAAATATATCAGTGTGTGTGTGTGATTTGGATTTTTAACGTAGCTTTAACAATTTTTCAGTCATATTGCTACGATGTCTGCAGCGTGGCAGCTTATAGTGATGTCCAGCACTGAGGCATCATGCCGCAGACATGTGGCACGATGTCCCACCCAGTCACATTATCCTGACACCAGGCCGACCAGTCCTAACACTAACCTCTTAATGCTGAGCGCCAAGCGAGGTAGCTGTTAGTACCATTTTTGTAAGTCTTTGGTATGACTCGGCCTGGGATCGAACCCACGACCTCCCGCATCCGAGGCGGACGCTCTAACCACTAGGCCACCGGAGCGGCCAAATATATCAGTATGTATACACGAAACGTACTTCGACCACCAGTACAAATAACACGAGATTCTCGCGGTAATTCGTTCTCCAAACAATGCTTGTTATACAATGTATGGATATTCCATGCTACATTATTCAATGCGCGCCATTTAAAACGATCTATTTATGTTTTCAAAGTAGGATGAAGTTTCCTTACAATGTGCGCCGAAAATCGAGGCTGAAAACGGAAGTAGTTCTTAAATGAAAATTTCATACGAGGAATATGAACGCTCTTATATTCGTGTTCTACAGTGAAATTGGCAATACTGATATTAAAAAGGAACACTACATGATTGGTTTAATGATATGTATGCACTATCTTCAAACTTTCTCACAATATGCTGAAAAAGCTCCCGGTGTGAATCACACCCGCTTCTCAACTGACACATGTAGGAACTTTTTAATACCCGTCCACAAAGTAGGGGTAGTAATATTAGTACTATATTTTGTCTAGCAATATTATGATAAAGTCATTGTCTCTTGTATATAGTACCGTTACTTTTTAAAATAACCCTTATAAGTCTTATACCATTTTTCTCCTAATCCCTTTTTTTTTTTTTTAAATTTCAGCTTGTAAAACCATCCATTTCTGTAAAATTAGTAACGAGACCAATGTAGACAACTACCGACAATTCGTGCAAGGAGCCATTGCAAGTTTCCTGATTACTGAGCTTCAGGGTCGGCAAGACGCTATTAGCTACATAGCGGACCAAACTAAGGTTCCACTCAAGCTTCTCGTTGACACAGCTGATTTACATTGTTAATATATTAGAGTAAAATAACTGAATAAAGCAATAAAATCGCACAAAGACATTTGTTTCTTTGATCACATGCACATAAAAATTATCCTTTTCGTTACATTTCATTTTACTTTCATTCTTCTTTTCTTCTTTGTTTTTTATATGAAAATGTAGAAGGCAACTGTGGAGGCACACATTTTTGAAGACATGGCAATTTTTAAACACCTGTCATGAACGTGGACGGGGTGGGTGGGGGGCGGAGTGTACGCTCTTGACCACGACCAAAACAATGAACGCGAACCAAAAGGAATCTTTCCTAGACCAACCTTTCTTTGAAGTTAGAGGGTTAAAATATGTCATGGAAAAGCTTCAAATGCAGGAGCGTTTCACCCTGGGTCCCAAACCGAGGGATGGGTGGGGTGGGTTGGGTTCCTTCTAACACTGGCTCAGATCGGAATTATTACATTAGAGTATTTTTACAGCATTTTTTTCTTTTTCATTTTGGTGATGATGTATGAGTTAGACTTACTCATTCTAAGGTATAGATTTAAAGGAATTTGTTTCATTCTATTAAATATAAGCATTATGGTGTGAATGTATATACGTATATTTGGCGACAGTGTAAAGTGAGTAATGATCCACTGATGTTAGTCCGAAGTGAAATCTGTGACCCTTTGCACCTTGTTGTCTTTACAGTCCAACCTCTCAAAAACCGCTCCGGTGGCCTACTGGTCAGAGCGTCCGCCTCGGGTGCGCGAGGTCGCGGGTTCGAACCTTGGCCGAGTCATCCCAAACTCTTATAAAAATGGTATTAACAGCTGCTTCGCTAGGCGCGTAGGCTTAAGAGGTTAGTGTTAGGACTGGTCGGCCTGGTGTCAGAATAATGTGACTGGGTGGGACATCATGCTTCATGTCTGCGGCATGATATTCATCAAGTGCTAGACATCAATATAAACTGCAGACATCGTAACGATATGATTGAATTTGTTTTAAAGTTACGTTAAAATCCAAATCACACACACACACAGACACTACCTCTAAAAAAAATGCCGGTTTACCTATGGCAAGAAATTTACCGTGAGTACACCTATTATGATATTTTAGATTAACGTGTGATTTATTATGGCCTGAAAACAGTGGAAAGCTCGGTACTGAGAAATAAATGTAGATACTATATATGGAAAATAATTGCCATATTTACCTCTGCACCTCACCCGCACTATGTTAAAGAATATGATTGGATCTGCCGCTGACATCTACCAACTGTTTTGTTCAGATGGCATTTTCACAAAATGACATCCTTTTATCATCAATACTTAAATACTGGCGCAACGCTCTGTGTGTGTCTGTGTGTTTTAAAAATCTACCAAAGAAAATATCAAGTACGGAATTATCTTATTGCTCTTTGGGGCAACGAATAAACCGGTGTCGTATGCAAAATTTGACCGATTAAACTGACAGTGGTTTGAACTAGAGCTTAGTTAATAGTTTCTAGTCCATCATATTTCGGGACAGCTCGTCCATTTAATAAACCATGACTCTATCAAATACGACTGATAATATATGTTGTCTCTCGTACGATTACTTGGCCTTTCTCACTTTGTTGGACATAAACAGGCGAACTGTGTTATCTTATCTTAATGGACTAAAACGCTATAGAATCATCGGCACGTGTAGGGTATTAAGGTATATATGTTATTAAAATTCAGTCTGAAAATCATGACGTTCCTGGTTTTCATCGCATCATTAGTTTGTGTTCTCGGGTATGAAGGTGAGTTGGTGTATGCTAGGAATCTTGAAATGGTCCCAGTTTCGATAAATTTATCCATTTTTGTCTTCGTCTCAAATTAATAACTTTCTTATGACATTTATTACAAACTATGGAACTTTATAAGCGATAGATAATGCACGTTTAAGCTCAACACATCCTTAATGTTCGGTGAAAAAATGTATCGTTCCAAACAAAGAAATAGGATCAATGCTAAACAAATCGCAATTTAAGTTACATTAAGAGGCTCAGTGATATAAAGGAGGGGGGACGGGGGGTGGTCACTGCAGGAGGGATAGTTGAAAACATTAATGAATGGATAGATTGACGGTGGATGTATGGATTATTAGCGTCGTATTTACACATTGAGACTGTCACATGCACAAAAAGAAACATTTACTTATGTATATACGCATTTTTCATACATTCATATATAAGTACGTACATGCATACGTACGTACGTTTCATAATCGTGGTAGATTATTCACTCTTTAGAAAATTATCAAGCCCAACACGCAATACAAAGTAATCTAAACACTGTCCTTAAGAACAATTTTATAAAACATACCTTAACCTGTATTGTAACTTTGTCTCAGATGACTCCTTGGAACTCTCTCAACAGTGAATAGATTGTTCTCAGATTCTTGTTCTCAGTGACAATATCCATTGTTTTAGAAGACACTAGCTAGCAACCATTGATCTCAGGGATTGTATTATAATGTTCACTTGAAAAAGAGAAACAAATACAGACTGGATGAAATTTGTATGCAGATTCTAATGTTTTCTTCATGGAGTATCTTTCATTTCTTAGTACCTATGTGGACTGGGGTAATCCGTATGATATGGGTCGACTGCCGGTTAATGATTTTACCATCACGGATATAATAGACAAAAGTCCCCTTCATACGACAGGTTAGTACTATCAGTTATGCTAGGAATAAATATAATAATGATAATTTGATTTATTACATACCTATCAATTATCTACCAAAGAATTAGCCAGAATTTTACCTTAAATCCCAAAGGTAGGAAAACGATACTCTAATTTTTTGATCCCGTATTCCCCTACTCTCAAACGAGGCTGGAACTACTTTTTCCTCGAACTTTCCTAGTTACAACTAAACCAGCGTGAAAAAAAACATGATTTAGCCTCACTGGACATACGGATGAAAATGATTAGCATTGTCTTTAACAAATCTCTATCATCATATTCCAATAATGTGTCCAATCCCGCCGTAAATAACTGTCAAAATAATGCTGTCATTCCGATACAAAGTCCCCATCGGAGCCTCTCAAAACATCCTGGAGAAAAAAAAAAAAAAAAAAAAAAAAACTCACACTCTATCAACCGGGCCTCGGATATAAATTTTTCTGGTTATTCAACTGGTGAAATCTTCCATAATGCAAATTTTGACAGTGCCACGGAAGCTGCAAATCATAAATAAGTGCCTCCGTTTCCCCCATATGTCGAAGAACTGTTGTCACGTTTCGTTCAAAAAACTGATATTCATGAGCATATCAGCTGCTAAAAGAATGAAATTCGGTTTATGCCTTAATATGAGGTTCATTTGAGAAAGGCTGAGATGTTAAGGATTTTTTAAATTATTTTTTTATTAATCCGCATAAAGCTCACTTCTTGTAAAACACCTGCTGTGGGTGGATATTGTTATCCAATTAATGTATAAATTTCATATATCTATTTATTTATTTATTGCGCATTACCCTAATCAGCCAGGAGAATATCCTGTTGTCTTCTTTATTGGTGGAATGAATGGATATGTGTTGTCAGAAATGTATACAGACGTCTTACGAATGGTGGCAGCGCACGGGTTCATCGTGTTCGGAGTTGACTATAAGTATCCTACTTTAGCCCATGGCAAAAATGTCTTCAAGCATATCCTTACACAAGGCCTAGAACCTTATTTCAACGAAATCGACTTTGTATGTTATACATTTCGTTTTCTTTCCCATTTCCGCTCGGTTCATAGCAATAACAAGAAATGATGACTCTAAAATCACACAAATCTTGTTGACTATTGAATTTACCTTTAAAAGAATACACTGTTGGTATCAGAAATATTATTACAGGCTAAGAATACGTTCTAACTGCGAAGAAGAAGAACTAATTATTGAAGAGATAATAACTGGTGAAGGGTACGAGGGTCACAACTCACAAATAATTTGTTGCGATTTACATAAATATATTGAATAAGAATAAGGAAGAGGAGACAGCCTGGCGTCTGTTGCCTACATCTAGTAGACAACATACAAAATAAACTGAATTCCCTCGTTCCGTCTGTAAAAATACAGGTGAATTTTGGATTCGGTATTTCCTGATATTGCTGGGGGAAAATAATCTCCGAATGAAAAATAACGATTCCTTACTGTCAGGAAAGTCCAATATATTATGTTCGCCATTTTGAATTTCTTAAATTTTATGGAAATGTTAGCAGCAGACAAATACTGTTATGTCTGCAATGTGAACTTTATTTCAATGGTTCTGCATTCTTATGTTAAACTAGTTCCAGCAGTATGCATTTACAACGAAAACGAGAATGTAACAAGAATGATAACTATTCGTTACGGTGATACATCAGAAATAACTATTACATGATGTGATGATATACATTTCGGATTTTCGTCTGCATACAGTGTACAGTACTATCTCAGATATACTAATTTTCTCCATCAAAAGAATATGTTTTATATAAAATCTGGAGATATGTAATCCTAACAATTACTGCATGAACAACACTTTCGGTAGCTGATTATTGAATAAGTTTGATCCTCAGTTAGTTGATAAATGTCAACGTTTTGATTACATTTATTTTACATTTATTTTAAAAGAGTGTTACTTGCGATGTGGCAATTATCGACAAACCACACACACACACACACACACACACATATATATATATATATATATATATATATATATATATATATATATATATATATATATATATATATATATATATATATATATATATATATATATATATATATATATATATATATATATATATATATATATATATATATATATAGTAGCTCTGTGATTTACAGCTGAAAACGTTCATGGTGAACAGAACTCCTGCAAAGCCTGTTTGGAATAAACTCGCTCTGATATGCCACTCCTCGGGTTGAGATTGCACCCTTAGAATGCTCCGGACGAATACCACCATATTTGCGGTATTATATGTAGTTAGCTCTTTAATGGATTCTTAATGTGTGTGTGTGTGTGTGTGTTATCTCAAGTACATCCTAAACTTCATACAATGTGATTTAGCACCAGAAGATCATGTTATGATTCTTACAGTTGGAAGTGAGTGGTCGTTTTCATTTTGGTCAATGGAAAAAGACAGTAGGAAGAAAATATTCGTGCATCAGCGTTTAGTCCAGCTACATGTGATACAAATTTAAAAACCCACACAGCGATATGTATGTAACGGAGGGGTGGGGGTGGGGGCGATCAATGCATATAACTATGCAACACATATACTTTATACAACTAGTAATTTAATCCAAATTATAGAATACAAATCAGGCACCATTTTAGACAATATTAGCAACGGACTAAGGAATTATGTAGTTTTCACCCAATAATGCCACATAATAAGTGTCCTTTGGTTAAGTTCAATACATGATTTTTCAAATGTTAGTACCGTTTCAAAAATCATACGCAAGCATTCAGGGTTTGTATCTCAGTCATTCAACCTGTATATAAAATAAATTCGTACGAAGCAAGATACCAGAATGGAAACCTGAAACACACATTAGGTGTGTATACATGCAAACCAGATAAAAACACGGATGCAAAACGAGTAGTTCCCATATGATTTTATGTGAAGTTAAAGGAATGAAAGTTAAGGAATCTTACAACCTCTCTTCTTGCAGTCCACGGTATTTGTAGAGCCCTTTAGTATCGATGCATTTGACCCCGTACCAAACCCAGTCCCCGCCCTTATGCACGGGACTCACCTAGCAGAGGAGGGTCTGACTAAATGCTGCCTGCCTGGAACAGACTTCATACAGTTCTACAAGATCTGGAAATGCCCCAGACTTTCCTTGGAAGTCGCAGTGACTATACGTCGAAAACACTATTTACAGTTATCTTAGAGAGACATGCTCATTCGCGTCATCATGGGCAGCTGACGTACATTGCGTAAGGTGAAGAAACGAAACGTTTACTGGTTTTTTCTTAAAATTCGGCATAGTGAAAGTTTTGTTTTATTATACACTTGGTTCGAAACATTTTCTACGTCTATACAATAAATTCAGTTTCTGTATACGATTTGTATGTTGACTTAAACCCATGCTTTTAAGTGGAAAAATCGGTGATAAGTTTCCTGACGCTAAGAAATAGTAGTTTAATGTGTATTATGCTAAATCTGTAATTCTGTTTATTTTTTTAGGACTTTGGCCATTGTGATATTTTGAATCGAGAGTTCTGGGGAGGTAAGAATTCACTAATGGTTATATCATGTTTGTAAAATGCACTTAATAGCTACACTATTACGTCCTTATTTCTCGAAAGATGTGAGTAGTGAATAGGGACTATGTAGCCTCAAGGGGACTTTCATGTTAAAATAGTAGGTTTGCCTTATAGCCTCAATGGAAATTTAACATGGAGAAATTTTGGATGCCTTATAGCCTCAAGGGGAATTTAACATGGGAATATGGGACTGTATAGCCTCAAGGGAAATTTAACATGGGGGAAATGTTACTTTGTACTATGGTCTCAAGGGGAATTGAACATGGTGGGAGTGTATAGCGTCAAGGGAAATTGAACATTTAAAAAAGAAAAAAAAAAGAAATTTAGGCATGAAAGTGAATTTCTTTTCGAGGTATAGGATTGGCCCTGAAAAGGGCCTTTGGTTTTATGTTAACATACCATACTGTTAACATAGAGGGCACTGCTTAGGTCTCCTTCTTTTCCTTAAACTCTGTCTCACTTTTGAACCGTAAATGAGAACCCTCTTTAAACAATCTTGTCTTTCTACGTAGATTCTTCTTTTCCACACACACGTATCCGTCATCTTGACAACAGTCCACGAGGATCGGACATCCATGGGTAAGTCCGTTCTAAACATCATTGAAGAGACGAGAGTAGAGGATTCCACGTCGGTCCACATCTTGGTGACGAGAACAGGTGAAGGAATGCATCAAACTGTGATTATTTATAGGGAAAGGGAGGATCGAAACGGATTGAGTTCATTGACCAATCCAAACACAAAATTCAGTCACCATTCGTCCAATCGGAAGAGAGCAGTCCGTGACGTCACACTCCCTATATAGAGGCACTAGCGTTTGTGCGCAGTCAATCCAAGCGACACAGTTAGCATAAACATGACGGAAACTCAGAAGACAATGAATTGGGGTGCACCGGCCGTGGCGACTACCCAAGGGAATACGGACTTACTTCCAGAAGAGGTGAATTGGGATTTTGTGGATTTTCTTACTTCACAAGAATTTGTTCCGGAATCAGTACCTTCGCCACCTTCTCTTTCTTTACCACACGTGGAGAATTTTAAACAGAGACAGAAAGAAGAATTGGAGAAATTTATACAGCAGCAAAAGGAAGCAGAACAAGCTTTTCTCCTACAGCAACAGCAGCAAGAAGAAGAGTTAAGAAAAAACAACAACAACAAGAAGCAGTAAAGAAACAAGGGTGTGAAAGTCAAACCGTTACGGTACTGTTAGACGTTTTAGTGGAGTTAAGAAGTCTGAAACAAATGTATCAGACTTCTTTATTACGACCGAAGAGAAAAAGGCCTTCCCGAGCTAAACAACCCAACCCTGTGACAACACCTACCATACCACCCTTAGTGATTTCTACCAAATCACCGACAGTACGCAGTCCAGAAGTAGGCCTTGGCCGTGGCAAAGGCTTAAGACAGTTAAAGTTGATTGTTTGAATCAACAAATACCCCAAAGGAACTTTTCAGGGCCACCCATTTCTCTCGAAAAGAGATACTATTTCAATTGCCAACATCAATTAAAACTCAAAAACCCCTTTTTTACCCCATAGTACATGTGAATGGTTGAGTGCGTGAGTGTAGGTTCTTATTCTGAAAGTCAAAACCAAGAGACACTTACTTTTTATAGACTGTCTATTCTGGTACAAATTTTACAATCCAAATCACAAAACAACATAACACTTTAAAAAGTTCATAGGCTTCTTCTTTTTCTGTCTTCACTCTCTCTCTCTCTTTTTAAATGTCTTCACTTTCACAGCTTTTTCCTCCTCTTCATCCTCACTTTCTTCTCTTCTTCTTTTTTTCTCCTGTTTCTTTTTCTTCACCTGTCTGCTTTCTTCCTCTTCTTCCTCTCCATAACACCCCTCTTCTTCTTCTTGCTCCTGTTGTTTCTTAGGGCAATCTGGAGACCAATGTCCTTTTTCTTGACAATGATAACAGGTATCTTGACTTTTGTCTCTTCTAACCCCTGTTTTGTTTTTTTGACGGTCTGGACACGCTGAAGACCAATGTCCTTTATTCTTACAGATATAGCAAGTATCTTGACTATTATCTCGAAAGAAGGGTGAGTAGTCCGTCGGCTGGTCTGAAGAAAATTGTCTGATGACCCCTCGCAAAGCTCTGATGAAAAGTTCGATCTGTGTAGTCTCGTCCATTGTTCTGCTCGGTTTGAGAGTGAAATGAATAGTGGAGGGACAAGACACACAACCTTTATATATGCTGGTCTGTCATGGAAATGGTCAAAATACAAGTCAAACGTAAAGAACAATTGCGTCCGTTACGTCACCGGTGTATAAACCACTGGTACCTGAATGCTATAAGAGAACTGATTCGTCAGAAATTGTTCCAGTGGTCAGACATTGTTCAACACCTTGAAGTCGCAAATGATCGACATGTTCATTATTTTGGTTACTTCGAGATTCACCTAGTACAACGAACTGAGGAAGACGAGTTAAAGGATTACAATCATCTTTTACGCAACATCTGCTTTGTGGAAGAGGAAACTTCTAAACGAACTCTGAACTGTAGGTTACAGTTTGGAGCATTTAAATTTCCTACTGGAGAACGAAGATCTCTGGCTAGAAAGTACATTTATTGCATCAAAAAAAAAAAAAAAGAGAATATAAAAACAGGCTGTCATGCCAAGGCTTATATCTCATGTGATTGAACAGATTCCGTGGAAGGAACTCAATGACCATATTTAAACCGTGGATCATTACCATCACTTAGTACGACAACTGTATCCGTTCAATTTGGGTCGACAAGTGGTGTGTGTCTTGGTGACTTCTTTTCTAGGATTTCGTTTACCAGCTGATTCCTTGTGGACTCTTTATGAACAGTACTTACCACCCAATTCAACATGAAAGTGGTGCCTTTAAATGTTCACGAGAGACTCATTTTACTCAAAGCCTTGCGTTTTCATTTGGATACTTCTGGACCTCTACGGGAAAAAAAGATTAGCTACCGAAGACGTGTATGACGATGTGTGTGTAGCTTGTGACTTACACCCCTATTGGACAGATGTACGTGCCTGGAAAAATTGGGGTTTTGAGGCTTGGACCCAAGAAGTGGCCCAGTATGCTCGAGAGTTGTGATCCTTCCTTTCAAAGTCCAAAGAAAAAGGTCACTTTTCAACCTGTGTTGGTGACAGTACCAGAAGAAGAACCCGTCACTCAGGACAGGACTGTCGTAGACATTCCTGAAAGACCGTTTCGGGAGGACAGTTGTGTGACCTTACCCCCTGTTGAACTTGTCAGAACATTACCCAAAAACATGTTGTACAGAAACTTGTTTCTATTTCACTTTGATCGTTTTCATGTGCCTTTTATCGTTGTACTTAAGCCTTTGGCTTTTATGTATTTTAGTCTTTCGTGTTCATTTTTAAAGCATCAATAAACGTGTCCTGACAAAGTATAAAAACTCTTGTCTTGTCTGTTTTCGTGTCACAAGTGACATTCCTCACACTATGGCTACCTCTGCTGTCTCTGCTCCCTCTTCCTCCACTTTCAAAGTCATCGACGAACACTTAGATCGTGCCAGTTGGGAGGCTTTGTATCTTCGCCATCCCTTTAACATGCTCATTGCTGGACCTAGCGGTTCAGGCAAAACCGAATTTGTCAAAACGTTTGCTCGAACATAAACATCATTTGATCGATCGTCCACCTCAACGCATCGTGTGGTGTTACAAAGAGTGGCAATCGGCGTACAGCCTCTTGCGAAAAAGTCAAGGCGATTCCATCGTGTTTGTGGAAGGCATTCCTAAAGAAGACGACGGAATCTTGTCTGACTCCCGTCAAACCCATTTGGTCATTTTCGACGACATGTTAGGAGGAGACGAAGAAAAATTAAACTTTGGTTTACGCGCAAAGGGCATCATCGTAATGCTAGTGTCATTTACATCAATGAAAATTTGTTTCAACAAAGTAAAGCCCATCGCACCATCAGTCTCAATGCTCATTACGTAGTCTTGTTTAAAAGCCCTCGAGATAAATCGCAAGTGCAAGTCTTAGCCAAACAGTTACGAACGCCTTGGCTCACTCAGGCGTACGACGATGCCACTCAAACTCCACACGCCTATTTACTCGTCGATTTGAAACCTACTACCGCTGATGATTTGCGAGTTCGTACCCAATTGTTTCACCACTGGTGTCAAGACGGAGGGCTTGTCATGTACACGTCTCCGTCCTCGACTTAACCCAAAAAAATCTATAAAAATCTTAGACAATTTTCGAATGTCTCACACAGTTTGAACATGACGTCCCTTCAGTCTCATCTTCCCGTCAAATTGATTTTTGCCTAATTCTCCCAAAGTTCTCCCCAAGAAAAAAGTCAAACGAAGCCAAAAGAAGAAAAAGAGCCACGGTGTTAAGACCAGGTCCCCAAGGAGACCCCTGTCTCCAAGAACTTCTCCAGTGGTGGGACCCTCCTCTTTCCGGTCACCACCCCGGAAAAAGAAAAGCCCCCAGAAAAAGAAACAGAGAAGTCGTCCGAAAAAGAAAAGCCCACAGAAAACTAGTCGCAAGAGAGGCACTTCAGCCAGGACGCAACCTTACACTCGCAAACCACGACCTGCAACTGCGGTGACCGCGTCTCCAGTAGCCTCAGGTTCATCCACTTCTCCGTTGATGACACCAAGAACTGAGAAGTACTTGGAGGCGTTGATAACACCAAGAACTTCTCCGTTGATGACACCAAGAACTTCTCCAGTGGCAGGACCCTCCTCTTTAGTGGCAGTGGCAGCTGCTCACAAAGTACCTGCTCCCAAAATCAAAGTCCAAGAGAGATCGGGCATGTTACAGAGTTTACTGGATTTGTCCAAGCAAGAACTGGCTCGATTTAGTCCGTTACGTACCCCTGCACGACGTGTCATGCCTGTCCTTATGTTGATACGAAGCAATGACAATCAGTGGCGACGCATTCCAGTATAAAAAGGCTGCGATAAAAGTAGCGGTATCAGTGAACTCCCAAAAGATGTCACCTCAAAGAAGTGCACACCGTCACTATTGTCAAAAAAGAAAGAGACAAAGACAGGCTCGTCATACGACAAAGCGCTTAGCCAAGTATAGACGTTACCCTAAGAAAAGGCACAGCCGTTCAAAGAAAAAGAGGAGTCGCCAAAGGGGAGGATTCCTTGGCGATTTTGGAAAACACATTGTCACTTTTATGACAAAGAAATAGTCCCAAAAACAGATAAAAGCGCGTGTGCTTAGACATCGACGTATAGCGTATTTTTGGTGAATGTCACGAAACCCACAAGCAAAGATGTCACCCTCCAAAAAACATCCCTCTTCTAAACTCCAAAGAAAGAAAAAGAAAGGACTACCTCCTCGTTTAGTCAAACATGGGGACATGTTATCTGTCCTGTCCAAAGCTTCTCCACCCCTGCGAGAAAAACTCATTCAAACGGCCTCCAAAGAGGTCATCGATACCGTGTGTGAATGTTGTTTGAACGTTTTGAAAGGCACGATCCCTTTGTCCAAGCACCAGAAACAATGCTTAGGCAAACATCGTCACGTTCTTCGCCAAATGGTTCAAAAGAAAATCCCCATTCGTCAAAAGAAGAAGATGTTGGTCCAATGTGGAGGAATTTTACCCCTCTTGTTAGATCCATTGCTGAAAGGAGTCTTGGGAACCATGTTGGGAGGACTCGTGGGAGCAAGATAAAAAGGACCTCTGATGTCCCAAGATCTCAGACGTAACCCTTGACATTCAATGGAAGGACGAAAACTAGCTTTAGTGCCTTACAAACGATGGATGGAATACCATCGTTGGCAAGAACAGCAGACCCCGCATTTACCTCCCAATCCCAATCTGAGCGAGATGTCCCAGTTACAACACGAATTGCAGTCCTTGATGGATCGCCAAGATTTGTCCGAAACAGAAAAATCGCAAAAGTACGGGCAACTCTTGCAACGACTGCAACTCTTTCACCAAAAAGCTTTAGACGATACAGCTCTTCCCACTCTGAAAGATTTTAAGACCTTGATGAAAAGTCCATCCCCCGCACCATCACCATCACCACTACCACTACTACTACCATCCCGAGGGGTCACCAGAGGCGCTACCCCACGAAGGCCTGAGGAAGAAGAGATACGAGAAGTGTTTCAAACACCGTCAGCAGCTCCCATTTCTAGTAAGATTGCAGCATCCTTGTTGACCCCTTCTCCCACACCCCAACGAGAAGAAATGAAAGCGTTTGTTAAAAAGATGATGTCCACTCCTCCTTCGACAGAAGTGAAAAAGAAAGAAGGGAAACCAGAAGTGAAAAAAGAAAAGAAGACCAAAGTAATTCCATTGCCACCTCCACCACTACCTTCGACTTCTACTCCCGTAGCCCATCGGACAAGTAGATCCGTTTCCAAACCACCCTTTCGCCCCATTCCAAGTAGCATCAGCGAAGAGTGGGTGACTTATTAACAAACAAAATGGAAAAGGTGTTAGCCAGCATTTGCTACGATCCATCCCATCCTGCAGGTTACGGAGGAGTTCAAATATTGTATCGTTCTGCCAAAACTCGACTGAAAAGTCTCCGTTTACCTCAAGTGCAACGATGGTTACAAGAACAAGCTACTTACACTTTACACAAACCCATTCGACGCAAGTTTTCCAGAAGTCGCACCCAAGTGGAAGGCATCGATCATCAATGGCAAGCCGATTTAGCCGATGTCTCTCATTTGGCCAGCTACAATCGCGGCTACAAATATTTGTTTTGTGTCATCGACGTCTTTTCCAAATTTGCCTGGGTCGTGCCATTGACTTCCAAGTCGAGCAGTGAGTTAGGGCGAGCCCTGCAACGGGTGTTGAAAGAAAGCGGTTGTCACCCTCTTCGATGGCAAACGGACAAAGGTACCGAATTTCTGAACCAAGCTTTCCAAAAAGAATTAAAGAAACGTGACATTCATTTATTTACCACCGAGAATCCTGAAACCAAAGCCAGCATCGTGGAACGTTTTCAACGTACTTTGAAAGAACGCATGTGGAATTATTTTACGCATCACCACACTCTGAAGTACATCGACATCTTACCACACCTGGTACAAGCGTACAACCAATCTTACCATCGAAGCATTGGACGTGCCCCCCAAGAGGTGACTCCCGACAACGAAGTGCTGGTGTCTGATCGCCTGTTTGGTACGTCCCCGACGGGGCTGTCCCAAAGAAACGTGGAGTATTGGCCGTAGGAGATTGGGTACGCATTGGGAAAACCAAACGCACTTTCGACAAAGGTTACTTACCTAACTGGACCACCGAATTGTTTCGTGTCACTGGACGAATGCATGGTCGTCATCCTGCCGTCTATAAATTGGAAGACATGAACGGAGAAGTGTTAAAAGGAACGTTTTTTTTTGCCCGAGTTACAACGTGTCACCAAAAAAGAAGACGACGTGTACGACATCGAAAGCATTCTCGAACGCAGAACCCGTAAAGTGGGCAAACGACGTGTCAAAGAAGTCAAAGTACGTTGAAAACGATATCCACCCAGTTTTGATTCTTGGATCGACGCTTCGCAAGTCATCGACTATAAAAAGAAGTGACCATCATGCCCTTTCACACAGACGCAGCTACTGCGATCACTCCTTCACCCAGTTCTTCTCTGCAAGATTTACAGAAACAACCCTTGTGGGTGTGGTGTGGAGAACGTGTGCCTAAAAGCAAATCGTCTTTTTCTGCCAGATCTTTGTGGTGTATTTTGTCATCGGTGCAGCCATTGCCAATTTGAGTTTGCAACAAGGAGACAAACAATTGTGGACCATTTTATTAAGCAGTTGCTTCGGTTACCTGCTTCCCAATCCCTCCTTGAAATTCTCCTCGAACGGGGACAACGAGAACCTTGTATGCAGTGCCAGTGCCAGTCACCACTCCAACAACAACAACAATCCCATTTTGGGCGGAGACACTTCTCTGACTTCCAGTAACTTCTCGGACAGCCACAGAACTATGAGCCACCATAACCAATTTTACTTAACCTTACCCAGTGACAGTTCTATGGAGGTGTTTCCCAACAACACTTTGTGCTGTTACATGCCAAATTACCTCAGGCCATCCAATTAGATCACGAAGCCCATTGGGAAGTGGCTTTAGTGGAAATCATTCACCCGACCCAAGTCTTAAATGTCCTTCCCAATCAAAATTGTTTTTCAGTGGAAGTTCATGACGAGCCAATGCAACAGTACTTGGTTACTGATGTCAAATATGATAAGAAAACCCCAAGCACAAAAACTCAAAAGTGGACCACCTATTACTTGTTCATTCCTCCAGGCTATTATTTTAGTGGACAACATTTGGTAAGCACCATTGCTTCCAGTTTCAATGTCGTGTTTCTTAAAGCATTGGAGAGTGTCAGAAAAAGTGTCACCCTGGAGTAACATAAAGTAGCTCTTCGCTTCCTGATGAAATTTCTTGAGGTGGGTAAAATCATGTCCGTTTCATTTTGTCCTGAATTGTTTGCTATGTTGGGCGGGGACATGGAGCTGAAGAAGAAATTAGAACAACAAAAAGGCGAATCAGCAGGCTTTTACAACAACGATTCTTTTGCCAAATGTTTTCGTTCCCCGGTAGAATTGAACCAAGGACTGAATTTGATCTTTGTGTACTCCGATGTGGTGGAGTATAATGTGGTTGGACACACCTCCGTACCGTTACTGCGTGTCATTCCTTTCAAAGTGGATTCTGCCATGGTCGCTGACGAGGAAGGTGGAAACACTTATCACGTTCACCGCGAATTTGTACATCCTCACTATTTACCTGTCAGCAAGTCTTATTTGGACACGGTCAACATTGGTATAAAAGGAGATCTGGGACAAAATATTCCATTCACCAAAGGGAAAGTCACGGTGAAACTCCATTTTCGAAAACGGTTCTCTAACGACTCGTAAGTCATGTATCCAGTGTACCGAGGCGTTGCTCGACAGCGAGGACAC
Organism: Sinohyriopsis cumingii; assembly: GCA_028554795.2. Classification (NCBI taxonomy): domain Eukaryota; kingdom Metazoa; phylum Mollusca; class Bivalvia; order Unionida; family Unionidae; genus Sinohyriopsis; species Sinohyriopsis cumingii. The sequence continues at coordinate 113,862,863 of CM068838.1, read as the reverse complement.
GGTTTAGGAGATATGTTAAAATCAGCCTTTCGTTCGGTGACTCCGGTGTTGAAACCGATGGTGACACGCGGATTGCACGCCTTGAAAGATGCAGCATTGACACACGGTAAAGAATTTCTCCAAAATGTCATCATCGACAAACAAAACCCTAAAGAAGCCTTCTTGAGGGCAGGCATAAATGTCTTGCTGCAAACGGGCAAAGACCTTTTGGGCCGACGAGAAACACCTATAAATGCCCTGAACGCTATCGAGTCAGGCATTCCTACTTCCTTGACGCCACAGCAAGGACAAGGCAGAAAGAGACGACGAAGAAAACACCCCTTCACCAGACTTCACACTGCTAAAGCTAGAAAGGCAAAGAAAAGAAGAACCGTTCGAGACTTAGATGTTTTCCATTATTAAAGTATTGAGAAACAGAAAAAATGATGCACCGAGAGTCTTGTGCCTGTTCCAAGTCGGAACTGGATCTGTTTGCCATGCCACCCACCATGATGACCATGCAAGAATCCCAGTGGGTGGAATTTCAACCAGTCTCCTCTTTGACGGATTCCGCTCCCTTCGATTTTGAAATCAAAGGACAACCCGAAGATTTCATCGATCTGAATAAGCAGTTACTTGTACTTAAAAGTGAAAGTGATCGAACCGCCCAACACTGCCATAGACAACGATAATGTAGTAGCTCCCGTCAATAATTTCATGCATTCCTTGTTTAGCGAAGTGGATATGTACATGAATAACAAACTGGTCAGTAGCAGCATGGATACTTACCCTTATCGTGCGTACCTGGAAAATCTCTTGACGTACGGAAAAGAAGCCAAGAACACTCATCTGGATGCTTGCGTGGTATGGAAACCTGACAAGGCGACAAAGTTCAACAGCATTACAGTTGCTGGGGATGATCAAAATGTATCGGGATTTGTAGAACGAAGAACGAAAATTGCTAGAAGTCGTAGTTTAGAACTGATGGATCGCTTACATTTGGACATGTGGTTGCAAGAAAAGTATTTGCTGAACGGTGTGGATATCCGCCTGAGACTGAATCGTAGCAGTGCCGCTTTCCATTTGATGGCTGTTGTTGATGCCACTTACAAAACCAAAATCGAAGAAGCCAGACTCTACGTGCGTCGTGTGGAAGTGTTACCTGAAGTGGGAAACGACATCAGTCACATGTTGAGCAGAACGACCTCCAAGTATCCAATACGACGCGTGGAAGTGAAAACCTTCACCATTCCTGCTGGACAGCGATCCATGATCGAAAATCACCTGTTCCAAGGTCAGATACCCAAGCGTTTGATCGTTGGTATCGTCACGAATTCAGCCTTCAACGGAGCCTACAATGAAAATCCTTTCCAGTTTCAACATTACAATGTGTCCAAAATTGACGTCAGTCGCGATGGCAAGACCTTGTGTACCCTACCATTCGAACCTAAATTTGGTGACGAGAAGAATTACTTGAGATCGTACTTGTCCCTGTACGAAGCCACAGGACAGTTAGGAACCAACACCAGTCACGGCATTACGTACGACGATTATGCAGGAGGCGATGCTTTGTGGGCTTTTGATTTCACTCCAGACCAAGGCAGCGACGAGGGACATTTCCACCCTATAAAATCCGGTCAGATTCGTGTGGAAATTCAGTTTGCAGAAAATCTACGCGCAGATAATACAGTGAACGTCATCCTGTATGCAGAATTTGATAATACGATAGAAATCAACAGTTTGAGAGAAGTCATTCTAGATTATTAGAAGCCATGGAAGACTGTTATCCCTTTTTACCTAGTGGAGAAACTTTGGACATGGAATGTGAGGAGACCATGGAAGAAGAATCCCAAGACAAAGACGAAGAAGTCATGATAAAGTCGAGATGGCCTGAACAAGAAGCCCATTTAGTCTCCTGTTTTGCTACAGCCCTGGCAGATAAAATTAAGGAAACTGATCAAGAAAGATTGTTATGGATGTCAAAACGATCATCCCAGTCAAATTCAACACGATAAATGTCTGATGCTGAGTCAAGAAGAAAAATTGGACGAGTATCTGGAAAAAGCTTGGAGTCTCATCGAGATAGAATTCGTGTTTGATCAGTGGTATAAAGGCTTGCGTAAATATTATTCTCCTCCATTAACGCCTCTGGAGATCCGTCGCATCGAAACTCTCGTGAACCAGGGTCCGAAGTCGGAGCTTGTACCCCTTTACTTGACAGACATTTTCCAAGAGAAAGTCAGGATTGAATTGATCACTTATTATCACCTGTGAAGAAAAAAAAACACACAAAACATGGATACCTGGGAACTTTATTATCTTTTGAACCACAGTTCGTACACTGCTTCTTGGAATCCTGTCGTATGTGCTAAAGATGAACTCCCTCATTGCAAACCTCAAGGCCATCAAGCTTATGTGATCAACACGGACGACAGTCATCTCCCAGGAACCCACTGGGTAGCTGTCTACTTTCCTCAAGAAGGATGTGTGGAATATTTTGATTCGTATGGATTGCCTCTTTTGGAAGACGATATCATTGACTTTATGAGAAGAAATGCTCAGACCACACGACTCAATAATGTGAAATTACAAGGCACAGATTCCTTGGTGTGTGGACAGTACTGTGTGTATTTTCTGCATCATCGCAGTCTGGGATATTCTTTAGAACATTTAGTGAATAATTTTGATCATCATTCTTCTTCTAGAAACGATGTGAAAGTAGATCGATGGTTTTGTGACCATTATACTTATCTTTTGTCTCTAGCTTAGAAACGTAGTGTCCATCAATGGCCCAATGACTTCCAATAGTGGAAATCACAATTTCATTCACAACGTTGTCAGCCCTGTTTAAAATAGAGTGTTAGTTGAAAAAAATGTTTGTTATTTGAAAAAATGTTTAATGATATATTGAATGGTTATTGTTAAAATTTTATTGTTACTTGTTAGCGTTAAGTGATTTTGAATAAAAATGTTGTGTTTTGAAAAAATGCCTTTGTCGTTTGTTTTGCTATAGGTATCATGATTCATGCTCTTTGACTTCTCTCTATCCCTCCCATGACACTATTTGAACGTTCCGACTCGAAAACCGTGTAGGGATATTTTCATTCCCGTCCGCGCTTTGACTATAAAAACGGGGAAGTCTCCAGTCTGACCAAGTACTATTCCCTCTCATGTAACAGCCATTCAGTTAGATTGTTAGGCACTCAATAGTCCCACAATCTAAGGCTAAATTAATAAGTACTCTGTGAGTACATAAAAGCCTGGGGGATGAGGCTCTCTTTCCTTCCCCCAGGAGTAATTAAAAATCACGCAGTGCGTGAACAAACCAGTGATACATGTTCTAGATGAACGAAAATCACTATAATTCAACTGAAGAAGAAGTCTGACCATCCATTGTCGACTCATTCTCCTACGAAGATGTGCTCAAGACTAGCTAAGCTAAACGAAGCCTACATGAATGTGCATAGGGTCAGACAAAGTCTGATACCGAAACCGGAAGAGATAGAGAATGTTAGAATGTTAAAAGTCACTGAAGACCTGATAGAAGAGCTCTTCAGAGAAGAAATTAACAGGGAGAAAGAAGAATGGACGGAGAAGTACAGACTTCAGAAACAGCAGAGAGAACAGAGAGAGCAGCAGCAACAACAACAGCAGCAACCTTAACCTGACAGAGGCTTTGTCAACTGTCGTATCGAAGAAGCAGATCTTATCCTGTGAGAAAGCCTGTCGTCAGAGGAGGCCGCAATCTTAGAACCTAAAAGATCGCCATAACTTCAAATTCACACAAAAACAGCCCTTTTCAGGGCTACCCCATACTCTAGAAAAGAAATAACATTCCATTGCCTATGATAAGTTAGAAAAAAAATTAGAAGTGCGTGTATAAGCACATGAATTCTTTATCTTGGTTAGAAAGTGTGTGTGTGTGTGTGTGTGTGTGTGTGTGTGTGTGTATGTGTGTGTGTATGTGTGTGTGTGTGTGTGTGTGTGTGTAAGTATTTTCTTTAAGTATATAGTGAAAAATTTTAGAACTGTGATGGTTAGTATAAAAAAGTGAGTGAGTGTTTCTTTTAGGTCCGCGCGTTTGTGGTCATCATCTAGGTAATATAAGTTTTCTGTAAAAAAAAAACAGTTAAGGACGAATATTGCAAAATCACCTTTGTGTGAATAGTATATAATATGAGATGACAAAAGTAGGGGATGTTTTCCTTCACGTCCGCGCTTTTCATATAAGAACCCACAGTGTTCGTCGTTCGCACTATTCCACGGAATAAGCAGACGAGATGGAAGTGTCAAAATTGTTTAACGATTTAAGGAATATTTACTTTTGGATGGTGGACGGAGAATATGCTATTGAAAGGATAGAAAGAGAATGGAGGTTAAGAAAAAGTCTTGACTATGTCAACGCAATGAAATTAGCCAGGGAAATGATAGAGGGACTAATAGAAGAAGAAGTCAACAGATTGAGATGGTTAATAAATCACCCCCCCCCCCAATGTCAGAGTGGGGACAATTAAAGACGACATGGACAAGGTAACAGAAGTAAGACAGTATTTGGAAGAGATAGAACAACGGTCCGAGTGGCCCTTTGTCAAAACGGGTAGTGAAAAAGTGAAGAAAGTGGAAGAACAGATGAGATATGTCTTAGATGAGGAAGTGAAGAAGATTAAGGACAGGTGGAGAAAAGAGAGGAAAGAAGAAGAAAATAGAAAGAAAAAGGAAGAACTAGAGAGGCTGAACCTTAACTGGATGAAAATCCAGAACAAGTTCAGAGCCATGAGTCACCCTGACTGGATACCGGAAAATGAAAAGAGGAAGAAGAAAGGAATTTTGGGAAAGATAAGGGGATGGATGAAGAAGAGGAGGAAATAGAAGAAGAAGTAGAAAAAGAAAACCAAAGGCCCTTTTCAGGGCCAATCCTATACCTCGAAAAGAAATTCGCTTTCATGCCTAAATTTCTTTTTTTTTTCTTTTTTAAATGTTCAATTTCCCTTGACGCTATACACTCCCGCCATGTTCAATTCCCCTTGAGACCATAGTACAAAGTAACATTTCCCCCATGTTAAATTTCCCTTGAGGCTATACAGTCCCATATTCCCATGTTAAATTTCCCTTGAGGCTATAAGGCATCCAAAATTTCTCCATGTTAAATTTCCATTGAGGCTATAAGGCAAACCTACTATTTTAACATGAAAATCCCCTTGAGGCTACATCGTCCCTATTCACTACTGATGTGATGATTTTTTGTATCATAACCTTCTTCTCACTTCTTGCTATGAGAAGGAAATACTAATAACTTAAGAAATGTATTGTCCATGGTCAGAGACAGCTGGAAGGAAAAGAGTTCAGGCTCTGTTACAAGAAATGTCACTCATAACAGTGTTGATGCGGCCACATCTCGGGGAAAATGGCAATGGGAGAGGTAACGGGGACGCTATAAGGAAAGCCAGAGTCTTCTGATGTTCGATGAACGAACTTTATTTAAATAATTGATATATTTAGAGATAAATCTATAAAACTTTATATCTAAAATACACGAAATACATATAAAATGACACTTTTTCTTCGAGCTTACCAACTTTATATATTTGTATAATTTCTGCCTTTCAGAATAATACAGATAATTAGCTGTCGGCTAAATTCATGATAACCAAAGAGAAAAAAAATTCAGTAGTTGCGTTATAATACAACAAACATTTTGAAGAAATGTATTTTACTAAATTTAAAATAGAATACTAATTTGGAATAGGTTACTAAAACATTGTTCTTTAATACTTAAAGAATATTGTATATCCAAATTAAATCTAAACATTAGGTTGGTAGCGAATTTGTCTTTTCCAACAATACATACCATAAATACAAAAATGAATATAAATTCTTTTAAACAATTAAACATTCCATTACATTATAATATAGAATAGAAGGAACTCACACAAATATTGCAAAAATATCTAGTCTAGATTGAACGTTATCGTCCAAATCTCAAACATTAAAAAGTTCCTATACTTTATTGAAGTTTACGAACACAGACGATGCTTAGCTGTAAGGAAAGACTGGGTCTTCTGAATCTCGATGAACGAACTGAATTTGAGCAAGCTTGCTTTCAATTTTTACGCTGTTTTAAACCTAATTTCACGACCAAATATGAACATTCATCTAGGTACTTGTGTTGGTTCATTTCGAATCAGAACGAGGCTGTCGTCCTTTCACACGGAGAATTCTGCTGCATCGGCTTATTCGTTTCATAAAAAACGTGTAAATCATTTAGCTTACTCATCGATTAGGAATTTAGGAATTTGCCTATTCAGCAACTTCTTTCCAAGTCTAAAATTTGCTGACCTTAGGATACAAGAGAAATGTATTTTATGGGTTTTTGCACTTACTCGTAAAAGCGCAGTCTTTGTTAAAATAGTATACAGTTGTAGTACAGAAATAAATAAAATTATTCTTAATATATTTTTAGTGAAAAATTACTTTCAATATAATTTGATATAAAATTACTTTTAAAACAATTTAGAGAAAATTTCAATATTAATACTTTTTACTCAAAAATTCTGTCCTAATAGATATATTACTCAAAATATTTTTTCTCATTTAAAAAGGGTTTTGAAGATAGTCTGTACTTTTTCCAAGAGATTCTTGCTTGTTTTGTAGTGGAGGCGCGACGGGATTATTGGTTGGAAGGAGGTAATTGCCCTCGGACGTCAAGCGCAGGGAGGTGATGTCGTTAGCCTTTTTCGGGGGGGGGGGGGGGAGGGGCGGGCAGCTGAAATTTGTATTGTATTGTATTTTACCTACACCGTAGTGTAATGAGGGCAATTCGTCGCAAAACTTATATGAGAGGGAGGTGGGAGGAAAGTGTAACTGATATAAAAATTGTTCTCTGTACCAAAGTGGGGGCGCTACTAAAGATCATTGCCGCCGGATGCCACGAACCCTTGCGCGGCAATTGTATTTTTGTCCGATATTTTCTCGCTCATCTATTTTATTAAAACAAATATAGAAACTTAGTTAATTTGTTGCGTTGGATGGCATTATAATTAACTGTGGTTTATCATTTCAATATTATGTTTGCACTATATTGTTTGAAACATGCATTATTATTTGATGTCTAAAATAGCAAGGTGGTACGACTAACAATAAATTGTGTAATGCCAAATTTTATTTTTGTGTAACAATCAAAATGTCGCTTAGTTACCAATTCAGTTATTTAATATTTGCTTTGTTTTTGTTGTTGTTACTGTTGTTGTTGATGATGATGATGATGATGATTATTATGACAATAACAATGATGATGATGACGATGACCATAATATCAACAAAACAAAAACTACACCAATAACAACAAAATAATAATAATAATAATAATAATAATAATAATAATAATAATAATACACTGCCTGTGATTTTTATGGGAATTGTTGCATCATGATTTTCTTTTGTTTTTCTATCTTTTCAGTTTGCACCCATATATGTACGAAAAGCAACGAAACCCGACTGGATGAATACCACAAGTTTATCCAGGGTGCTATTAGCAGTTTTTTCATCAGTACTCTGCAAGGGAGACAGGACGCCATTATATATCTCTCCGACACGACCAAGATCCCTGTCAAGCTAGTAGAACATCAAACTGATTTGAACTGCACACTTGAAAAGAAGTCCAATAAATTCTTATAATAATGTGCTAACTGTACGTTTAGATTTTCTTTAAAAGACTTGATTGTGTTCTTTGACATACAACATTTCTAGAGATAATCTCTAGGGTACGTTTTTCTTCTGTAAACTCTCATTACAGTATGTATCAGATGTCCATTTAAGTTTCGGACTTACTACATTTCTAAATTTGTAACGAAAATTCCTATTTGAAGTTGCTAAAAGAAAATTACACACCTTGCATTTGAATGTTTTAAAATAACTGTGAAAATCGCTTTACAGTGATAATGACTTTTGTTATGCCTCTTTTCCATCTCCTCATTCCATTGAGCAACCTGGTTGCAAGGCAGTTTTCAATGTTAAAGTGCACCTCATAAAACATAAATATTGTTTATTTTGAAATAATTATCCATATATGTCGATTTTTGCAACTCTTAGATTAGGGATGCAGAGAACATATTTGTGTATAATCGATTAAACACAAATGGTGATGAGTATTTGCAAGAGAGTACCAGTCAATAAGAAAAGCCAAATATATGAAACAGAGTCGGTCGCCTTTGAAAGTACTAGCCGGCCTTAACATTGTGTAAGCCAGCATAGTCAGTAAACGATCGAAAGCCAACCATGAGACACCCATGACAGTTGTCAATGCATTGCCGCAGGGGTACTGCGTCCCGTTTGGACACTCGTTAGTGCAATAAACATGATGTAAGACTGCATACTATAACAATGTACCAGGACGATGTCGTGACGACTCGGACTAAGGATGGGGTTGGTAGTCTCCATCTCAGACAGGTAAAAGTGATGGGGCTAAGTCGGACCAACAGAGAAAGTGAAGGACCTCAGACTGAAATAAAGCCGGCAGGTTAGGTAGATGTTGACACGATATATGTATAACCTCGAACCAAATCGATGCCAATAATATTGACCCCTTTTGATATTGGACAGACCTTCCTGCAGCATCAGTGACAATAAAGCTACACACAGAGAGTGCGTCTGGGATAAAGTCCACCCTAAAATTCTGTCTATCTATCTATCTATCTATCTATCATAAGTATTTAACCAGTTTTAAAACTGAATGGTAGATCAGCAACCTCCACGTAGATAACCTGGTAACGCAATTTAAATTCAGCAGAACAACGCAAGGAAATATTTAGTTATGACATGGTGCAGTAGACCATGTTTTCGGCTAATGAGAAATAATAAAACCAATAATGTGTTGAAAGTGTTGTCAACAACAACCATCCAACTATATATCGAGTTGGTAGCACAGATCGTTCTTTTTGATAAAGTCCATTAGGAACAAAATCAATTATAAAGAAGAAACTAAATGTGCGTGTCGTGCTGGAATTTATCATGAATAGTTTAGGAAGGAATGATTTTACCTTTTTGAAATAAGGAATATCAAAGTCGTAATACGACGTTAGTCAATAAATTAGTGGCTTTCACTATCCGTTGGAATTTTGCTACCGAAATAGAAAGACGAAGGATAATGACTGAATCAATGTACCCAGCCGAAGAATTACAATTTGTCGGGCTTTTGTTAGAACAATAAGTTTGAATTAACGTTGCTATTAATTATTGTAAGTTCTTTACTTTGTAGTACTTGTTATTTTAATTTGATGTGCGAAATAGTATGTATTTGATAGGGACTATTTCGAACAGTATTACGACTCATAGGATCATCATCATCACGTTGCACTTTCGCTCGATTCACATCGCATTTCACTTGTCCGTTTTGTTCATCTCTACTGAATCATAGGTATAAATAAGATTAGGAGTAAAAATGCACACCACGGACATCTAGAGGACTACTAAATTATGTCTAAATCTTGTGTTCAGAGCAGTGGCGTCAGTAGGGTTGTTGTCATCCAGTGCGGTAACTCATGGTATCACCCCCATGGACCTCCTTCCTGCACAAAAATTCAACTTCTATAGACAGTCATTTTGGTGTCACTCCCTCAGATGGTGTCACCCGGTGCGGTCCTCACATACCGCACCCACACACCCCGAGTAACGCCACTGGTTCAGAGGCATTCTCCCATAGACTTTGAACATTTGGCATGGCTACCGCCATGACTAGCCCTGAGAATGACAAGCTCTGATTGGCCAACTTAGGTCATGTGATGTGAATATGAGTCTATAAATATGAGTGCAGACAGTGCAGTGGTATTTAGCTGTCAGAACATCAAAATGCAATCGAAAACCATACATTATTTATTACGTAATATTAATTTTAATATTATAAAAATTTCCAATCTCAGTAAAAATGTTTATAAGAAATGTTAATTTTTTTACATGATCTAAATTGAATTTAACTGCTTATAAGTATTTTGTAGTAATTCTTTATAAAGCTGCTGCTATCTCCTACCACACTGTTCAAGTACACTAGCACTAAAATTTACATTGAGAGATCTGGCTACTGTGTCGGAATATCTTACAGTCAGTCTAATAATATACTCTTATTATGCATAGGAATGAAATAATATAATTAATTTCACCATAATATGGTGCATTATAAAGTTGTGATTTTGATATCTGGACGAACATAACTGCTCTGTATTATCGGAATGTGATAGTGTTGTGACGAACGCTGTGTTGATGTAACAATCGCTATGCTATATTGAAAAACATGTTCAATCTCACATTTTTTTATTTATTAAATCGTTTAAATTTCTATCTCTGGTCTTTTTCGATAAACCCAAGGGGTGTTATAATATATCTGTGTATGGTATGAACGTATATCTATATGGCGTGGCCATACCAGTGTGTGTATGTGTGTATGTATGTATGTGTGTGTGTGTGTGTGTGTCTGTGTGTGTGTGTGTGTGTGTGGGCTTGCTAGTTGTATATTAGTTCAACTTGCGTGCTTAATATGCAAAAATAACTTTGAAATAAAATTCATCATACGTATAATTAATGGAAATGACACTACTCCCTCAGCTACTAAAGAGATAGATGCATTGATAAATAGTTTAAACAATACGGTAGACTATGATCCTTGCTTATAGATAGATGCATAGATACAGATTTTAAACAATACGGTAAACTATGATCCTTGGTGATAAATGATACATAGATAAATATTTTAAACAATACGGTAGACTATGATCCTTGGTGATAGATAGATGCAAAGGTAAATATTTTAAACAACACGGTAGACTGTTATCCTTGCTGATAGATATATGCATATATACATATTTTAAACAATACGATAGACTATGATCCTTGTTGATGAAGATGCAACTTTTATGCTTGAATACACAGCAAAGATGCAAATATATTTCGTACAGGGCAGAAACAAAATAATTCAATTCCCACAGACAGTAATGTTAATTTTTTGCAACACTGAGTTAATTTGTAGGTTAGACTGAGTTAATTTGTAGGAACAAATCTACAACCTATGCATGACCTATTCAAGATTAAAAGTGATACAAATTATAACATATGACTGGCTCGTGTTTGAGAAAAAAAAATATTAATTGTAAGCGTCTACTATCAAAAGCCGGCCCAGTGAAATCCCCATTGTTAAATCTGGCAGTGCCTGTGTGGTGACAACGATACGAAGAAAATGTTTTAGGTTCAAGCCTACTTTAAGGGTACACTACCCATATGAGTTCCTATTCTGAAACAAATATGTTGATTCGTTGTTTTTCTTTCGATAATTATTTTTAACCAATCAACATCTTTCATTATTTCAAAAACGTTTTTTTAATATTCCACTAAGCATAGGCTGGCTCAGTAACTCGTAAAATAATTATTTGTATATGATAGTACATCCTGTACAGGATGAGTCCTTGTCTATGATAGTATATCCTGAACAGGTTGAGTCCTTGTCTATGATAGTATATCCTGTACAGGATGAGTCCTTGTCTATGATAGTATATCCTGTACAGTATGAGTCCTTGTCTATGATAGTATATCCTGAACAGGTTGAGTCCTTGTCTATGATAGTATATTCTGAACAGGTTGAGTCCTTGTCTATGATAGTATATCCTGTTCTATGATAGTATATCCTGTACAGGATGAGTCCTTGTCTATGATAGTATATCCTGTACAGGATGAATCCTAGGTTCTACAACCATGGCATGGTAATTTGGAAGAGGTATGAAAAAAAATATACACGAAAGATTGTAAATTTTTTTATATAATTAGAAACAGTTGTATGACGTTGAAAACTTTGTGTAAATAAAATCATGTGACATATCGTCCGAGATTTTTGTAAAACTGTCCTTGACACTTTGAAATCACACGATAACATCTGTAAAGTGTATCGGACATATGACATGCACTTTTAGTTTATAAAGTTATAAATAGACTAGGTGAAGAGATTACATTATCGCAAGGCTATATAACCAGAGCAGAATACCACAAAAGTTGATCACGGATACTTAAGTACATAGGGAATAAAGATATAAGTAGATTATTAACAATTTATCTGGAAAAAATGAAGCACCTAATATTCTTTATAAAAATCGTTTTTATGCTCGGATATGAAGGTAAGTAGATTTCGTAAAATAATTATAAACAAGCCCATTCACTAGAAACGTCTCCATTTAAGTTAGTGCCATAATCTATTTGTTTAATATAAAATAATTATATTGTTGCTTCTTTTCTTAGTTACTTGTTTTGAAAGAGACCCAAACTTTTGGAAGCAATAGTTAGTTGTGGCATGTCGGGTTGTTGTGCCGTCAGGGTGGTAGGTGTGTTATGGTTGGGGTGGGGTGCTCCCAATATTCTATTTAAATTATTATAGAAGTCCCACCCAGGCTCGATTTTGGTTAGAAGTTAAATTAGTGAAAGATGAGTCCTTGTCTATGATAGTATATCCTGTACAGGTTGAGTCCTTGTCTATGATAGTATATCCTGTACAGGATGAGTCCTTGTCTATGATAGTATATCCTGTACAGGATGAGTCCTTGTCTATGATAGTATATCCTGTACAGGATGAGTCCTTGTCTATGATAGTATATCCTGTACAGGATGAGTCCTTGTCTATGATAGTATATCCTGTACAGGTTGAGTCCTTGTCTATGATAGTATATTCTGAACAGGTTGAGTCCTTGTCTATGATAGTATATCCTGAACAGGTTGAGTCCTTGTCTATGATAGTATATCCTGTACAGGATGAGTCCTTGTCTATGATAGTATATCCTGTACAGGTTGAGTCCTTGTCTATGATAGTATATCCTGTACAGGATGAGTCCTTGTCTATGATAGTATATCCTGTACAGGATGAATCCTAGGTTCTACAACCATGGCATGATAATTTGGAAGAGGTATGAAAAAAATATTCACGAAAGCCTCGAGCCCCCAGTCAGCAATGCCGACGAATAAATGATTGAATATACAAAAAAATGTGAAATTCAACGAATAACAATTTAATAATAATTCAATAGTAAAGTGCTTCAAATTTCCCGAGTACTCTCCTTCCGTGATAGCCTAATGTATCATTTCATTTGTAGTTTGAGATATCTTTATACCTGTCTTTGTATTCTACTCATCTGTGTATACTTCTCTTCTATTCTTCAAATTCATTCTCCTCTTTCTCTTCCTCCCGACTTTCTCCAAATTCCTTCTCCTACTCGACTTCGATATACTCCTTCCCCTTATCTACTTCCTCCTCCTCGACTCCTTTTCCTCCTCCCCCACGACTCTTTCTACTGACTAGACTTGTCTACTCCGACTGTTCTGGTAGTCTCACTAATGTCTCCCCCCTTAGAGACTCGGGACTTAACTGAATCGGAAGTTCTGTCCCCCCAAAAGCTTCCTGTGAAAACACAAGGACGGTACAATTATTTTCCTTAGCCCTCTCATCTCACACTACACCCAGCCTATCATCAGATAACGGCTATTAAATTTCTTCGGTCACGCACTAATTCACATGGAAATGCTCATACGTTCTTTTATGGTAAAACAATGTCGCAATAAAAGCACAGTATGAATTACTTCTCATACATACATCAATAAATTGCGTCACTTCAGTACATATTCCTAATCCCATTATACTAAACAATATCACAACAATAAGACGCATTTCTTTACATTACAACTCATACAAAGTACACAAATATTCAAATATCCATGCATCCATATTAAATAATCTTACACACTTCAACCATTTTCCAAATTCACAATTCAAGCATGTGTAAATTCTAACATATCACATGAATAAATGCACTAGTTTACTACAAAATAATCTTTTAGCAAATGACAAAGTGAATTCTGACCACAAGCTAACAATCTGCATAATTCTCTACATAATTCTCAAATATGCCTGTAAATGAACACTACAAAGGTAATTATAAGTACTAAACAATCCTAGTAATTAAATTTACATAATATACATAATTACACTTACAATGCAGCAATATTCTCCAAAAATTGAGCAAATAACTTATTGACCTTTACGAGGCTTTGTCCTTCCTTAGAATTTCCTCTCTAAGTTTTACCGCCAAATTACGAGTGGCTTCCTTCAAGTAACCCTATATTGCTCAGCAATCTTCCGAGGCGAGACTACATTTTCGCTTGCTAAATAATAATTCGGATCGAAATTGTTATCACAAAAGATTTATCAGGTGTAAAGAAGAAATCACAATTTAATTACTCAAACCGGAAATGACATATATTTAACCCCACAAGACGAAGTACATGCTTCTTGATGTCGAAAAATAAAACACTATAAACTTTGGATAGGGAACATTTAGATAAAACTATTGAAAACTAATTTACTGTTCAGCATTATATCGATATGTGTGCACGACGCACTAGATTGTGTCGCTTTCAGAACTATTCAATTGCTTCAATTCATTTTCAAAATTCCCGTTAAAACAGGTAAAAATGAATCAAATCTGGCTTCCCTATGTCGGCCGACTTTTGTAAAAGAAAAGAAATCGACACACTTAAAAGAATCCAAACAAACCAAAGTTGGCTTCCTTATGTCGGTCGACTTCATTTAAAAAAAGCGGCACACTTAAAAGAATCCAAAGTCAGTTTCCGGGATTGGCTTCTTTTGTTATAAAATAACCTTTGAATTTGATATCCTGTCGGAATGTTTAAACAGCGAGTTTATTGCTCGATGCCAGTTGTATTTATTCATCACCCGCGCTCCTATTTGTCTGCCATATGTAATCATAATTGATAAAACGTCCATTGACGTTTATAGGGTAAATAGTATACACAGCAATAACTTGCTTTCATAATACTTTTGCAACCCATGCTAACGAAAAGATTATCATTTGCACTCACAGTGAATTTATTTCAAATAATGAATATTGATGCAATATAATCTTGGTCATTTTTGCACATAATACTGTATCATGCGTGATCAACAGGGGCCTTCAAGTAATCGGGTGATAATCAAGTCCAATTTGCAATTGTGTTATCTGACATAAGCGATGACATAAGCGATACACAGTACGGTAATGATGCATACACCAGCCGGCATCTGCTACATATACGGAGTTCGTGGATATATTTTTTCTTTAATAAATTTCACATGATGAAAAAAAGAAGGACTAAATGATAACAATGCAAGGCTAGCTTCTTTCATTTATTTTCAAATAAGTCATGTTTATCTATTTTATTGTACCGTGCAGTAGGGCAGTAGGAGTGGGGTCGAGGGCATAAATTCAACACAAAATTATTTCGTTTCTTAAGTCTTGGGACATATACCATAAGTTCTGAGACAGGAAAAAAATAATTATTTTATTGTGTTCCGATATACACGGTACATATATGTATATATGTATATATGTATGTATTTATGTATGTATGTATGTATGTATGTATGTATGCATGTATGCATGTATGTAAGCATGTGGGTGGGACTGATTCTACAGACTTGTACACGTCCCAGAGTAATACCTCATAATTAATTTGTTAAATTCTTTTGAGTTCATATTGGTTATAATAATGCTAAATAAAGAGTTTGAACAAAGTCTTCACTGTGGAAGTTCAAAAATTATTATGATTATTTTAAACATGAATTGTTTACATCTGCATTAACATTACTTACTGTAATCCTTTATTTTTATATATTTTTCTTACGCTCTTTTTTACCCCTCTTCTCATATGCACCACAGAGCTTTCTACATGACTTTGGAGGATTTAAGACTTTCTCATCCCTCATCGATCCCACAGCTTCAATCTACTTTTTTATGGCAAACAGTGTCTTTCGGAAAAGGAAAGAACCCTTTATATCCCCTCATCACTTTTTTGGTTACATCCATATGCAACCAGTGCACCATATTTGCTGTAGAAAAGTACAATCCTAAGATTTATCCGACATTTACTTTGGGAAATTAAACACTTGAATGGCTAGGTTGAATAAAAGGGATAAATGTACGACATATTCGTTTATGGCACGCGGAAACTACCAATTGTTTACAGAGATTGCCGAAATATTATCAGTTAAAAAAGGGGAATTTTAAGTCTATTTAACATTTTTTTTGTGGTGTGCATACCTAACAAATGCGTTTTTTAATGACTATAGTAATATCCACGCTTGTACAATATATGTGGCCAGTGACCTTTAAAATCAATGAGTGCATGTAGTTATTGGAGTGTCTCTTTTACCGTACTACAGGAAAGATTGACTATAATATAATTATGGTGGATCCGGCAAGCAGGATATAATGAGAACAGTGTGCCCGACAATACTGGATTGTCTCTCTCGGTTTTAATCGGAGAAAGGTTGACAATATTAGAAGAATAGTGTACCCGGGACCGTTGACGAAGAGATCAGTGTATACAAAAAAGAATATATTTTTCTGATGATATGTGTCTCATTTCCGCTTCCTGTGTATGCGTAGTTAATAATAATAATAATAATAATAATAATATTAATAATAATAATGAGGACTTTGTATAGCGCCTAATCTTTAGAAGCTCTAAGCGCTTTACAACATTAGACAACACCTATAAGATAAAAAACATATAATAATATTATTTCAAAAACAAACACCATGAAATTAGAAAAACTTTAAAAATAAAAAACATGCTGAGAATATTTCAGGTAGGAAACATTATTAGGTCTTTAAGTTTGTTCTTGCAGTCGAAATAAGTGGGTTTTGAGAGCCCTCTTGAATGTGATCACTGTGTCTTTGTGTCTAAGTTCAGTGGGCAATTCATTCCACGTTGCTGGGCCCTGGAATACAAAAGAACGCTGTCAATATGACTTTGTTTTCATAGTGGGAATAATGAGTATACGATTGTCAGAAGAGGAGCGTAAGTATCTTGCTGGTGTGTACACATGGGTGAGGTCGGATAGGTATGTTGGACTAGAGTCCGACAGTGAAACATAACACAGAGAACAAATTTTGTGTTTGATTCTGGATCGAATGGATAGCCAGTGTAGGGTACAGAGCAGCGGGGAGGTGTGCTCTGATCGTGGTACTCTAAATATGATCTGAGCAGCTGTGTTTTGAACTTTTTCAAGATTCTGGAGTAGATATTGAGATGTACCAGACAGAATTGAGTTACAATAGTCCAGTCTTGAAAGGACTAATGAACAGACAAGTGTGTTAGTGGCATCAACTAAAAGATATTTGCGAACTGAGCTGATGCGTCTCAGCTCAAGATATGCAGCCTTGCATATGTTCATGACATGTTGGTGCAATGTGAGAGTACTGTCCAGAGTAACACCTAGGTTTCGTACTGATTGTGGGAATTTAATGCTGGCTTTGCTGACATTTAGTGTTTGAGGTAAAGGATGTGAATGAGAAAGTCTTTATGTTGTGATCATAATGGCCTCAGTTTTATCATCATTCATCTGAAGCTTGTTACATGTCATCCATGATTTCACATCAGAAATGCACCTCTCTACACCTTGGAGGGTAGCATCAACTTCAGTTGGGTGGCTAGATTTGTATATTTGGGTGTCATCAGCGTACAACTGGTGAGACACTGAATGATGATCGATGATACTCGAGAGCGACTGAGTGTACAGAATGAAAAGAACAGGTCCAAGAACAGACCCCTGTGTAACACCACAACATACATCAACTGGGCTGGAGTGTATTCCATTTGCAGATACAATTTGTGTCCTGTTGACCAAGTAGGACTTGAACCACGGTAAGGCTGTATCATGAATGCCAAATACATGCTGGAGACGGTGAAGTAATATATCATGGTATACTGTGTCAAGTGCTGCAGACAAATCATGGAGGGTGAGGACTGTAATCTTTCCGCTATCCAACGCAGAGAGACTGTCATTGACTTTTAGAAGAGTAGTTTCAGTACTGTGGCAAGGGCGATATGCAGATTGTACATTGCTAAAAAGACTGTTTGAATTTAGATGAGATAGAAGCTGGGAAAGAACAACCTTTTCTAAGATTTTTTTTTAAATGAATGGGAGATTAGAAACTGGGCGGTAGTTCTTTAAATCGTTATGATCTAGTGTTGGTTTCTTCAGCAGAGGCTTCACAATGGCAGTTTTGAAAAATGATGGGAATTCCCCGGGGCGTAGTGACTAATAAGTGGAAGTGACTGATTGGTGGAATCGTGCAAAGCAGTTTAAAAACAAAATACGTTTTAGAAAAGAAAGTAACAATAATTTACTTTAAATGATTGACGTATCTGCTTCTTAGACATCATTCTCAAGACACGCATAGATTTTATAATATCAGCGTAGATGCATCGAAGACTTTATAGGTTTGGTTGGAGAGGCTGACTGAAAACCGAATGGTGCAATGTCTGCAGGAAAATCAGGGGCAATACATTTTTGGGTTAAATATATCCATCGATAATTGCTTTGGCAACGATTGCCAGAAACTCGTACGTATATAGTATCACATGTGCGAAATTCTCAGTGACCACAGACCAATCTGATCAACTTGACTCTAAATAGCACTCCTTAGAGGTTACTACTATCGACAAAAGTCGGTCATTGTTCATGCACGTTTGCATACAGAGTCATGCAATTATTCAGGATTTAACATTTTCACATTTGAAATCACCACAGGGAGAAGGTAGCCCTGACATAATTGTAATTGTTTCCTTGCCCACTGAATATTATCATTTTTGATATTTTCATAAAAATCAGTTTCCCAGACACTGTTACAGGTGTGGTCATGTTTTCACAAATGGTGTACTAAGGGTAACTGGCGTTCACGGCGACGATGATGGCCCAAATGTGTTTTGGTGCCCCAAGACCTACGGCGCCATATTCTTTTGGTGTCTCAAAACCTATGTTGCCATGAGCCACGCCCCGCCCTGCCACCCTCCTTTAGATCAAAATCTGACAAATTTAATGGAGGTTTACGGCTTTTTTGCCATTGTTTAACTTGCACAAGTTTCTGGCTAATATTTTTCAGTATATAACAGAAATGAACGGAAACTGGTCCACACTCAACTGTGTTCGATTTCACGACAACTTTTCGGTTGATGAATTCTGAAAAGGTATAGCTATACCTATGGATCTGTAACAGGATTGACCTGAATGGATGCTTGGATTAAATGACAACACAACACAATATGGTGAAAAATCGAAGTTAACGAAATAAATAATACAAATATTTATTTACTCTACAAATAAACTGATTCTTCCATGCTCTAAACACACGACTCGTTCAATTACTTTACACAAACATTCACAAATGGGAAAACACAAATTTGATTCATATAGTCAAAAATGAAGGTAAGATTCATACAATTTCATGTAATGAAAGTAAGATCAAAATAATAATGTACTGAAATAAGATTAAAATAAGCTCATGTAATGAAAGTGAGATTCAAATAATCTCATGTAATGAAAGTATCTCAATTGTACTCAATTGAAACATCATCAGTTGAAACAAATGTGTTCAATTGGAATCAACATAACAATTGTACCAAACATATGACTCGTGACTCGGTCATTTTTACAGTCCGTATGATTAACAACCACGTATGACTCATAAATACTTGTGAAAACTTGCAAACGAAACATTTTGACCTGGTTTACGTGTGCATTGTCAAACCACACATTTCTTCCGAATTCTTTGGTTAGCCCAAACTTGTATTGGCCACGAACACCCTTCATAGATCCACCATGCGCACAAGTTAACAAATCAGCAGTTCCGTCCTTGTATGGCCTTGATGGTCACACCTGCTTCCGTCCCACATAGACATACAGACGGCCAGACCGACAGTCTTATATACCCGCACACACACATACGCACAGCTAAAATAAAACCAAACTGGTCATAATAACAGCTACGGAATTAAAATCTATAGATAAGTAAAGCTGTACAGTCTTGAAAATACCGATGACACCGACTGTGACGACAAAAGCGAAGGAATCAGCAGATATTTCTATAAAGGCCCAAACACTTTCACAAGAACAATGTCGCTCATTTACATCCGAAAGTATTATGTTAAGTGTCTTATATTGCCACCAAATTACACGCAATGCACGCAGTTGTTATCAGTTTATATAATACATCATGATGAGGCAATATGTAAAATTAGTTAAATGAGATGATAAGGTAGAAATAGGTTTTGCAAATAAGCAACCTTCCCTTTGATAGGCGATCTTGGGAAGCTCCTTACGTAAGCTTATTTTTTTTAAAAATAGCACATGTAATAGAAATGTTTAAAAGAACTGTCTGGATTTTTTGAAAATATTCCAGCGCACCCCCCAAAAATTACACAATGGCCGGTCCATGTAAGGACGCAAATTTCTGTCAATCTATAACGAATTTGGGCAAGAGAACAATTAATTAGATTTAAGGGGACAGATGCGTGTGAAATCGCTGTACTGCAATGATTTATAACGTCTGTGTCGTGAGATGAAGTGATTCTTAATTAAGCCTTCGTTTTCTTAACAGTCAGACAGACTGGAAGGAAAAGGTTAATTTCGATCTTTGTATCAAAAATGTCAGAGTTGAGATTGTCCAGAATCAGTTATTTGGAAATCTAGAAGTCAGACTGACTACAATTTTGGCGCATAAATAGATAGATATATTTAATCCTGATTAGTTATTCTAAATAAGGAGCGTGTTTCCCCACACGAAATTTCCTGATTTTGTTATGCCCCATCGCAAAATCAGTCTACGTTTACCTGCAAGAGGAAAAAACAAAGGAGAAAAGAGATTGAATTTAAAAGAAATTCTCTCGTAAAACATATATTCTATGGACCGGATGTCTGGAAAGTCGACGGACACAATTCTGGTGGTGGAAGAGAGCAAAGCTTGAAAGTACAAGGTATTTACATCAATCTCATGTAATACTTTGATACCAATATAATGATTTGCTTGAATTAATTTGTTTATGTTTGCATGAATTTATTTGTTTAAATCCGTAGATCAATTTTCTTGATATGAGAATAACTGTGTTTGAATTCATCTATCTGAATTAGTACAATGATCTTCGTTATATAAGTTTGACGAATTGTTTGAATTTGTCGTCTTGATTGTTATAGGAATCAGGTATTCTAAGAATTTCATGCATTACTTTAGTTGATATGAGTTACGAGAATCCGTGTGAATTCTCCGATCTTAAATGATTTCACGTATGATAAAGACTTGAGTGCGTGTTGACTGAAATTAACGTTGTTAAGCCATGAAGTGAGATTTCATGTATGCTAAAGACTTGAATGTGTGCATTCGCTGAAAATAACGTGGTTAAGCAATATAATGAATTTCATTCATACATTTGTGTAATTGAGACGAGAACGGAACATAATGTATCGTGTGATGTTTATGTGTCAGCGATAAAATAGCCGTTAGGAAGTACATTAATCTTATGAAACTAGGTTTGTTTTTGGCTTGACCAAATATCCTTTGGTATCTGTTTCAATTCCGATAGGACTATATCTGACATAACGAGGGGGAGTAATGATCTATTCCCAGTAGGATATCTGACAGAAGATTTAGGTTGCTTCTCTGTTTATTTTGAAAGGGGAAATAGCTCCACTGACGTATCCACGTATCTACTAATCCATTTATCTACGTATCTACGTACTTATGTATCCACCTACCCACACAAAGTTTGAGGGCCGAAAAAGACGAGGCAATAGAGAGTTTGGAGAAGAAAAAAGCGAAAGGACCAAGAAGAATAGCCACAGTGAAGTTGGAGTAAACCGGAACTAAGCAGGTTATGAAGTTGTACAAGGCAATGACTTCGATTGTTCACTCGATTATATGATGAACCAATTCTATCATTTAAAACAGATCGGCTATTTATATCAGTTTATTTTTGTTTGAAATTCGGTGAATGATTTATTTAAAAAGAGAAGTGTATCTTCCTAATATAACGTATTATCACAGTTGTTTATGTAATTGATTAAATTGTTGTATTTCATGTACGGGGGCTCGTGTTATTCTGTGCTATATATCTGCTCAGATCTCTATTTATTCCATCTATAAGTTTCGCACTTTATATTAATATTTACTCGATCCGGTCAACGACACCGAGGGCGATCACACTCTAGATAACGATAACCAAACCAAGTGGACACCTAGTAAGAATGTACAATCCGCCAATCAACCCCACCAACACCTCCAGCTCCACAGTTCATGGAAGAGATTTGTAAAGTCAGAAATGTTATATTAGGCGATCTAGATATACAAAATCTGAAGATTTAAAGAGAGAGAATATAAATGGGATATTATATAATGAAGAGCTGTCATTCTAAGTTGATTTGAATGAAGCTGAAAAAACATATACTTTGGATATTTAAGATAAGACATTTGTACTTGTGAAATGGAAACATTTCAATAATTCTTTTAATAACTGGAATCCAACTGAAGCTATTGTGTCGTAGAGATAAATAGAACTGTTAGAAAGGGTAGTCGTAATAAAGTGTTATCACGAAACTCTGTATCTCCGAGAAAACTGGAAGTTACTTGGGTCATTAGCCTTGAAGAAAGAATGAAATATATGGATAACATGAAATGGTACAAGGGAAGCTATATTTTCTAGTTATGAAGATGATGTTTACTTTACGATAGAAACACAACCAGAATATCCATTAGAACGCACGGTTGTACCAAGGCAATACATACATGTTTCAGAAGAAATGGAAATGCAGATAATCAGCACAGATTAACCGTTAGACGAGCAGGTATTATATGTGGTTTAATAGATTACTACGGAAAACTTCAAATCCGAGATTTCCAGAGCAGCGAAAAGATCGTATAAAATATTTAAGAAATAAGGGGATAGATAAAGGCTTTGAAAGCTAAAATCATATCGTCTACAAGATTAGCTACTGAAAATGTTGTCTAAGAAATAAAGTATATAACAAACTAGACGAACAACGAAACAGACCCAGATTCTCTAGTTCAAGGACATTTGGAACCTGTTGGACTTATAAAACCCCAAATAGTTGAACATTTAACAGATCTAGAACGTAGATTTGAAAATCAGTCAATTATATATATATATATATATATATATATATATATATATATATATATATATATATATATATATGATTGCAAACTATTGTCCTCTGTTTAAACAAATTTTGGAAGAGATCTAACAGGGAGTAATGGAGGAACAGGGCATATAAATACTGATTTGTATCAGAGCTATGATAAAACAATAACAAACTTACATTTAATGTTTACAAACTTTGGCACACGTTTATATTTTATCCAGTTCTTTCCTTCCATATAGTCTAGTCTAACGGATTTTGACGCAATTTCATGTAAAACTGTGCTTTATATTCATTAATTTATAAAAAGAATATATTCTTATTGTAGTATTTGTGTATCTCTTTAAATTTGTTTACAATGTGTTTTAGTGTTCGAATGAATTGAAAGACAAGTATGGGATGAAGGTTTCAAATCTGAAATACATGACCTTATTGACGTCACTTTTAACACTTCAATTCTTTCAAATAAATATTGCAATCCGTTACTAAGCTCGTGCTCGGCAGGTATTATTAGTGCTCGTCCACTTGTTAATCTAATTATGATAATATTTTAACTTTGTTTTATATGTGTTTTGTTACTTGTTTTTCACGGGTGATGTCTTATTATGGAAATACGATGGTGGTGATGCAGGACATGCTAATTCTGAGTGGGGTTTTGTTTGACGTGACATCTCAAAACTTGACAGATGAATGTTCTATAATTTATTTTTAAATTTATCTTTAATCTTTTAAAAGATTTTAAATTTATATTGCTTAAAACTCAGATGGTTAGGTAAAGGTATGGTTCAAAAGCTTCGTACTTTTATGTTGAACTTTGAAGTATTTTACTGTGTTTTTCAAGACATGGCGACCATACTACTGCATTACCTTATGTTTATATTGTCGTTATGGCTTGAGGAATGCCCCTTCATGGCCAACAATATTAGTTTCCTATTACTGAAAATCAATACTGTCTTGCAGCTACTCCAACTTGGTGCTAAGAAATACTGGCCCATTAATATAATGGTTTATTATTTACTTTTATTTGCTTATGCTTCAGATAGGTAAAAAGCACGTGATGTTGCCATGGCAACTCTAGAACTATGAAATATGCAAGAGAGCTTGTCCAGCTTGACATTAATTTTCAATATCCACATGAAACACTGCTTTCGCATTCGTAGACTTTGCAGTGAATGGCTGTTATAGTTTTAAATGTCCTTCAAGTGATGCATAAACATTAGAAAACTCAAAATTTGAGGCACTGTGAAATAGTTGACATTCAAAAAGTCTTCTTATGAAACATATTTGTTATATCGAATGTAGTCATATTGACATCAAGTTAAAGATCCTGAAATTCATTTTCCATGCACACGATGTCGAGATGAGAACTGATTGGTATACATTTAATAGGAGTCGTGACATAGTTACCTTCTGACTGGTTTTGGAGAAGAAGCGATTTAACCGTTGTCAATCACGTTTTAGGGGCTCTTTAGAAATGAGGATGATTTAAACGGTGAACATTGTGCTGCAGTTGGTGCAAATGTGCGGTAACATAACGCTGCACAGCCCAGTACATACCGTAGACCCGTAGCGAGCGTCAAGGTCAACATTATCTCGCCCTTAACTTCTTATATGTATACGGATTAATCAAAGAAACATTTCCATACGTAAAAATGACACCTAGATCATTTAAAAGTGTCACCTAGATCATTGTAAAATGTCACCTAGATCACTGAAAAGTGTCATTGTGCACGCAAATACCGCGAAAATGACAAGGAATGAGACAACAGTTTCTGAAGATATTAATCTTGCCTCTTATAATATATGTATCGCAAGGACCAGGTTCAGTATTAGAACGGTTTCTGACCTTATGTTTTTACTCAGTACTGTAATGATTTTGATCCATTTCTGTATCAAGCTTGTGTCTGATCCACATGCATACAGTAGGATATGGGCTAATCTCCTTTGAGAAGTGAGTTCATAAAAATTGAATTAGGCAGTTCTAAAATATTTTTTTTTATTAACGCGGGACCAAGACACTGCTAATCATAAGTCATTGCTTTGTCACTCGCGTTCCCTGTATTTACAAGCTTCTGCTTCCATCACACAGACTAGATGACAGACAAACTGACATTGTATTATGTTTGAAGTCTAGCTAGGTTTTTATAAGATTGATATTATTCAGGTACAATCGGCATACACTCAAGTGAAGTGGAACGAAATTTATCACTTTCAATAGTAATTATAAGTAGTTAAAAGATGCCTAAGAAAGACTATTTGATATAGTTACTGTTACGACTCTATGGTCATAAAATAAGTAACAGAAAGAAGCAAAATGAGCAGGTTTTGTAAAATTTAACAATTAATTTAATTATTATAATTATAAATAAAAATGTGAGAAGAACTTTCAGTATTATGAAGTGAATCCCAAATAATTCTGATAAAGTTCTTTGAAAGTCCAAACGAATGAAACGTTCCATATACATTTCTACCCCGGAAATGCACTGTTCCACCAATAATCGTGACGTTCTCGAAATGGCGTCGTCCAAAACTCCTTTGAATGAGTCACAATAGTTCCAGAATAATATTATAGTCCAAAAATAAGAACTTTCTATTTCCACTAAACAGTCCAAACAAATGTTTCTCCACTCGAATAATATCTAAGTGCAACATAAAATACGTGTGCATACTTACAACATGAACACCTGAAATAAGAATGACTCCAAAGTTGGAATGAAACTGATTGCTCAGTTCTCTCCTTATATACACCTTCTATTACGACTAGGTTTCACAACATACCAAACGGTGACAGGTCATACAACTCAATTTATTTCGAAATGCCTATTTATTTGACCTAACCCAACCAATGGGAAATTACTATATTCTTCTAGAAATGACCAAACCTCACCAGCCAATGAGAAATTAACCCAAAGTCGTCAACAAGTCTTATTATTAAGACTATTATTAGTAACTGGCAACGCACACGAAAGCATCTATTTATAGATCCTATGTAATTTTACCCTCTTAATATTTCTACAACAGACCCCAGTCAAGTAGGCAAAATATAACTAAAGATAATGGGAAAATGCTAACATTTATAGCCATGAATAAAAACCACAAAGCTTAAACAAACGCATACACAAGGAGTTATAAAAGATATATATATATATATATATATATATATATATATATATATATATATATATATATATATATATATATATATATATATATATATATATATATATAACAGTCATAAAGACTTTAGTGTACTACATTGCAAGTACATTCTATTTTGTGCTTGACTACATATAATTACTTTCTTTGGTTTGAATTTAAGTTGCAATTTCGTTGTCTTCATCTCCCCTTTAAACAAGTTAAGATTTTCAGTATTCAAGGAGTCGTTATGAAAATATCAGATCAAACTTCTTTATTTAAAAATAATCGGCTTGTAAATTAAATCAATAAAAGGAACTCTACCGTTTGGTCATCGTTTTTCAGTGGTTAGTATCTATGTGGACCATGGTAATCCGTATGACTATGGCAAACTCCCTGTTGGAGATCTGACCATCACCAAGATTACAGACAGAAGTCCTCTCCATACGGTAGGTGAGTATTATTTGCCTTTCAATACATGTACAGGTAACAAGAGAGACTGATATAGAGATAGGCTTTTCTGTACACCTGACTGGTCAGCGACAAGACTGAAGACTCTGTATCGTTGCTGGTAACTAACTTAACTGCTATCCTGTTTGATATTGAATCAAATTCGTACAAATGTGGCTGTCTCATAAGCTCTGAACATCTAAATGAAGTGTACGATATTGAACCTGATTTTAAAAAAAATCTTCACATATACAAAATACCGTATTTTGTTAGGAACAGTTCTCTTTTATTATATAACTGTTTTAATGCTTTTTTTTGTTTGCTTGTATTTGTTTTACTTTAACAAATCAGTATTACTGTCTCACCTGACCGTTAGTCCAACTGATTGTATGGCACATTCGTGCGTCTTGCGCCTATCAACAATTTCGTGTTACGATGCTTGAGGCCACATTTCCAATTTTGATCAAACTTGGAATATAAGTTTCTATCACCAATATTTCCGAGGGAAGAGTCTGAATGCGTGTAAAATCCATATATAATGAGGTTATCTTGCATTTGAGTGTCTGAGCAATCTCAGTGCCATAGTTCTGATCGGAATTTATGAAACTTGGAATAAATGCGTATGTCACCATGAACAATGAAGACTTTGGTAATGAGCAAGATCCTTGTAAATTAATCTTGCATCTGGATGACAGAACTTTTCCCGTCATTGAAAGCTATACTTCTGATCTGATATCTGATTTGTGAATGATTCTGTAATTTTAAGTTTGGTAGATTGTCATAAAGAGCGAGGTCAATGCATATTAATAACGAAATCTTTTATCTGATTGCCTGAGATTGCTAGCTAGGCCATATTTGTGATCTATTTTTCATCAAACTTGGAACATATTGCTGACATCATCAAGAAGTTGAAGAGTTCTATGATGAGCGAGATTCACGCATGCTAATGAATGCTAATCTTGCATCTGATTGGCTGAGCTTGTTACCACTCTGGAGCCAACCTTTTTCAATATATGTTAATATTATCAAGATCTCATAAGAATATAAAAAAATGTGCAGTATCCATGCATGATAAAGATGTGTTATTGCACCTGACAGGTCGAGCTTAGTACCACTCTGAAAGCCATATTCTGCCGTGAGTTTGATCAAACTTGGAATTGAGGCTCATATAAGCAGCATCTCGAATAAATATATAGTTAGCTAGATTTATGCATATTAAGATGTGATCTTGAATCAGAATAGTTGGACTTATCATAACAAAAGACTGCTTTTTTCTCTTTTCGTTTTGATCGAACTTGTGGAATATGTTTCATAATCAAGATGTAAGGTGAATGTAACTGTTAACAGCATCCATTCACATTAATGAAGGGATCGTATAGCTGATTGGATGAGCTTGTCAAAAACATTAGCGACTTTATTCCTTACCTGCTTTGAACCAAGCTGGCTAAATTTGCTTCTATCACGAAGATCTCAAATGAATGTGATTACGAGTGGGAACCATTCATATGACTGTAGGCTGGCACTGTACAATTTTCTATTTTCCAGTTTCGTTTATTTTAGTGTATGATTTATGGGTGTAATTTGGGTTATAGAGTATACAGCTTGGCCTTCAGGTGTGCACTTATTAAGAAACAAAAAGCTCCGCTTGGTCATTTTCACTTCCTGGATTTCACGCGTAAAAATAGCTTTTAACATATTGTGTAATTGATTCATTGCACGTTCAAAAACTGGTAATGTCTATTCTAGCAAACTTTATTTTCGCTATTTTAATAACTGCTAAAGATAGTACACATTGGAGTAGTTTATGCTGATTTTTGGAGCAAATAGCAGTGGTCATTGTGGCTAGCTGTGTGCTTCGATCGTATTTAGTTTCCACAATCACAATATCCTAAGACATTTCAGCTGTAATACATGAAACAAAATAGAGGAATGCTAACATTCTCTCCGGTGTGTATATAGCGATGTGTGTATATAGCGATTGCAAACAATTTCACCTTACACCTGGCACTCTCTCAGCACTAAATAATATCTTTAAAGCGCCACCTAGCGAGGCCATTGTGTTTCTGATTGGCTTAGTTTCTTATCACTAAACTGACTGTAAATCTGATCTAATGTTGATCAAATTGTTAAATAGTCTAATATCATCAAGATGTTGGAGGGGCTAGGAGCGAGACAAATGCATATTAATGACACTATTTTGCATCTGAATGGCCGAGTAGTTGTGCCAATTCAGAACCTACCTGATCGGCTAAGATCGTCAACACTCTTGCGACTCTCTTTCTAATCAAGTTTTGATCAAACATGCTAAATAATTCTATATTATCAAGATGATTACGAGTAAGATCTACGCATGTTTATAGGTAATCTTGTATCAGATTGACAGGGCTTGTTACAGGCCTGATGACAGCATTTCGATCGGATGTTTCTCCAGTTCTGTAAATAAATTTGTTTTTAGATGGGTTTAAAAAATAGATTTGATGTAACTTGCTATTTTGCATCTGAATGACTGTGCTTATTGCAATTGTAGCGACAATGTTTATATCATCAAAATGTTGGATAAGTTCAATTGTGAGTGCGGTCTGTGAGTACGAGTTATGCATTTATCTTTGGAAATAAATTTTAGTAGACGATAGTATAGCAAGCAGGAAAAGAGAACATGTTATAAAGGTTGGGAGAGAGCTTACATGACCTGAGTTGTGTTCTTACTATGTTACATAAACCTACGTAATGACATGGTCACCTGTTAAGTTATGCTAGTCATGTAAGCGATATCAGGCACACGCCGTCCTCTTGTTATGTCTGAGATTTTTTTCCATGAAATATAATACGTTCTTTCCATTGTATTGTGCCGTCTATGATGACCTTAATATATGATCACGAGACAAATGGTCAGAGATGGTGAGTCAGTATATTGCGACCAATTCACATTTAGGTATGAAAGACAAATTCGAAGGAACAAAATATGATTTTAATCATACTCCTGTTAAAATCAAACGCAAATGTGTATTAAGTGATACAGAAAAATACCGTAAAATCAGGAATTTGTAATAGCACAGGTTTGAGCTTATTGTTATTTGTATTAGAGAAATCGAGCTTATTGTTATTTGTATTAGAGAGATCGTGTTCTCAGATGTCATCTGTTATCCCGTACCTAAGTATAAAGAAGTAGTACCATACTTCATGTAAAGTTCATAAAGCAACAGGTTCTGCTAGTTCTATAGCTAGTGAACGATCTAGGAAAGAAATGATAGTGAGCACATGTTGTTACAGCACACTACCCACTTCCGGCCGGGGAATATCCAGTAGTCTACTTTATCGGCGGTCTGAATGGTTACATGTTGGTGGAATGGTATACAGACGTGCTACGGATGGTAGCCGCGCACGGATTCGTCGTGTTCGGGGTGGACTACAAGTTTCCTGTTTTAGAAGACGAAAAACATTTCATGAAACATATTTTTAAGCAAGACGTAGAACTGTTTTTCAAGGAAATCGACTTTGTAAGAACTTTATTTCGTATATTAAAATTTCTTACTTTCTTTTTTTCTCATATAGTTACATTTACCTATTGCTCATACCATATGATAGAAACTTACTTAGTCATGAACGTTCACATAGCTTGTTTTAAATAAATGGATATTAGTTTCTTTACACATCAATAGTTGAAATGGATAGAATATACAAAATAAAACAGCACAAATAATAGACTCTACACTGTATTCCAGGTGGAGAACGTGTGACAGCAAAGTGAACGTTTCTGTAGAATAAAAGAAAAGAAGAAAACAAAACTTAACTGCCTCCTATAGTGCAACTAATGAACAAAACAGAAGACAAGATACAAGTCGCATTATGGAGATCCATTCATTGATGAATATTATATTACAGTCAAACATGTCTGGAATAATGTTTCAATACATTTCCTTATTATAGCCAACGCTATGTTTCTAAACAAGTAAACTTTCATATCTGGCATTGTATAAAGACAACACAGTCGTAGATATTTTAACATGTGCCAGAGTTCAATCAAGCTTTCGAAGCATTTTAAAACTAACTGCAGCATGGCGAACCATTTTTCTAAAGAGCCCAAAGCTGTTTTGCTGAGTTTGAAAACAATTTTTTTGTGATTGTGCATCCATTTTGTTGCCCGCGCGCTATATAGCAGCCAGTTTCCATTTTGTTGGAAGCGAGAAACTTAAAATTTTCTTGCGGACATGAGCAAATTAAACCAGAGACCCTTCATTTCAATGTTTTGGAATCGAATACCATAGTTATATGTCAGTCACGAAGCCTAAATTCATCTTGCTCTGTTCTTAATTTGATTTCGAATGTATGTAGTGTTTTACGGTTTTTAAGACTTCAAACGATTGGCCTGAATGCGATTTTGCATGTTCATGTATAGAAAATAAATAAATCACTTCATATCTGTCAGTGGAAACAGACTGTTGTTCTACTCGTATCCAAAATCAGTATAAAAGCATATTATTTTATATACTTAAAAATGAACTTACACATATGTGAGTTAGGAATTCTGCTTACATGAAATACAGTCGGTAATATTTTTGATGTGCATTACAGTATATCATGTTGTACAGCAAGTACTCCTATATCAACAAGTAAACTACGTATAAGTTGCATAGCAAGTACTCCTATGTCCACAAGTAAACGACGAATAAATTGTATACCATGTACTCCTAAATCCATATGCAAACCACGTATAAGTTCTGTAGCAAGTATTCCTATATCCACAAGTAAACGACGTATAAGTTGTATAGCAAGTACTCCTATATCCACAAGTAAACGACGTATAAGTTCTATAGCAAGTACTCCTATGTCCACAAGTAAACGACGTATAAGTTCTATAGCAAGTACTCCTAAATCCATATGTAAACGACGTATAAGTTCTGTAGCAAGTATTCCTATATCCACAAGTAAACGACGTATAAGTTGTATAGCAAGTACACCTATATCCACAAGTAAACGACGTATAAGTTCTATATTATGTACTCCTATATCCACAAGCCAACGACGTATAAGTTGTATAGCAAGTAGTCCTATATCAACAAGTAAACGACGTATAAGTTCTATAGCAAGTACTCCTATATCCACAAGTAAACGACGTATAAGTTCTATAGCAAGTAATACTATATCCACAAGTAAACGACGTATAAGTTGTATAGCAAGTACTCCTATGTCCACAAGTAAACGACGTATAAGTTCTATAGCAAGTAATACTATATCCACAAGTAAACGACGTATAAGTTCTATAGCAAGTAATACTATATCCACAAGTAAACGTCCTATAAGGGGCCATCCATTTAGTACGTACGCAAAAATCTGACAAAGTTTGACTCCTCCCCCTCCCCGTACACATGCGTAAATTTTTACACATACCCCATCTGCGTACGTACGCTTGACGCATCCCCCCCCCCAATTCTATAGAACGGCCTATATTTAATCAGAGCAGCAGCCCTAAAGGATTAATAATATTAACGTGTTTAATAAAACAGATAGTCCACCAACGTTGACTGTCTGGCTGCATCAAAGAAATAAGCTGCGTAACTTTAAACAGTTTGTCTAGTGTCCGCTAGAAGTCAAACGCCGACTGAACGCATTCGAACAGGTTACGTATTAGACAAATTATTATCGAGGTTTCACCCCCACCCCCCGTTTTTTATGCGTACGCGCATTATCAGTAGACCCACCCTCCCCCTCAATACGCTAGCGTATGCATTTGGGTTACGCCCTTCCATGCGTACGTACTAATGGACGGCCCCTAAGTTGTATAGCAAATACCCCTATGTCCACAAGTAAACGACGTATAAGTTGTATAGAAAGTACTCCTATATCCACAAGTAAACGACATATAATTTGATATACTTCTAGATCGAAGTCATTCAAGTTTTAGTCCTCTGAAGATAAAATCTCTAATTGATTCAGAAAATTTGGCAGAGTTTTTGGCAATTGTCCACGGTAACAATCGAACCGCCCATCCTTCTAGTCACGAGTCCAACGACTTTTTGTCAAATTTTCTAATTTCCAGCTGAAAACATTCATGACCAACAAAATGTCAGCCAAGCCTGTTTGGAATAAAATTGCCCTTGTGTGTCATTCAGCCGGTTGCGATTGTTTCCTCAGAATGCTTCGAATGAATTCAACTGAATTTACGGTAAGTTCTGCGGTATTTCACTTGCAAACATCTATTTACCTATGTATGTATGTATGTATGTATGTATGTATGTATGTATGTATGTATGTATGTATGTATGTATGTATGCATGCATGTATGTATGTATGACTATGCATGTATGTATGTATGACTTCAAACGTCAGCTCGACTTTCCAAATTATCTATAACGATTCATATATGATATGATACTGAAATGTATATGCAGAAGACGCACACACAGACATATATATATATATATATATATATATATATATATATATATATATATATATATATATATATATATATATATATATATATATATATATATATATACACATATAGTGGACTTAATAAAGCACCGAGTTTTGAGAAGCTTTAAACACTTTACAATATTAGATAACACATAAAAACATAATACAACGACAAGATTACAAAAACAATCACCATGAAATTACAAAACAAGAATATGCTGACCATAATTAAGGAAGTAAACATTAGAAGTAAACATTATTCACGTTTTAAGTTGTTGTTGTTTTTTTTGTTGTTTTTTTTTTTGTCGAAATAGGTGAGCACTTTTGTCTGAGATTACAATATCCTTGTGTCTAAGATATTGGACGATTCGTTTCACGTAGCTGGACTCTGGTACACAAAAGAACCTTGCCCGCACGAGTTCGTTATCACAGTGGGAAGAATGAGAATACGAGTTTCGAAGGAGGAGCGCAAGTTTCTAGATGGTGTATACACATGTATGAAGTCAGATAATATATTGGACTGGAGCCAGTCGCCGAAATATAGCATAGTGAACAGATTTTGTGTTTGATTTGAATTCTCCGTGTAGCCAGTGAAGGTTACAGAGCAAGGGGTTAGTGTGCTCAGTTCTTCGTACTCTATGGATGAGCTTTGTTGTGAACTTTTTGAACTTTCTGTAGTAGATACTGAGATGAACCAGACATAAGTGAATTACAATATTCCAGTCTTGAAAGTACTAAGGAACACAGAAGCATTCTAGTGGCACTGACCTAAAGAAAATTGCAAATAGAGCGGATGCGTCTCAGCTCCAGACATGCAGCCTAACGTACGTTCAGTACATGTTCGTGTAATGAGAGGATAATGTCGAGAATGAGACCTAGGTTTCGTACTGTGTGAATTTAACGTTGGTATTGCTGATACTTATTGTTTTAGGTAAATAATGTAAATGAGAAAGTCTTTTCGTGGTGATCAGGATGGCTTCAGTTTTATCATCATTCATCTGCAGCTTGTTACATGTCATCCATGACCTCACATCGCAAACGCAACTCTCTGAGCCTTGGATGGTAGCATTAACTTCAGCTAGGCAGGTAAATTTGTATATTTGAATATCATCAGCGTACAACTGGTGAGAGACCGGATGTTGATCTATGACACTTGAAAGTGGCTGAATGTACAAATTAAAAGAACAGGGTCGAGAACAAAGCCTTGCAACATAGATCAACTGGGCTGGAATGTGTTCCATTTACGGACACAATTTGTGTTATGTTGATTAAGCAGAACTTGAACGATGGCAAGTCTGTATCGTGAATACCAAATACATGCTGGAGACGGTGACGTAATATAAAATGGTCTATTGTGTCAAATGCCGCAGGCAAGTCAAGGATAGTGAGACCTATAGTCTTTCCACCATCCAGAGCAGAAAGAAGTTCGTTAACTACTCTCAAAATGACAGTTTCAGTACTGTGGCGAGGGTGATATGAATACTGTTCATTTCTTTAATAAAAAGACTATTTGAATTCAGATGAGACACAAATTAGGATAGAACAACTTTTCTAAGCATTTTGATATGAATGGCATTGTAGTTCTTTAAATTTATGGTCAAGCGTCGGTTTCTTCAAAAGAAGCTTTACAGTGGCAGTTGCTACAAATGATGGATATTCCTCGGTTGAAATATTGATAACATCAGTTAGTGAAAGCAGTATTGAATCTAAGCACCCAAGCAGCAGTGATGTTGGAACTGAGTCGAGTTTACGTGACTTTGGTACGCCCTTCACCACAATTGTATGTACCAAATCCATAGAGAAAAGTTCGAATGCTGTTAAAGGATGCCATTTATATTCTGTATCACAACTGTATGATGATGATGAGTCAAATGAAATGTACTGTTCAAGCTTATCTCTAATGGACCGAACTTTGTCGAAGACGGACTTTGTAAACAGGTCCGGAGAAACCAAAGAGAAGGTCGTTGAACGTGGTGTGCATTTATTCCTTAACATTAGTTTGTTCGTAATCTCGAAGAGCTCTTTCAGTGATATTAGTACTGTAGTCGGTTGATTTCGCTGCATGAAGAACTACTTTATAGATCTGCTTATGAATAGTGAGACTGGTGGAAAGCCAAACCCTCTCTGTCTTACGGCGTTTTCTTTCAGCAGTGCGAAGCTAGTGCTTAACACTGCTATACCATGGAGAACACGTTTTTGAATTGATACTCTCCACTTGGTTTTCGTGCCATG
Source organism: Sinohyriopsis cumingii (assembly GCA_028554795.2). Classification (NCBI taxonomy): domain Eukaryota; kingdom Metazoa; phylum Mollusca; class Bivalvia; order Unionida; family Unionidae; genus Sinohyriopsis; species Sinohyriopsis cumingii. The sequence goes on along the minus strand of CM068838.1, from coordinate 113,827,639 downwards.
TTTGCCAAGTAATAATTGCAAGCGCTTATCAATTGTATTCTTGTAGAAGGTAACGATGTGAAGTTTGCTTGAGCGTCATGCATGAGTTGGGTTCTATTTATCAGATAGAAGCTCCTCTTTGTAACAAAGAGATGGATGGATATGGACTGATACGTTGAGATGGCATATGACGCAAGTTCGTGGGACACAAACGAAGACTGTAGAATATTATCATCATTTCTATGAAGTATCCAGTCTAAAATGTGACCATATTCATGGCTGGGTTGGCTGACTGTTTGAGGTTGAACCTGTGAATAGAATCTAGGAGTTTTTATGTGTATGGGTTTCCAGAACAGTTAAAGTAAAATTTAAAATCACCAAGAAGAATTAGGTTGCCACACATAGAATTTCAATACTCAAGGAGGTTAGGAAACTGCTCCAAAGAGAGAGATTCAGTCAGCTTGTTTTTTCCCCACTAGGATGAGGTCGGTAGAGGCAGAAAGAAAATAAACTGACCTTTGTTTGATTGTAAGTGAGGTTTATATATATATATATATATATATATATATATATATATATATATATATATATATATATATATATATATATATATATATATATATATGTGTGTGTGTGTGTGTGTGTGTGTGTGTGTGTGTGTGTGTGTGTGTGTGTGCGTACGTGCGTGTGTGTGCGTGAGACACAGAGAGAGCAAATAGCAATGTTTGCGACTCTTTCTCAAAGGCATAATTGCAAAACAGGGGCAAACAATAAACACAAAAGGAAACGATGAATTAACAAACATTTTAATGATTGTGGATCTAATGCAATTATTATTTCAAAACTGTGTATGTTGCAACTTATTGGTTTAAACTCCGATTATAAAATGGAAGTCTATTATTTACGTTTGACCTACAAAGCGATAACCAAAAGTGTCATCTATTTCCTAATGTAAAGTGATACAGCCGTAGACTATATACTGGATAATTTCTTGGCCCTTAGTACCGATAGTCACTACAATAATACTAATACCAACAAGAACTACAACATGTAGTAATTGAGACTGACTAATATAAATTTAAAACGACTGCCAATGAACAGCCTAGGCAGTGTCGACTATCACTGAGTATTTGTCAAAGGCAAAATTACGAAACTTTAACATACTAGATAAACAATAAACAGAAAAGCAACTGCTGAATTTGCTAAACTAGTGCTTCTGTGGGGTCGCAATTTATGTTTATCATTTTAACAAGCATCTGATGTCCGTGCTATACTGGATAAAGTAAAAGAAAATACACTTCGTCTTCTGCAATGCATTTGAAGAACAGGCACAGTCTGTCATTGTGATCCATCTTTTTGTACCGACCCATTTTGATTTCATGGGGTTGACATCTTGCCCACAAAGAAACACATACTCTCAAAGATTTTGTTTTTCTAAAGGAAAGATAAATACAGAATAGAACGTTTGCTTTCATGAGCCCAAACGTGCGTAGTGTTTCTTAATGCCGTCCAGAATATGCGTGTGACTCGATTTGTTTCTGATCAGGTTGAAGAATTTTGCTCTTGTAATTTAGGTTTCACCTTGCTCATTTAATTCATACAAACACTTACATCTCAATCTTTGTCTTTATAATTAATCTGTGCCTTACATGCCTTATAGGTGATGAAGCAGACAATTTCGAGTTAGCAAGCTGCAAAGACCCATCCTTAATTAAAGCATGATATTAAAGCAATTATTTTATTTTATTTGAGCATAGAGATGGAAGAATCCGGTGTACACAAAGACACCCACAACATTCGACAACCAGAAAGTTTCTAATCGGACGGTGCACCGAATTTACAATATATTTGACTATTTCTTTGGGTTTCTTTCAGTCAACAATATTTCTAGAACCATTCAGTATTGACGCATTGGATCCGATGCCAGACCCCATTCCCGCCCTGATGTATGGTACGCAACTGGCTGAGGAGGTTGTACCTAAATGTAGCCTTCCCGGAACAGACTTCAGCCAATTCTACAAAATCTGGAAGTGTCCAAGACTTGCCTTAGAAGTTGCTGTAAGTACATAGTACCAAATCAGTGTCAAATAATTTGTGGTAGGTGTCTGCAAGTGGCCTCGCGTGCTTATGCAAACGAACCTATTTTCTTTTCGATGTCGTTGTTAACGTAATATCCTTTAGTTTAGAATTGTACATAATGCCGCAGTGGCACATAAAATAGAAAGTTGAATAATTGTCGACATTTAAACAAGATTTTAAAACAGAAAAGAAGACATCAAAACCTTCGTGTATTTATTATTTATTGATTCTTGAATCATTTAAGTTCAAGGAATGAACAGCCAAACAAGCAAACGAACTGACCAACGAAAAGTAGGTATACAATGTGATAATAAACGTGGCATTCACCATTGACTACCAACAACATATACAACAAATATTTAGTACTAAACAAGTGGAATCTGTTGGTACACGTAATGTTTGTATTATTTGTCCCCTATATACAATTATCGGCGTTCCTTTTGATACAACGTGCTTCAGCCATTATTCTGTTTTGTTTTGTTTTCTTCAGGACTTTGGGCACTGTGATATTATGAATCAGCAGTACTGGACAGGTAAGTATATATATATATATATATATATATATATATATATATATATATATATATATATATATATATATATATATATATATATATATATGTATGTATGTATGTATGTATGTATGTATGTATGTATGTATGTATACCAACAGTAATAACCCCATGATTCAAGGCCATCTAGCCAAAGGCCATGGTAACTTGAATCATAGACCTGCGTCAGACGTTCACCTGTCGGCATTTGCTATTTTAGACCTGTTTTTTTTAAATTAAAAAAAATCAATAGTTTGGCTCAATCATGACAGGAATGTTCCGTAAGACATGCTCTACCCATATATATTGGAGTGGACCCCCCATCAATTGTGAGACTTCCATAGTAACCATAAAGAAAATCTATTTTTTAACGTCGTCTCTAGAACGGCGGTTGGTAGAATGTCTTAGGATATGTCCCCTCCAAATTGTGTCTGAGAACGGTTCTCCTTGCAACGACTTGGTTTTCATAGCAGCCAGGTGGCAAAATCTTTGATAAACTAAGTAGGAATTTGTACCGAAATTTTCTATTTTAGTTACTTTTCATAACCATCCTCTTGCAGTCACGTGGCCATCATAACATCCACCTGGAAAGTCAAATTTTGCCTTCTCCAGAGTGTCTGAACCAATTTTGATCAAACTTGTTAGGAATGTTTCTTAGGTTATGCTGTCAGATTTGTGTGTGGTATTGATCCGTTAGCAATGGTATGACTTCCATAGCAGCAATGTGGAAACCTATTCTCAATTTCTATAGAACACATAAGTAAATTTTGAACTCTGTATAAACAATTATCATGGCATTTCCCACCAGATTTGCCTCAACTGTGTGGGTTCCACAGCCACCACGTGGACAACCTTTTTTTTTAACTTCTTGACCAGAATAACAGAGCCATTTGTTTAAAAAAACAAACTTGGAAGGAATATTTTATGAGACATGCTCTACCAGAATTATGTTCATGATGGTTTTCCATGCAGCCTCCATAGCAACCAGATTGGGGAAAAAACTATTTTCGATTTCTTTTCCAAAGCGGCTGAGTCAAATATGATCAAACGTGCTAGGAGCGAGTCTTAGGGCACATTCTTCCAGAGTTTGTCCAGGGCGAAAAACCTTGCAACATTATTGCCTTAAAGCAATCATGCAAGGAACCTGTTTTGGGTTCTTTTTCAGAATCTCTCTTCCAATTATGATTCAACTCGGTAGCAATACTCTTATGATCTGATGTGCCAGACTTGTGTTTCGGTAAGTGCCCCTAGCAACGATATGACTTCCATAGCATATTAAATTTGCGTTTTAGACACGCGTTCTCCACACCACACTCACAAAGGTTGCTTTTGTAGATCTTGCAGAGAAGAACTGGGTGAAGGAGTGGTCACTGCGGTGGTAGCGGTTGAGGATGTGTTGAAGGGCATGATGGTCCCTTTTTTTTTATTGGTGATGACTTGCGAAGCGTCGATCCAAGAATGAAAAGTGCGAGGATATCCTTTCTAACGTTCACTGACTTCTTTAACAGACGTTTTCCCACTTTTCGTGTTCTTCGTTCGAGAATGTTTTCGATATCGTACAATTCGTCTTCTCTTTTGGTTACGCGTTGTAACTCGGGTAAGTAAAACGTTCCTTTGAACATTTCCCCGTTAATGTCTTTCAAGTTATAGACGGCAGGATGACGGCCACGCACTTGTTCAGTGACTCGAAACAATTCGGTGGTCCATTTGGGTAAGTAACCTTTGTCGAAAGTGCGTTTGGTTTTGCCAATGCGCACCCAATCTCCTGCTACCAACAATCCGCTTTTCTTGAGAACAGCCACTGTCGGGGGCGTACCAAACAGGCGCTCAAAAACGGTCACTTCGTTGTCGGGAGTCACTTCTTGGGGTTACGTCCGATGATTCGATGGTAAGATTGATTGTACGCTTGAACCAAGTGCGGTAAGACGTCGATGTACTTGAGAGTGTTGATGCGTAAAATATTTCCACATGCATTCTTTCAAGGTGTGATAAAAACGTTCCACGATGCTGGCTTTGGTTTCGGGATTCTCGGGGGTGAAAAAATGAATATCACGTTTCTTTAATTCGTTTTGGAAAGCTTGGTTCAAAATTCGGTGCCTTTATCGGTTTACCATCGAAGAGGGTGACAACAACTTTGTTTCAACACCAGTTAGAGGGCTCGCACTAACTCACTGCTCGATTTGGAAGTCAATGGCACGACCCAGGCGAATTTGGAAAAGACGTCGATGACACAAAACAAATATTTGTAGTCACGATTGTAGGTGACTAAATGAGATACATCGGCTAAATCGGTTTGCCATTAATGATCGATGCCCTCCACTCAGGTGCGATTTTTGGAAAATATTCGTTGAATAGGTTTGTGTAAAGTGTACGTGGCTTGTTCTTGTAACCATCGTTGCACTTGAGGTAAACGGGGATTTTTCAGACGGGTTTTGATAGCACGATACAATTTCTGAACTCCTTCGTATCCCGCAGGATGGGCTGGATCGTAGTAAATGTTGGCTAACACCTTCTCTGTTTATTAATAAGTAGCCCACTCTTCGCTGATGTTACTTTGGATGAGACGAAATGGTGGTTTGGAAACGACTTTACGTGCCGATGTGCCACGGGAGTAGAAGTCGAGGGTAGTGGTGGTCGTGGAGGTAGTAATGGGATGGCTTTGGACTTCTTTTCTTTTTTCACTTCTGGTTTTCCTTCTTTCCTCTTGATTTCTGTCGAAGGAGGAGTGGACATCATCTTTTTTACCCAAGCTTTAAGTTCTTCTCGTTGGGAAGTGGGGAAAGGGGTCAACAAGGACGCTGCAATCTTAGTTGGAATGGGAGCTGACGGTGCTTGAAAGGCTTATGTACCCCTTTTCCTCAGGCAATCGTGGGGCTGCGTCTGTCTTGACCTCTGGAGGTGGTGGTGATGGTGATGGACTTTCATCAAGGTCTTAAAATCTTTCAGAGTTGGCAGAGTTGTTTTGTTTAAAGCTTTTTAGTGAAAGAGTTGCTGTCGTTGCAATAGTTGACCGTACGTTTGCGATTTCTCTGTTTCGGACTAATCGTTGCAATCCATCAACGATTGCAGTTCCTGTTATAACTGGGACATGTCGGTCAAATGAGGATTGGGATGTAAATTTGGGGTCCGTTGTTCTTGCCAACGATGGAATTCCATCCATCGTTTGTAAGGTACTAAAGTCAGTTTTCGTCCTTACATCAGATTTCAATGATTACGTCTGAGATTTTTGGACCCAAAAGATCCCTTTTACCTACTTGGTCTTTTTTTATCTTGCTCAGCAAGCGTCCTAACAACATGGGCACAATTCCTCCGAGTTGCACCATTAAACTTTTTCTTTTGACGGATGGGTATTTTCTTCTTGACTATTTGGCGAGGAACGTGTCGATGCTTGGCTAAACATTCTTTCTGATGTGGAGACAAAGGTATCGTGCCTTTGAAGACATTCAGGCAACATTAACAAACGGTATCGACGACGTCTTTGGAGGATGTTTGAATGAGTTGTCTTCGCATGGGTGGAGGGGCTTTGGACAAGACGGACAACAAGTCCCAGTGTTTGGCTATTCGAGGAGGAAGTCCTTTCCTTTTCTTTCCTTTGGGGTTAGAAGAGGGATGGTTTCTGTGTGTGAGTGTGTGACATCTTTGTTTGTTCCGGAGCACAAAAACACTGATTCTCATTCTTTACCGCAGGTCTTTTTTATACTGGAATGCGTCCCCACTGACTGTCGTTAAGTCGTATCAACTTCATGACAGGCATCACACGTCGTGGAGGGGTTCGCAACGGACTAAATCGGGACAGTTCTTGCTTGGACAAATCCAGTAAACTCTGTAATGTAACATGCCCGATCTATCTTGGATTTGATTTTGGGGCAGGTACTTTGTGAGCACCTGATACTGCAGCTAAAGAGGAGGAGGGTGTCACCGCTGGAGGAAAAGTTCTTGGAGACGTGGGTTTTCATTGTTTTCTCAAATGAGGAAGAACGGGTGTCAAATTGGGTTTGGTAGGCATCACCAACAACGGAGAAGTGGATGAACCTGAGGCTACTGGAGACGGTTGCGTCCAGGCCGAATTGTCTCTCTTGCGGTATAAGCTGTTTTCTGTAGGCTTTTCTTTTTCTGGGGACTTTTCTTTTTCTTTTTCTGTGGGTTTTGCTTTTTCTGGGGCTGTGACCTGGTCCTGGAAACCATTGATCTTTTTCTTCTTTTGGGTTGATTTGGCTTGTTTGGGAGTGGCTTTTTTCTTGGGAACGACTTTGGGGGCATTAAGATCCCATTTTAAAAGGAAGCGAATGATGACACCTCATAGAGAACCGCTACCTCCAGATTTCAAAATGATTTGCTTTTGGGTTTGAGTGTCGATGCCGGCATTAAACAGTTGCATGGAGGCTACTTTGTTTCTGCAAAAAAAGCGTTTGGTTTGATGAAGATGTGAATGATGCTTTGCAGTAATTGACGTGCCGTCACCGTACACCATCGTAAGACTTCTTTGAGACTGGCTTCTAAGACACGAGCACGTATTTGTGGATTTTTTTCGCGACTGATGCCGTACAAGGCACGAATCAATTGACAGTAAGATGGGACTGAAGGGACGTCATGTTGACGCTCTGTGAGACAGACCGAAAGTGTTCGAGGTCTTTTATAGATTTTTTTGGTTAAGTCGACGACGGACGTGTAAGCGACGGGCCTTCCATCTTGGCACCAGTGATGTAACAGATGGGTACGAAATCGCAAATAATCGGGGGTGGCGGGTTTCAAATCGACGAGTAAATAGGCGTGTGAGGTTTGAGTGGCATCGTCGTACGCATGAGTCATCCAAGACGTTCCTAACTGTTTGGCTAAGACTTGCACTTGCGATTTATCTCGAGGGCTTTTAAACAAGACCACGTAATGTTCATTGAGACTGATGGTGCGATGGGCTTTACTTTGTTGAAACTAATTTTGTGTGATGTAAATGACACTAGCATTACGATGATGCCCTTTGCACGTAAACCACAGTTTAATTTCTTATTCGTCTTCTCCTAACATGTCGTCGAAAATGACCAGATGGGTTTGACTGGTGGTCAAATACGATCCCGTCGTCTTCGCCAGGAATGCATTTCATAAACACGCTGAAATCGCCTTGACTTTCTCGCAAGAGACTGTACGCCGATTTCCACTCTTTGTAACACCACAGAATCCGTTGAGGTGGACGATCGATCAAATGATGTTTATGTTCGATCAAACATTTGACAAATTTGGTTTTGCCTGAACCGCTAGGTCCGGCAATTAACATGTTAAAGGAATGGCGAAGATACAAGGCCAGTCATCTTAGAGCATTCAAGTACCAGTGGTTTAAACATCGGTGACGTGACGGATGCAGTTGTTCCTTGAGTTTCACTTGTATTTTGATCAGCTCTCGGCAATTGCGTTCTCTCAACTCCAGAGGCAAACCACGAATATTCTCTTTTAAAGTATCCATGATCATGTCAGTCATTATTTATACCCACGTTTGATGGTCACTTCTAATTGTCCTTATTTTATTTAAAATTTTTTCATAGAGCGAACATAATTGACATAGTAATTTCTGACAACTGCCATTCAGGGTAACGGTCAAGAATGTCAATAAAATCTTCCAATGTAAACGGTCTAAGTAGAATAATCGGATGAACACAGGCTTGATCCAGAGAAATCTGACGAGATTGTTGACTTTTTCACTTTCCTCTTGTGGATTTCTTGACACTAATGTTCTACAGGCACCAATTGAGATTTTGCTCAGGCAAGTCCCTGCCAAACAACCTTGTAGATCTTCTCTTGCAGTTCGTTTGGTATTCCTTGAATATTACTTTTCAAATGGGGTTTAAATACTTGTCTCGGTGTTGTCACGTTTGACTCCAAGTCAAGCTGGTTTTTTAAACGACATGATATGCCACATCAATGACTAGGGTCCCACTAAAGGTATGTAGTGACAATGCGGAGACCATCGAGCATGTTCCAGGTAAGCCGAATCGTTTTGTTTCCACTCGTGAAGTGACACACCGCAACTGAAGCACTTGACTTTATCCTCTTCGCCCAAGTAGAGAAATCCGGCTCTGGCTAATTCTTCGCGGGTAGGTCCTCCCAGATATTTAGGCCATTTTCCTTGAAACATTTGCAATCGACTTTTAAAGTCGCAGTATTCAGGCAAACGCACAGGGAACGAATATTCGTCTTTCATAGGTTCATTTCGATGAGGGCACGGTGAAATCCGCAGGAGTTTTCTCAGTTTCGGATGAGATCCGTAGGGTGGTAGCTGCAAAGTTTCACGCGGAGGATGACATTGACAATGAAAACCAGTAAAGTGATAAGGTGTTTTGTAACGAGTGGCATCGCGTTCGCATCCGTCAGGTTTGACACGCACAGCATCACTTTCCATTGTAGGTGTAGTGGTAGTAGTAGTAGTCGTAGCAAAGTTCTCATCATGTGGTACTGAATCGCTGAGGTCACAGAGTACGGCATCGCTCTCTTCGCAAGGCACAGCATCGCACTCCACTTGAGAATCACCGAACTTGAATGATGTCTGTTTAAAAGTATTCATCTTTATCACTCGGTCTTGGTAGTTACAATGAACTATCGGTCTTGGACGTTGTCCCTTTTTATATGCTGACAAATATCGACGTGTCCGTACGGCAAACTGAAGTAATTGGGAAGTCGAACTCGCTTCTGGTACACGATTCGATACACTTTTTCCAAAGGCCGACTGACAATGTGGTGTGTGGGTAAACGTACAATCTTGGTCGATTCGTAGGTTGTCACTTTAAAGTTTCCATCCTGTTCAGACTGCAAAGCTTCTTTCAGTACGCCAAAGTTCACACTCGACTGGTGGGATAATTGAGAGTCAGTCATTTCACTTTATACTCGGTGTGCACTTCTCCTTGTTTGTTCCGGTATTCGTAGCCGTAATTTGTGGGACCGCCTCTAGCAAAACTTAGAATCTTGTCGTCGGGGTGCTCGTCCTTCCAGGCTCCTAATCAGTCTTCTTCGAATTTAGGGTAACAGTGACTCAGGCGATCGATGTAGATGCAACTGTCAGTGTCAAAGTACAGGACGTAATCTCCTAACAGCTCTAAAACTTCGTACAATTTTAAGCGAGTATGAACTGTCACGTATGCCTCCATGATGACATTTCCAAATTCGTCGGCTTCTACAAAGTCCAGTTCTTCTTCGTAATTGACCAGGATCAAATCTCCACGAACGACGTCCACGTGTTTCATGCATTTGGTTTTGTCGTGAATCATCTGGAAGTAGCGAGAAGGTTCTGTCAAATACTCCGTTCTGAGTAAATACGGGCACAAGCAATTCAACATCCCTTTTGCAAACGATCCCCTTCTTTCGTTTTGCTCCACGTGGTCTAAAGTGGTGCCTTCCTGCTCCCAGCATCATTTCTATTTGAATTTCTTTTGGTCTTCGGGATTGTGGTACGAGGAAGGATAGCCACTGGCTTCTTGTTTCACTTTCAAAAAGTTATCCACGTAATCTGCGAAAATGCCTTTCTGAGTTTGGTCACCCTTGTAGTATTTTTCTGTCTTGGGAAAGTGGTAAATTTCGTACACTTCTAACAGTTGGTATCCCAAGTCCAGAGCTTTAAACAATTCCACGCTGACCAACATTCCCATCAAGGCGCGTTCTTCCTGGGTGTGCTGACAAAGTCCGTCTTGATTGCACGTCTTGGTACAAGTACGGCACAAGGAAAACATCAGTTTTCCTTGGCAATGGTGAGGTAAAACGGGACGGTACAAGTCCGTGGGAGGCAAGACTTTGCACTTGATCAAGCCTTCGTATTACCGAATGTTCAGGTCGATTCGATGTGTTCCGTCATCAATTGTGGGTACCCTGCGAGACGGGAAAGCGACAATATTTGCACACGTAAGGATACAGCGAACACACGTACAAGTGTTTGATTTCTTCTCCTTTCTCTTCGTCGGCGTGGTACAGCAAACAGGTGTCACTCGTCCGTCCTCCGTACAAACTGTCTCGCGGGTTCAGTGGGTCCACCAACTTTTAACTTTTCACAATGCGTTTAAACTCGGGATCGATTTCCATACGGTGATCGTAATCGTGTTCCCACATTTCTACCACTTGGTATCCTTGCTGTTCTAACTTCAACTGCAGCTGACAAGTGTCCTCGTACAAATCTTCCATGGTCCGTTGTAAAAACTGATTTTTGGTGTCACGTTGAGGGTAGCAAAGGGGACATCCGTGAAATAAGCATCCGTTAAACTCTTACACGATCTTGGGTTTTTCTAAGTCCCACCCATCTACCGAATATGTTCCGATGGTCTGTTCGCCTCCTCCGTTGCGGGCGTGTTGGATCCATTTGTCTTCATAATCGCACAAGTAATGCAGCCAGCGTAGGGCTTTGACCGAGTATTGACGTTTGACAAAGTTCGTCGCTTCAGGGCTGATGACAGCCAGGGTATTTCAGGCATGAATCATTGGCGGTACACTAAGTAACACGCTTTGGCAATGGTACATGCTTCTTTCAAATGATCGATCCCTCTGTGTTCCATGAACAGTTCTCGAAATTTTCCACAGCAACGCCGTAAAATGTCCACGTCAGAACGACACTACTTTAACATTTCTTCCTGAAAGTCGAAGGGGTTTGAGGCGTGAGTGTGGTACCAAGCGTAGAAAGCTTCTCGTTGTTCGGTACGCATGTTGTCTGGGTCGTAGTAGTGAGCCTCATGCAAATGGGGTAGAATGGCATATTGATTGGCTTCGGTATTAAAAAAGTGCGGAAAATAGCCTTTGGCCATTTCTGTCATTCCAAACGTTTTAAGCATTCGACTAAAAGGCATGGCCAAGTAACTCATCAAACCTTCAAACTGTACTTGTCCCACTTGCATGGAAATGATTTTGGCTCCGTTCAAAGTCACTTTAGGACGTTCGTTACTTGCTCCGTATAGTATCTAAGAAACTGTCCATCGTATCCCGAGAAATTGTGAGCCATCACCGTGGCATGGCGATGACAATCTCCGTAATTTTCGGTGTCCTCTTGGCTCCACGTCTCGTCGATGGGGTCTAAGATCCATCTGGCGAAATCGGCCAGGATGTTACGTTACTGAAAGAATTTTTCACGTCTTCCAGGAATCTTGCTGCAGTGAGGGCATTGATTAAAGATAGGTTCTTGGATGCACTTCTCGCACGCTCGATGAGCCACACAGAAATTAGGAATGTGAATGCCGGTCTCTTGTATGCATTCGAAATCGAAAAAGATGAAATTCCCTTTCTTCTGGTTATATTCCTCCTCTTGTTTGAAATGGTATTTTTGAATGTAGCATTCGTGTTCCAAGTCTTCAATTTGGCGAAAAATATGACATCGTTTCTATCCTGAACATACGTGTGCCTTTGCATTATTGGTACGTATGCCTTGTCCACAAGTAGTGCACAATCTCAGGAGTTGACAAGAGGTATTTGTTGCTGTGAACCTTGCGTCTTTAGATGTTGTTGGTAACAGGCAGAGCTGACAAAAGTTCGCTGACAAGCAGGGCAATGCATTCGTTATTGTCCTTTGTCAAGACAGGGTTGAGAGGCCAAACATCCTGAGCATTTCGATCCACAATGCTTGTGTCGCTCTCGATTGTTATAGGCATAGTCACATTTCTCCAAATAATAGCTGTATCCCAGGAATGCAGCGATACTGGTGATGGCATAGAGATGTTCATCGTGATGATAGACGTGAATGTATCTTTGAAACATTTGCCTCGAAACACCAAAGGTACACGCACTTCTTGAGGGTGAACTTTCAAGGTGTAGCGTGGAGCCAAGGTGTCTTGCAATTTTTGCATTTCAGGAATGCCACCGGGTGTGTCTTTGGATAACCCCACTTGCTGTAACAAGAGTTCTGCTTCTCTTCGTTGTTTGGCTCGGTCCGATTGTTGAATATTCTCCCAGTCTCTTTTCCATTTTGCCATGGCGTTCTTGTAGGCATACATTCGTCCCACCACGATGACACAGGTTAAACAAATCTTGTCTTGAGGATTGTTAATTTCAACGAGGCTCTTTTTGTTACTGCGAAGTTCGTCCACCAATAACACCTTTTTGCGTCCTATCCCTTGGGGAAGAGAAACGTGGGTCATGAACAGTGTCGCTTTTTCATCGGTGATGTGAAACTTGTCGTTGGATTGTTGCACGTGTTAAATCTTGTCGATGCCTTTGGAAGGCGTCAATTCTGCTGGGCTGCTAAACTCGATCCAAACGGGGGACTTCAAACTGTCGTGATAAATGGAAAGTCTCAAGCGATCGTCTTCTTTGGCCACACATTGCCGTTTCAGTGTGGTTATCATAGAATCCCACACCTTGGTGATGAACCCCTCTGCTTTCTCAAACGGTACGTTGGACTTGAAATCTTTAAACTTCACCGTGAACGTATAAGCCGTAGTTCTAAATTTTCTAGAAGAGCTCTTTTCCGCCTCTCGTATATTGTAATAATTTTGAGGAGTTAATGGTGGACTTTACTTGGGTGGAGACTCTCTGGGTCTGGATTCTGGCTTTCTCATGTCATCTTCAATATCACTGTCATGAACTTGAGCCAAGACTTCAGCTACTGTGCGAGGCGATAAATCACGTTTCTGCCTCTTACTTTCTTTCTCCACGAAATGATGCGATCATTTCATCTTGACTGGAAAAAGTCAAATGACTATATTTTAAACGCCACGGGTCCCTATATCGATGTCAAACCAGGGTCTTCCCTTCCAGTATTCGTTTCACTCTCAAACCGACCAGAACGATAGAAGAGCCCACACAGATCGAACTTCTGATCAGAGCTTTGCGAGGTGTCATACGAAAGTTTTCTTCAGACAAGCCGACGAACTGCTCCCCCTCCTTTCGAGAGAAAAGTCAAGATACTTGCTATATACGTAAGAAGAAAGGGCATTGGGCTACAAAGTGTCCAGACCGTCAAGAAAGCAAGATAGGTGTAGACAAAAGTCAAGATACCTATTATTATTGTCAAGAGAGAGGACATCTGTCTTCAGAATGCCCTTAAAAAATAATAGGAGCAAGAGGAAGAGATGGGTTCAGAACAGGAAGAACAGGTACCCTCCCAAAAGGAAGAAACCAGACACGTCCAGACAGAGAAAAAAAGAGAAGAAAAGAAGACGAGGAAAAAGTGAGGAAGAAGAGGAAAATCCTGTTAAAATGAAGAAATTCAAAAAACAGAGGGAGTATAAAAAAGGACACAGAAGAAGATGAACTTTTTCAAGTGTTGTGTTGTGAATTGAATTGTAAAATTTGTAACAGAATAGACCAGACAGAAAAGTAATGTTTCTTGGTTTTGATTTTTATAATCATAATAAGAACCTGCACTCACGCACTCACACATACGTACATCAAAGGGCAAAGAAGTGATTTTGAGTTTTAATTGATTTTGGCAAAATGATTACTATCTCTTTTTGAGAGAAGTGAGTGGCCCTGAAAAGAACCGTTGGGTGATTTTTGTTTTTTTTTATTTAAAAAAAAAAAACAACAACTTAGGAACGGGAGGTAATCAGATTTACCTGTCTTAAGCCTTTGCCATGGCAAAGGCCTACTTGTGGACCACAGGGGTTCGTTACAAAGAAAATTAGGAGTATCCGTCCATGAATCAAGGGATGTGGGTTCTAACATGTAACAATACACCACAATCTTCGTACCCTCTCCACTAGTGTCATACTCCCAAGAAAGAGATGAGACACGGTCATGGACATAGGGGACCGCCTATATCCACCACTATGTTTTTGTTTAGGGCCTAGGAAATTAGAGTAAAGTGTATTGCCCAAGGACACACCACGGCACAGGGGTTCGTTACAAAGAAAATTAGGAGTATCCGTCCATGAATCAAGGGATGGGGGTTCTAACCTGTAACAATATTTTTACAGGTTTGAACCCCCATCCCTCGATTCAAGGACGGATACTCTTCTTTGTAACGAACCCCTATGTTCTGTACTGGCTCATGTCGATGATTTGGTATAAATCACTAGGGTGGGTATCTCAGGCGTAGTAACAGGGTTTGGCAGTTTGGCACGGAAAGGTCTTTTCTTCTTGGGTCGTAATAAAGAAGTCTGATACATTTGTTTCAGACTACTTAACTCTGCCAAAATGTCTAAAGGTACCATCACCGTTTTACCTTCACTGTCCTCCTTCTCTCCTATACCTGCCTCTTTCTGCTGCTGTAAAAAAATCCAATTATTCTTTCTGTCTCTGTTTAAAATCCTCGACGTGTGGTAAAGGATGAGAAGGTGGCAAAGGTACTGGTGCCGGAACAAATTATTGCGAAGAAGAGAAAAAATCCACTAAATCCCAATTAAAATCGGTCTCTTCTGGAAGTAGTTGATAACCACTGCTTTGCCATCGCTTCTCGTCTCCATGACTGGTGCACCCCAATTCATCGTCTTCTTAGTTTCCGTCATGTTTCAAAAGTCTGTCGCATTGATTCACTGCGCACAGACGCTAGCGCACCTATATAGGGAATCTGATGTCACAGGTAGCTCTCTTTGGATTGGAAGACACTTTCCGTACTCTGACTGAATTGTGTAACACGTATTGGGGTTGGTGAAAAAACTCAATCCGTTTCTATCTGCTCTTCCACGTCAAATAACCCCGTTCACTTCATTCTCTTCACCTGTTCTCGTCACAAGATGTGGACTAACGTTGAATCATCTACCCTCGTATCATCGATGCTGTTCCATACGGACTTACCCATGTATGTCAGATCATCATGGACAATCATCCGGATCACCGATATGAGCTTTTGGAAAAGAATCATCTATGTGGAGAGACAAGGCTATCTGAAGAGAGTCCTCATCTACGATCCAGAAGTCAGAAGACGTTTGAGGAAGAGAAGATGATCTATGTGATGCCCTCTACGTTAACGTAATGTTGTTAACAAAAAGCCAAAGACTCTTTTCAGGGCTACTCATGTCTCGAAAAGATTTGCTTTCTTGCCTAAATTGTTTTTAGTCAGTTGTATAGTTGTTTGTGTGATAGATTGATGTTCATCAATCTATGTATGTGTCGTATATCAATGTCTCTGTCTATAAAGAGGGTTCTATGTCCCGCCTCACCAAGCGCTGTTTTATTGGTATAGTTTATGAACTAGCTGAACTTACCTGCCATCTGCTACCTGCTGAACTAGCTGAACTTACCCGCTATCCTATACAACAACTGAACTTTTCCTTGTCGCTATACAGAAACAATATTCCCCATGTTCAATTTCCTTTGAAGCTAAATGTGCCCAGGCTGTGCTATAAAAAATCTTGACCCTAAACGTGCCCAGGGTGATTTAAAAAGTGTTGACTCTAAACATGCCCATGACCTTTTTGATGGGGTTTTCCACTGACCCTAAACAGCCGCACTATACTACTAGTAAGCTACATTAAACTTTACTACAACTTTATGCAATAGGATCCATTATAGCAGGAACCGTCCTATAAGGGCATTAAAGTGAGGGTGGGTAGTTACCATATTTGCCATTTTGACCAATGTATGCCAGGTAACTAATAACAGGTCCACGGCTGGCTGTCAGCAATGTCGACGATACAAAGATTTGCTAAAGGTTTTAGTCATCATATATTCTGTGGAAGAGCTATTTATTTATTCTCTTCTAATAAGTATTTCTTTGTAGATATTCAAATACCTTCATTATATCTTATTTATGCACATGAGTATTATGACGAGCTTGACAATTTTTATATTTTCACAATGATTTTTATGCCCCAACTTTGACAGTAAAAGGGAATATAGTATTTGTTGCTGTTTGTATATCTGTCCCAAATCCATTTTTGCATGATGACATAATAACAACTGGATGAGGACAATGACATTTTGCAGGCTTGCTCATGGTCATGTAATTGTAATACTAGAAAATCTGATCCGGTCATCTTGACCTGATTAGATTTTCTAGCCATTGCAGCAGTAAACATTTTTTAAAAATACATTTGTGAACTTTTTGTTTTTGTAGTTTTTTAACAAACCATTGTAATCACAGTTAAGTATGAACCACTTGAGGCAGGACAATCAATTTCTTTGTAATCATATTTACGTTTATATACTGATGACCTACATTTTGAAACTTTTTGTAACAAACATGTTAGCACAATTTAGCAAAAATACATTAGGTTGACATAATACATTTTCTTTGCATGCTTGTGTGGGTGATTCACCCTGGGATTAAAAAAATTAAATTGTTTTTAAAAAAAACTCGAGTTAAAATTGAACAGAAGCTCACATTTTAGAACATGATTCTGAACCGGTTTTAGTTATCCCTGGAAAGTAGGTCACATTGATCAAGTTTTTAAATGAGACATATATTCATCTCTGATGGCAGTGGTGTGTGTGTGTGTGTTGTATATTGTAATTCAAGGTCAAGCACAATTTCTAATGATGTTCATCAGAATTAAAAGTTTGTATACAATGAATCTTTCTTTCATTGTTTTCAGTTTGTACCGATATTTGTGCCCGTAGCAATGAAACTCGGTTGGATGAGTATCACAAATTTATTCAGGGTGCCATAAGTAGTTTTCTGATGACTACACTGCAGGGAAGGCAAGATGCCATTACATATCTCTCTGACATCACAAAGGTTCCTGTTAAGCTGACTGAACATCAGACAGATTGGAATTGCACACTCGAAAGGAAATCCATAAAATTCTCTTGAAAATTTGGTATTTTGTTGACATTGTTTAATACGTCTAATGACATGTGTTATGCCAGTAACAAGGTTGTAATTTTACATTCTTCATATTTTAGACGTGAAACAGTAAACTCTTCATTGCATGCTTATTTAGATTTTTTGGGGGAAAAAATGTAAAATATTGAATAAAAGTAATTCAATCGAATCAAAAAAAATATATCTTTTCAAATAATAATATGATGATACTGGAAGTAGATACAACACAGAGAATAATAAATTGGGCCGTTCTTGTCAGGGATTTATTTAACAAGCTGGGATTATCAGAAGCCTGTATTAATCGGGATGTTGATAATGCCAATATTTTTCATTATTATACTGCCTTAATAAAGATTATACAAATTTTCTAGAATGGTGTGAAAGATTAAATGAACAATCTAAAATCTTTCCGTACAGAAATCTTGTTGAAAAGTTCAACTGAAAAACTTATGATTCTATAATTTAAGTTTCTAACAATGTAATTGTTCTCTAAGTTAATTGCAGTAGATTGATGAATAGAGAGAGTCAATACATATAGAATAAAAAACTGTGATAAGTTACCATGAAGTTGTGGAAGAATTTAGTTTTGTACTGATATGCCCTTAATATTTTTATATATGTATTTTGATTTATGAATGAAATTATTTCAGATATCCAGATATTCTGAACAAAACATATCTGAAAATTCTAAGCTCTGTTTACGAGCTTTACTGGTCAGAAATAATTTACTCAATAAACACCGTTTCATAAGGTATCATGTAAGACATTAGATTTAAGTTGATATCTTGTACTCTTAGTTATACAGGAATTATAAAGATTGAAATTAGCTCTTTGTCTCCTCCCCATAAATTACTGCCAGGCATAACAGTGGAGAGAGCTGAAAACATGCTTTGTATCTATGTCTCTATTACTGTGTGTGAATTAGTCTAATTTAAATAGCAATATTTGGTTTAATTATAAAGATTCAGCTATTAACTTGTACACCATACTGACAAATAGTTTGGACACTATGACATTGGTAATATATAGCACTGTATTCTATTAAAATACTGATTTATATATCCTCTGGTATCCATTCAGTCTCTAGCTCTTTAGTACCCTAATTTAACATAAATAAAGTAGTATTACTTATTGTCTGAATCACTATTACCTGGTTATAAAACTTATCCTGCCAGTTTCCTTGCAGAGCAAATTGAGATCTTTGATCTTTACTCCCAAGGGTGATGGAGAGATACACAACAGTGTCAACACTTAGGTGTGTGAGGGTTGGCATGTATGCTTTTGAGGGCTGCAGATGTTAGAAATACCTCACCACAACTTCCATTGAATTTATTCAAGTTTACGTGAAAGCAAGCATCTGAGAGATTATTTTACATGCTAATTTTGAACCAGTCAGAAATTTGCATTAGTCCAACGTTTGCAGAGACACAAAAACTGATTTGTCCTGCACAAGTCATTTAAAATGTTCACTAACCTGATGATTTTCTCATCAGATATCAGGCTATGGGATTTGCCTAATTAGACATCATTAGAAACCTTTCAGTAAAAACTCCATGTCAATATGACACACCATTGAGGAGTGGAGATAACAGGAATTTCAAGAAGGCCACTGTGGTGGCCATATTGGATTGTTTAGTGGTTCCATTTTCATTCTGGTCCACTCAGACATCAGAAAACCCAAAGAAAAATAAGACACTCCATACAGGAGTAGTAGCGAAAACAAGGTTTTCAAGATGACCACTGTGATGGCCATATTGAAAGTCCTGGTGGTACCATTTTCATTCTTGACCAACTACACCTGGGATGAATGTGTGTATAAAGTCTCATGGCAATCTTCCAGGTAGTTTAGGAGTAGTGATAACAAACTTCTACTAACTGAGGGATGAACGAAAGGTGGCAGAAAACAGGCCATCCTCAAGCTCTTTTGGTCTATGACTGGTAGGACTCAAAGAGGTAGGAAACAATCAGGTGATATGACATTTTATCAAGAAAATGGCATAGAATTTATGTTGTTGTTGTTATTATGGGGTTTAATGCCATTATTTAGCACACAATAGGCTATGCATGGCGGCCAGTATTAATGGTGGAGGAAGAACCCGGGAAAACCCCGGAAAGAACCACCGATCCACAAGAAGCTACTGGCAAGCTTCCTCACATACCCACATTGGCTGAATCCTTGACTCAAGCCCACGCAGACAGAGGTGAGATGACAGTGATCCGTAACGGAGAGCGCTTTAGACCACTTGGAGCCCCGGCAGGGAATTTATGTAAAAAATAAAAAAATAAAATCTTTACTTGACATACATTTATAAGCTTGAACAAAAGGATGCTCTTATATACTAGTTGTCTCCTTAGTTCAGATTGTCTCTATCTTCTTATACTCTGGCTTCACATCATAAAGACCATATCTGAATTTGCTTTGCTATGGCTATGTGTGATACATTTTCAATATAATGTTGAAAAAGGTATGAATAGTTAGGCCATTTTGGAAAAGTACAGAAAACTAGGGCTGCTTGATGACTATATTTGTCATTATGTAATATTTGGTAATTTTTTTTTCAAAATCAAGATTCAAATTTCGGCTGGTTATATTTTACCAGTGATCAATCTCAACAGGTTTTAAGATTTAAGGTGGTAAATTTTTACTAAAATCTTTCCACCACTAAAAATTCCAACAAAAATGTATTATTTATATTATTATTATTACATAATTTTTGCCAGAAGTTTAAGGACAAACCAATTTTTGGTGTAAATATATCTCTTTTATAATACTAACCCAATACATAATCCATACCTTGCAAATTAAGCCCTACCAGGCTTGTTTTAGCATTAAAAGTGCTATACGGTTGATTGCATGATAAGGTGGAGGTCAGATGAGAGCGGTCTTGCACTGGATAAGGGACTAGCACCAAATCCCATCATTTTGTCAGTTACTACTGGAGTGGACATGCATGCTTCTCCAGGAATTTGCAGGGAGGGCCTGAGAACATGTGCCCCTATTAGAAGCTAAACATTATAGAAAAGAGGTATTTCAGTAAAAACAAAATTTGGTTCTTCTTCAAATATATTATCCAATCAAAATACATTAGGAGAAATGATAAATGAGGAGTTACATTCCTTACTCTGAAGTTGGTCATGTCTATGGTTTCTTAATTTACTTCAAGCAGCTTCAAATTCCAAGTGAGACACCACCAAGGATTAACACATGGTTCATGCATGGACACAGCTTTGATAGAAAATTTTCACTCCCACCAATCCAGTGGAAGCAGAGTAACCCATGTCTGTATGAAGCTGCTCTACAATCCCAGAAAGCAGCCTTTTAAAATGGAAGTTCTACACGGTAAATGACTGAGAACATCACCTCTGACTTCCATCCCATGACCTTGATTATGTCAGCTAAGAAGCTGTTCTGTTCAAATGATATACTAGTGGTCATCGCCCTAACCTTGTGAACCAATATGTTGTTGTTGTTGAAGGGTTTAATGCCATTTTTCAGCACAAGAAAGGCTATACATGGCGGCCAGTATTAATGGTGGAGGAAGAACCCGGGAAAACCCCAGAAAGAACCACTGACCCACGAAAAGCTACTGGCAAGCTTTTTCACATACCCACATTAGCCGAATCATAGACTCGAACCCACGCAGACAGAGGTGAGATGGCAGTGATCCGTAACGGAAAGCGCTTTAGACCACTCAGCCACTCGGGGCCCCCGTGAACCAATATGCACAGGAAAATTAACTGGTACTGTGTAACTTCCCTGTAGGTAGATTGGATCACTTATCAAATCCAGAATGATATTTTCTTAGCTGAAAGATCAACACTTCCTTCACCAACTTGTAAGAACATGTAATTGGATCATCTCAGTGAGCTTTAGGTACCACTTCAGAGCCCTTTTAGGGTCCAGTAGACATCCTTGGAGTAAAAAATCTAGTTTGGCAAGCAATTGACTTTTTAGCTCTTCTGTTGCTAAACTAAGCCTAGGAGGCTAATTTACAAGGTTCTGGATACACTCCTATATTTCATATTGTAATGCTTTAAATATACTGTGCTCCAGCTCAAAAAAACTCCAAGCTGGACTGAATAACATAAACCTTATTCCTCAATACATGGAGAGGTGTATGTGTGTGTGTGTTCTGCATTTTTAATGTAGCTTTAACAATGTTTCAGTCATATCACTACGATGCCTGCAGTGTGACAGTTTATAGTGATGTCTAGCACTGGGACATGATGCCTCAGACATGTAGCATGATGTAATACCTAGTCACATTATCCTGACACCAGGCCGACTCTAACCTCTTAATGCTGAGGGCCAAGTGAGGCAGCTGTTAATACCATTTTTGCAAATCTTTGGTATGACTCAGCCAGGGGTTTGAACCCATGACTTCCAGCATCCAGGGCAGATGCTCTAACCACTAGGCCACACATGAAGAGGAAAGAGCAAAACTGGTGATTCCCTTCTGTCCAAGCATTCAAAACAGTCGCCAACATACTAAAAATATACCGCTTGACTGGAGCTTATGCAGAGAGAAGAAATAGAAGGTCTCATAATGTTGGCACACATTTTAATTTCCACATTAAAACTGGCACAAAAAATATTCACTAATGACTTGTAGTATAAATTTTACAAAAGAAAACATTTTTGATGAACATGATAAATTCATTACAAAAATGAGCATTCAAATACAACAGCCAATACACAACTGCAGACACACACACATACGACATATGAGAATGAACAGACTCGTAACAACAGTGTATCGGTATACACTCACTTATAAGTTGAGTCCAACTGCAAACTGCACAGACCTAGATCTGCTGTTGCATAATGTACTGGCTTATATGGATCTATGTGGTTTGCTGGGAGTAATCAGTAGAACAAAGAACATAGACCCTGATCTGCCAGCTCATTATGTGATGGCAGAACAGTGTCCATGTTGTTTGCAGCTGGTCTTACAAGCGAGTGTATACTATAACAAGGATAACCTAAGCAACAAATCTTCTTTGCATCAATGGTTTCTGCATGCTCTCAGAATCAAAGCATTCATTTGTAAAGAGAGCTAGATAACAATCACATGACAGTTTTCTGTTTGATAATAAAAGCTGAAAAAAGTTAAATGTACAAATGTTCATGTAAAGAAATCTTTACCTAATATTAATGTTAATTCTGGAGCTTTTGTAAAACTAGTTTTGCCTGACTGCCTATGCAGTATATTACCTTTTGAAAAAAGCAAAGCATTTTACATGACTGACAGTACATCAAATTACATACTATAATTATAGGTTACTGCATTTGTATGGGAAAATATGAACGAGTTTTTGGATGGAATACTGCACGACCTTGGGAGTGCAGTATATCCTTCCAACAAAACGAGTTCATATTTTCCCATACAAATGCAGTAACCTTTTTATTATATGCTCATTTTTGTTATTCTACCAAAGGTTTAATTACATAAACAAAATACACTACAAGAAACAACATAAATGAATGTATGCCGCATTCCAAACTAAATACACAAGCACATATTCATCATTACACAAATAAACATTATTACTGCGCACATAACTCTGCTCAGATAAATTTGAACTTAGTCGGGCACTTGACATAACTTGCGAAAGAAAATGGCGTGTCTAGTTAAAATTGAAATTTGGAGTCATATTGTGAATGAATGTGCATTGCAACAACTTTTCCATTTGATCTGGGACGAATAGATTTTGGTATTTTTCTCGATTCTAGGAAATTTTGTGATTATGGACTGGATTTGTATGTGACAATTCCACATGAAATACATGAGATAGAAGAAGCTAGGGAGAAGTGTGCTGACATCTGCAAATGTGTTTCTGTTTCTGTCATTGAATATTTGAAATCATAATGTGGGACAAATATGAAGTCTTTCAGATGCAATTTTCAAAGAGATGCTATAGAATTTAATGCTTTTTTCATTCTGAGTGCAGTAAGGAGGATGCAATTGCACTTATCATTGAAATTACAGCACAATTTTGAAATGTGTAATCCAGACTAAAAACCTATGACATGGCTCATGTAATTCGGATTTGCAAAATTAAGAAAATAAATTTTGAGGAAATTCAGGATGTAAAACTGTAAGTATATTTTATTTTGCCATTCTTATCACCAGCTAAAGAAGACAGTATATGACTTGTCACTTGTATGTTAATTGTAAGGACTTTATCTTGCATCTGTTATATACTGTAGCTAGCCTAAATCCGAAACATTGTATCAATGTGGAATGTGCCAAAGCAGCTGGTATGTGGCAGTCCACAAAACATGTTTTAGTTCATTCAGAAACAAATTTAACCAACCACAATGTAAAGAGCATCTTATGCGAGTGTACATGATGTGTGTGTACAAATCAAAAGTGCTGGCGTCTGCATCAATTGTTTGTTTACAATAGAAAGTAGTTTCTTTATGTACATGAATGCTATATGTGTATTGTCGCGCAGGTTCAGTATTGGGTAATATTGCATGATTCTGACAATGTAAAGTTAACGGGGAAAAAAATAAGCATATAATAACAAGTTTTGCATGACTGACAGTACATCATATTATATACTATAACAAATTTTGCATGACTGAAAGAACATCATATTACATACTATAACAAGTTTTGCATGACTGACAGTACAGCATATTACATTTGACAAAATGTAATGCATATTACATACTATAAAAACAGTTTTTCATGACTAACTGTACAGCATATTACATTGGACAAAATATACAGCATATTAATGTAACAATAGTTGTTATGACTGACAGGATACAGCATATTACATCTGATATCCCATGATATTCATGGCATATTCTCATTTACCTTACATTTCCAAGCAAGGAAAAAGCAGACAAACTTTTCCATGTGTGTGTGTGTGTTGGGAGTGGGGATGTGCAATCCAAAACTGTTATATCCAACTGGGCAAAAAAAACGTATTACTGGTAGATAAGTAATTTCTGTTTTGAAAGCCATCACAAGTAGCTAGAAATTATGATAGTAACACCTGGTCCCTGATTAAAACAAAAAAATAATAAAGTTGGAACTTGGTCCAAAATGACAAAACCCATAAAAGGTACATCTATGTCTATAAAACAATATTGATAAAAAAATTCCATTATGCCGAATGATTCTTTAGCTATGAAGATTTCTAATCTAAGTCTGTGAAGAAATGTACAGATCAAACTGTATCACAATATGCTGAATGATTCTTGAGCTATGCCAAAACAAGCAACACCCCGATGAGAAGATATGAATATAAATGTCAAGGGCTATAACTCTATCCAAAATTGAAATAACAAACCCATCAATGGCACATCTAGGTCTATGAAACAATGTATGCACCAAATTGCATGGATTTGTAGTGGAGATTTCGAACTGACAGAAAAAGGGAAATAACTCTTTTAGATAGGAACCTCAACAGATGAAATGCAATTTGCAATTTGCTTGCAAAGTGGCAACCAATTTTATGTGTATAAGTTGGCAGAAGATATGGTGTTTACAATAAGTGTTATTTTGTAAGCACTTCCAATGTAACTAATATGGTCAACAAAAACAAAACGTATATAATTTTTATTGCAATTATATTAAGTCATTCAGAAATGATGATTGACCTTACAATTAAAACATGTATTTTTGCTCCAAATTTTATTACATGAACATTAAACCTTCAGTCAAGATAAAGCCTTCAACATTTTCAGTTCCCAAAAAACTTTATAATTATGCATATTTTACTAAAACTTTCATTAAGGCTCTCTTCAGCACTGTGGTTATAATGACAATTCTCAAGACCATTCTGTCTAATGCTTTCATATCTGAGGCTTCTAGACAAGTCTGAGTTTTATGACAGGCTTATCATAATTTGTTCTCATCTGCTTTATGCTAAGCCTGGCTATCTCTCCTGTACCAATATGCTCTAAGTACATGCACAATGTACATTAAAATCACAACTGATGAATACATAATACTGATCCTTTTGTCAGTTAAAACTATTCTGACAGCCTGTCCAGTTCCACGAAATGAATACAGAATCCTGATCCTTTTGTCAGTTAAAACCATGCTGACAGCCTGTCCAGCTCCATGAGATCATCTATCAGCTGAAATACAAATCAAATTTGTTTTCAGTGTTTGGATATTTTAAAAAATATTCTTGGATACAATAAATATAATCATATTCAGTTCTGTATTAACATCAGACCACTCCAGTGGCCTAGTGGTTAAAGAATCTGTCTCGGATGTGGGAGGTCTCAGTTTGAACTCCGGCCGAGTCATACCAAAGACTTATATAAAAAAAATGATACTAACAGCTGCCTCACTTGGCACTCAGCATTAAGAAGTTAGAGTTAGGAGTGGTAAGCCAGGTGTCAGGATAATGTGACTGGGCGGGACATCATCTACATGTCTGCAGCATGATGCCCCAGTTGTTGTTGTTGCTGTTGTACAATTTAATGCCATTATCAGCACACAATAGGCTATACATGGCGGCCAGTATTATTGGTGGAGGAAGAACCCAGGAAAACTCCAGAAAGAACCACTGACCCATGAGAAGCTACTGGCAAGCTTTTTCACATACCTACAATGGCTGAATCTGAGACTCAAACCCACATAGACAGAGGTGAGATGGCAGTGATCCATAACAGAGGGCGCTTTAGTGATGCCCAAGTACTAGACAGCAGACATTGTAGCAATGTGACAAATATTGTTAAAACTACATAAAAAATCCAAATCACACACATACAGTATCATAATCAAATATGAGCCCTCATACATCTCAAGTAAATATTTATACGTAGATATAAATTTATTAACAATCTGATAATGCCAAAATCGTATAAAATTATCAAACTGCCCTATAATCTGGATTAGATCTTTACCAGAGTCACTTCTGATTATTTTCTGCTTGACTTGTCAAAAAGATCCAAAGAACTGTATCTGTCACATGACCCAACTAGCAATGCCTACTGTATTACTTGCTAACATGTCAGCTCCAATTGTAAACTTGACAAACCCAGATCTGTCATCACATAATGTGCCAGCAGACCTGCCTCTGTGCAGTTTGTTTTTTTATTAGTAATCTGATGAACAAATAACACAGATCCAGATCTGCCAGTGAATAATGTGATGGCAGATCAGAGTATGTGTTGAAGCTAAGTGAGCACAAATGGTATTGGAATCTCAATGAAGGAAAGAAAATGTGGATTCTATAAATTCCAACTACTGTTAAAAGTATTACCCTTACATACTTTATTAGGTCTATATGCAAAACTTCTTGGTAAAAACTTAATTATAGCCACATCCATGTATTCAATTTTAGTGTGTCTCATGGAAGGAGGGTGGCAGCTAAAATATGCCTAGGACATCATGATTTTTTCAGAATGCGCTAATATGCATGCCTGACATATCATTACAACATAACTTCATGGGGTAAACCAGCCTCAAAAATTAATCTTTTTTATTGGGAGTTACCATGTTAGGAGAATGAATTTTCAGAGTGGAGAATCCCCAACCAAGGCAACTGAACTATTTTTGTAGCATGTACACTGAAGATACAGTAAAGTGTCTGTATGCACTTTCTATAATGCACTTGCACCTAATGAGCCTTACCCAAAATGATAATTTAAGCGCACAGTGCATATAATACATTAAATAATAGAAGTTGACAATAATCTGTGAACTATAATATTAACACACTGAAACTTTAACATACTTGCACCCATGAACCTTTAGCACAAATTAATTTTAGAGCAAACCTAACAAGAAGGTCATGGATCAATGTTAGAGAATGTCTAACAAGAAGGTCATGGATTAATGTTAGAACATTATAACAAGAAAGTCATGGATTAATGTTAGAACATTATAACAAGAAGGTCATGGATTAATGTTAGAACATTATAACAAGAAAGTCATGGATTAATGTTATAACATTATAACAAGAAGGTCATGGATTAATGTTAGAACATTATAACAAGAAGGTCATGGATCAATGTTAGAACATTATAACAAGAAAGTCATGGATTAATGTTAGAACATTATAACAAGAAAGTCATGGATTAATGTTAGAGAATGTCTAACAAGAAGGTCATGCATTAATGTTAGAACATTATAACAAGAAAGTCATGGATTAATGTTAGAACATTATAACAAGAAGGTCATGGATCAATGTTAGAGAATGCCTAACAAGAAGGTCATGGATTAATGTTAGAACATTATAACAAGAAAGTCATGGATTAATGTTAGAACATTATAACAAGAAGGTCATGGATTAATGTTAGAACATTATAACAAGAAGGTCATGGATCAATGTTAGAGAATGCCTAACAAGAAGGTCATGGATTAATGTTAGAACATTATAACAAGAAGGTCATGGATTAATGTTAGAACATTCTAACAAGAAGGTCATGGATTAATGTTAGAACATTATAACAAGAAGGTCATGGATCAATGTTAGAGAATGCCTAACAAGAAGGTCATGGATTAATGTTAGAACATTATAACAAGAAGGTCATGGATTAATGTTAGAACATTCTAACAAGAAGGTCATGGATTAATGTTAGAGCAAGCCTAACAATAAGGTCAATGGATTAATGTTAGAGCAAGCATAACAAGGAGGTCTTGGATTAATGTTAGAGCATTCTAACAAGGTCCTGGATTAATGTTAGAGCATGTCTAACAAAAAGGTAATGGATTAATGTTAGAACATTATAACAAGAAGGTCATGGATCAATGTTAGAACATTATAACAAGAAAGTCATGGATTAATGTTAGAACATTATAACAAGAAAGTCATGGATTAATGTTAGAACATTATAACAAGAAGGTCATGGATCAATGTTAGAGAATGCCTAACAAGAAGGTCATGGATTAATGTTAGAACATTATAACAAGAAGGTCATGGATTAATGTTAGAACATTCTAACAAGAAGGTCATGGATTAATGTTAGAACATTATAACAAGAAGGTCATGGATCAATGTTAGAGAATGCCTAACAAGAAGGTCATGGATTAATGTTAGAACATTATAACAAGAAGGTCATGGATTAATGTTAGAACATTCTAACAAGAAGGTCATGGATTAATGTTAGAGCAAGCCTAACAATATGGTCAATGGATTAATGTTAGAGCAAGCATAACAAGGAGGTCTTGGATTAATGTTAGAGCATTCTAACAAGGTCCTGGATTAATGTTAGAGCATGTCTAACAAAAAGGTAATGGATTAATGTTAGAACATTATAACAAGAAGGTCATGGATTAATGTTAGAACATTATAACAAGAAGGTCATGGATCAATGTTAGAACATTATAACAAGAAAGTCATGGATTAATGTTAGAACATTATAACAAGAAAGTCATGGATCAATGTTAGAGAATGTCTAACAAGAAGGTCATGGATTAATGTTAGAACATTATAACAAGAAAGTCATGGATTAATGTTAGAACATTATAACAAGAAGGTCATGGATCAATGTTAGAGAATGCCTAACAAGAAGGTCATGGATTAATGTTAGAGAATGCCTAACAAGAAGGTCATGGATTAATGTTAGAACATTATAACAAGAAAGTCATGGATTAATGTTAGAACATTATAACAAGAAGGTCATGGATTAATGTTAGAACATTCTAACAAGAAGGTCATGGATTAATGTTAGAACATTCTAACAAGAAGGTCATGGATTAATGTTAGAACATTATAACAAGAAGGTCATGGATCAATGTTAGAGAATGCCTAACAAGAAGGTCATGGATTAATGTTAGAACATTATAACAAGAAGGTCATGGATTAATGTTAGAACATTCTAACAAGAAGGTCATGGATTAATGTTAGAGCAAGCCTAACAATAAGGTCAATGGATTAATGTTAGAGCAAGCATAACAAGGAGGTCTTGGATTAATGTTAGAGCATTCTAACAAGGTCCTGGATTAATGTTAGAGCATGTCTAACAAAAAGGTAATGGATTAATGTTAGAGCAGGCTTAACAAGGTCATGGGCTTCATGTCAAGCCCACAATGAAAGCACAGTTGTAAAAAGTATGATTGTGACCCTATGGTGAAATGGGCAGAGTGACAGGTCGATAAGGCAAGTAATCATGTCACCATATGAAGTTTCTTAGCTTCATGACTTATTTCAAGTATGAATAAATTCCATCATGGAATTAAATCAATATAAGCAAATGAAACAAAACATTAACCAAAAGCTTAACACTAATTTTCTCCACCATTAATACTGGCCGTTATGTATAGCCTATCTTGTGCTGAAAAATGACATTAAACCCTACAACATCTAATTTTCCATAACTGTGACCTTGGCCTTAAGTGGTGAGCAAACAAGTAAAAAGAATTATCTTAACTTCACTAAAAAAATTCATGCCAAGGATGATGAGAATCTATCAAGGTTCTTAAAACCATGCAAATAATAACTTTAATGAGAAAAAAAAACTGTTGATTCCACTGCAGCCATCAGAAAAGTGACCATGTCTCACTTCCCACTAATGTAAGCCCAACAAATAAAACCCAAACAAACAAAGTTTTGAATAAAAATGTTGCACATATTAATTCTTGATGCACATAATCTAATGTGTCAGCTATACTAATATTATCCATTTTACTGTCATTTATTATCATTCCTGTACCAACCTGGTCTGCTGATGTACCAATCCTTTTGGCAAGTTCAGCCTTCTCCATGAAACTGAAGTAAAGGTATTTCCACAACAACTCCCCATCCAGGATGTTTCTGTGTGAATTAACTAGTTCAGGTCCACTTGTCTGCAGGGCTCTGAGGAGATGAAATAACATGATGGACAACATAACAATTATTATAAGTATACAGTATCTTTTCAAATAATTTTGATTTACAGTGAGATCTGCCTAAATGGACACATCTATAACAAAAACACATTAAGGAATCCCCAAGAAAAACCTTATCTGTTCTGCATATAAAGGACACCTGTTTAATGCAGAGTGAACATGTAATTTTGTAAAAAAAAAGCAAGTGATTTACTAAATTATGTGTCTCCAAGAATACCTGACCAATCACATGAATTTTACCAAAGAAGCCCAGCTACCTCTTGAATACAGGAATCATGAAAAGGTGAACAATTATTTTCTTTTATCATACAATGAATACAGAAAGTTTATTTTACATGAGTTTTAACAATTTCATATCTTTCTTTCCTCTATTAATGCATGCATTAAACTGATCCTCAAAAGGTCAAGGTGCTTGTGATGTTAAAAATTCCGCTATGTTCTCATATAGTTTCAAGTTATCACTTGTACAAAAGGGTTTTTTATTATTATTTTGGGTAGGGTGGGTAATAATATGATTGCAAAAAATGGTGCAACAACAGCACAAAACTTTCCAAAGCCAACAATCCTCCAGATATATGCAATTTTTTTGGCCATTCTTCTGAAAATTTACATTACAAGACCCTCGAACTAAAAAGAGTGAATCATATGCATAATGGTGAAAACAAGAGGTAAGGATTGATTGAGAGTAAAATAAAAGGTATGGAATGATTGAAAATAAAACAAATGGTATGGAATGATTGGAAAAAAAAAGTTAAGGAATGATTGAAAATAAAAAAGGTAGGGAATGATTGAAAATAAAATTAAAGGTAAGGAATGATTGAAAATAAAACAAAGGGTATGGAATGACTGAAAATAAAAGAAAAGGTTTGGAATGATTGAAAATAAAATAAAAGGTAAGGAATGATTGAAAAAAAAACAAAGGGTATGGAATGACTGAAAATAAAAGAAAAGGTAAGGAATGATTGAAAACAAAGGAAAAGGTATGGAATGATTGGAAACAAAATAAAAGGTATGAAATGATTGAAAATAAAACAGAAGGTAAGGAATGATTAAAAATAAAATAAAAGGTAAGGAATGACTGAAAATAAAACAAAAGGTAAGGAATGATTGAAAATAAAACAAAGGGCATGGAATGACTGAAAATAAAAGAAAAGGTTTGGAATGATTGAAAATAAAAGAAAAGTTATGGAATGATTGGAAACAAAATAAAAGGTATGAAATGGCTGAAAATAAAATAAAAGGTAAGGAATGATTAAAAATAAAATAAAAGGTAAGGAATGACTGAAAATAAAACAAAAGGTATGGAATTATTGAAAATAAAACAAAAGGTATGGAATAAGTGAAAATAAAACAAAACCCCTTTTAATCCATTTTTCTGTCTGCACTAAAACATTTTTTTAACGTAGAAATAGATACCATTTGCAATGCCATCTGAAATCTGCAGAACATAGTGTGATGCCTTAAAAGGTGTTAATATAATATAGCTTTTTGCCTTACAAAGGCAAAAGAGATCTGCACACAAACCTAAGTTATGCCTATATCTTTCTATTCACATGTGGCAAAAACATTTAAACTAAAATGCCAGTTCTACAGTGTAAGACACTGATGTTTATGATGTGACATCCCACATCTTACTGCCCTAATATACAATGTCCTATAGTTTTGTTCCAGTCACTTTGCCAGGAAAATTCAGATAAATGTGTGATCTCAAACATTTTTTAGTTAAAGAAAAATAATCCCAAGTTCAACAGACTATGGGACTACTGGGCTACCATCACTTGTCAACACAATGAAATGAATGACAGCAGATCTTCAAGCTGCGAGCACCTGACTGTACCAGGAATTAGTTCAGTCTGCAAAATGTCATCAGAATAAACATTTTCAAACTAAGGCAATTAGACTTTAAGCTGTGCAACAGTGTCAATATGGTCTGCATACTATGACCTCCAGTTCTCATGGTGAATCTGACAGAAAAGACCTACGTCTATCTGGATTAATGCTTTACAATGCTGGACTAACAAATATGACAGATTCTTCTACAGATACCTAATGCACTGCATCTAGATCCTACCTGTAAGACTTTGGGTTGAGTCCAGCTACGCTTGGAATGTGAACAATCAAAGCATTCTGTAACATGAGCAACCGTCGATACACCTTCTCAGAGACTGGCAACACAAACCCAAGGCTGCCATCCAATGTAGCTGAAATATGAAAAAGGATTAAACTAAACAGTCCTGGTTTTTCCAAAAATATAGAGTGTGAGAAAAAAAAGGTTAATAACTATATCCACAACTATAAAGTGAAATATTCTTAAATTAATGTGCCATGGTTTTTATTTAAATTTGGTGAAGAAATATACCTCACATACTGAGTTGCTTGTCCATGCCTAGAACTTCAAATTCATACTGGCAAAATATCAAGAAATGTTTCAATAAAATTCACTCTGAAAAATATATTCAGCAATTAGTTCTTTTCTTTTTTTAGGTAAGTAAGGAAATCATCATGAGAAACAAAATGAAATCTATCAGAGTAGAAAGTCAAGTATGCTACTATCATTAAAATATGTATATAAATTACACCATCCTTACAATAAATCATTAGCATTAAATTTCTGGCAGGATTTCAAAACAGATGTGTGTGTGGATGTCAAACACCGTAGTAGATATGTGAACAATAAAATCATTGTCGTGCATAATTCTGATGAAATAACTCACTTCATTAAATTAAACCAACTCATCTAATTCCTGTAGAGAGGAAAAAATAAAGCAATTTTGATCAGAAATTCCCATTTTATTTTGTAGTTGTAAGTATTCATTTCAGTAATAATTCTTTCACTCTGTTAAATTAGCTATTAAGGTTGTTTTAATTTACTGGCATTCCACAAATCTGGAAACACTAGCACAATATGTCATTCAGGAGCAATTTACATATGCTGTATTTGTATGTTTCATTTAAAAATTAGCAACATACACTTTGCTCCTTTTACTACACTTTTGCCTATTATCAAGCATTAAATAAACAGGTTTCAAATTATCAACTTAAAACATGTTCACTGAACAAAATAAACCGACCACAATGACTGCACATTGATGTAAATGCAAAAGCTACCAGATGGACAGACAGACAGGTGGACAAGAGTAACCCTACACACACCCTGCAACACTACATACACCCTGTAACCCTACATACACCCTGCAACACTACATACACCTAGCAACACTACATACACCTAGCAACACTACATACACCCTGCAACACTACATACACCTAGCAACACTACATACACCCTGCAACACTACATACACCTAGCAACACTACGTACACCTAGCAACACTACATACACCCTGCAACACTACATACACCTAGCAACTTTGTGATAGAGCACAGTGAAAATTAATTCTTAAGAATCAATAAATACCTAGGTCTGTGGTATTAATCTTTATTTGTTTCAACTGGTGGACATTTGAGCTGGGTACCACAACAAATTTTGTACTGAGGTATTTCGGTACTGTGATACATACCCAGACCTGCCAACCCTGATGAGTCCGTCTCAGTAAGGCAGATAATTTTTTTCCGTAAGATTTTCCAGTTTTCAGTAAGGTGTAACAAAATATTATGTACTGATATTGTAAAGCTGGGAAAATGTAATTAAAAGTTTGATGCAGCGTTGATAAACATCACGTTCAACTGAAAAGGTTGTAAAGTACACATAGACTTTATTTACCACTAGTATAGTTGCACAAACTTTAGTTCCAAACCCTATGCAACTCAATGGCTTGTTGCTCTCTCTCTCAACTTGACGTAATTCTTGTTAATTCTTTTTCCATTTCACATTACGACGGCAATCATATCTCTGGCCATGAGACATACTCAAACTGGCACGTGATGTCCAATAAACGTAATTGTGTCCTTTCCTGCTTTTATTCACAAGAATCTGAATACTCCTTTTTATTCTTCTATGTTATTATTAACTCTTTTCTAGAAGCTTATTTTCCCTTTCATCTTTAAAATGACATGCATCGCTTTCTGGATGCCATTTTAAGAAAAAATTATATAATCAACAGTTTAATCATGCTGACACTTCACATGAACAAATAGGGGCAGTCAAAAGTGCCTGGGATGCTGCCGTAAAGTTAGTCTGGTTCCCTGACTAATTTCACTAATTCTAATACAAAACCCAGATCCAAAATCAAACACGGACGAACCAATTATACAGATTTTTTGGCAACGATCATTTTTCCTCAGTTTTTCCATGTATACCATACGTTCATACTTTACGGGTAAATTCTGTAATACTTACAGCAAAATTGTAAGGGTTGGCAGGTCTGCATACCACAGTATGTTAGTAACCAATAATTTAATTTTCTGGGGCAGGGACCTGGCACTTCTTTTTAAAATCTGTTTCTGTCAATAGCTGGAAAAAAATTCTTCAGATTTTTTGCAAAATAATACGAGATTATATCCATTATATTATTGGGAAAAAATATCTCCAGCCAAACAAATAAAATCTCTGCTCAAATGAAAATGGCAGACTGCTCCAGTTGCCTAATGGTTAGAGCATCCACCTCAGATGGTGGAAGTCACAGGTTTGAACCCTGGCAAAGTCATACCAAAGACTTGTAAAAATGGTACTAACAGCTGCCTCGCTAGGTGCTCAATATTAAGAGCTTAGTGTTAAGACTGGTCGGCTTGGTGTCAGGATAATGTGATTGGGTGGGACATCATGCTACATGTTTGCAGCATGATGTCCTAGTACTAGACATAAATATAAACTGCCACACTGCAGACATCGTAGCGATATGACTGAAAAATTGTTAAAGCTACAATAAATATCCAAATCACACACAAGAAAATGGCTGTCCCCCACCACTAAAAATGAAATGGCCAGTATAAAATAATAGATGAATTTGCTATTTGTATGTTAATTACTGTATATGTTGTAATCCAAAACATGTGACAAACATGCGATGATTAAGCTGGCACTGTAGCTGGCACTCTCAAAAAGACATTGTTCTGACATTAGAGACACCGAAGTCTATAATTTACTAGCTACACTGTTGTAATGTTAGGCAGGCAAACTTTGAGTATTAAACCAACACCCTGGCAAGATGTTAATCACAATTGGCCAGTAAACATAAAACACTTAACAATGACAAAACATTAA
Organism: Sinohyriopsis cumingii; assembly: GCA_028554795.2. Lineage (NCBI taxonomy): Eukaryota > Metazoa > Mollusca > Bivalvia > Unionida > Unionidae > Sinohyriopsis > Sinohyriopsis cumingii. Next base: position 113,792,401 of record CM068838.1, on the reverse strand, counting down.
ATGGACTTGAAAAATTCAAAACGAAAACAACTGTTCCCTTGACACTGAAACCTTAGAATGATTCTAGGTCTTACGAAGGAACAAATGTACTAAATACATTAACTTATGCTTGTAAATAACTAAATAATGACATTCTGAAGTGGGGGTCAGGGTTCTATCTGAAACTTTTCCAAAAGTTGGATTTGGACACAACTCAAACATGTGATTATAAGACCATAAACATATTTATAATTGTAAATTTCAAAGTTAATGTGAAACAAATACAATTGTTTTGTAGAAAAAACAATAAATGCTTTGCATTATTTTGTCATGAAAAATGAAAACGATGTCAATATCATTAAATTTGTAAGAAGATTACTCGTGAATTTCCATACATTCTTTAATGTCAGAAAATACCTAAGTACCCGTACAGTGAAAAAGTACTGTGGTATGTACCACCAGACAAAATACCACAATAAACCAGTAATTAAAAACACCTATAGTGAACATCATACCAAAATATGTAATTTGTCTCTTTTCAAGAAGCGGCAGAGACTTCTTGTCAATAGTTGGATCGGACAATTTTGTGCGTATTCTGAACATTGTGTTGATGTGTGATCCCACATTGAAATCAGCCTTCCTCAGTAACTTTTGACCTCCATGACTCTCACGCACTGCCAAGAGAAAAAAGATATTAAATAATTTTCAAAACACATGGACATGGATCTTCAAAGACCCTAAATAAAAAAGACAGGTCAGATCAAATAATTTTAAGAGACTCTCAATTAAAATACTAACACACTCACTTGTAAGCAGAGTTCAACTGCAAGCTGTTAATACCCTGATCTGCCATTGCATAATGTGTCAGCCAATCTGGGTCTGTACAGTTTGTTAGGGGTAATCAGTAGAACAAACAACACAGACCCTGATCTGATTGCCAGCATATTATGTTATGGCAGATCAGCGCTTATGTTGTTTGCAGTTGGATTTGACTTATAAGTGAGTATACACAGTAATCCCTAGGAAAGTGGACACTTGCCTAGCATGGACATAGGACACATGTTCAAAAATATCCACTGGGTATAAAGAACTTTCTTTTCATAAAAAATTATTCATATGTGAATTTAAAATTATAACTGTATAAATGGTTATTTGTTTCATGATATCTTGCAATTCTTTGAAACAAAATTTGTACCGGAAATGAGAAGATAATGAAGATAAATTTTGGAAAAGACAAGAATACATGCAAATTTCATTTTCATTCATTGATTCAGTTTTCATTAGAGACTCCTGTATCTTTTTGATCCTGTAATACATATAAAATTGTTATGATGATGCATATCATGTATGACATTATGTTGTTTTAAAATATAAAGACAGCTTTTGTGCCTGAGAAGCATACAGTAAATGCAAAACTAGTTGCACTGATTTATAAGCATTTGTGTTGTTTATTTATTTAAATTCATAGTCATCTACTGGGAAAATTTGATTTGATTTAAACTATTTATTTGTAGAAGTCATTGTCTAAAGTGCATAAAATTGAAAATAGATATAGAGAATTTGCAACAAGCTTAAGCTTATTTCAATCTTTATATTTACTTTAATAATGCGGATGATTCAAGTACTGAGTATAGGATTGCACACATTGAAAAATGCTAATTATTAATATCAAACAATAGCTTATAAGCATTTAAAGCATAAACAAGTTACTTTATTTCTGACAGAAAAAACCAGGAGAAAAAAACTGCACATTTTTAAAAAAAGATTTTGGCACTGATGGGGGTAGGGGCTGTTATGTAACAGACTTATGTTTAGGCTGAATAAACTAAAGATGTACCAAAGATGAAACAGCTAATGTGAGGACATACGTAGTGATTTAACAAATCTCTTCTTTGCAATTATGTACTTTTTCAACTGCCTTGAAAATCTCATTGATCTCAAGCAACTGTAATGGGTTACCCATTAATATCAAAGTTCTATCAAACCACACATTTTCTTTAGTTCTGTATCTGATGGCAAGATATTTTGTACAGTCCAAGAAAAATGCTTTGAGGTTTCTGGTTCAATGCATGGACATCTATTGCTAAATGACAAATGGTTTTTGAAAAGATCATTTTTCTTAAAAGCTACAACCAAGTCAAAGCCTTGTGTGTGTAATCTGTGTTAATCTTTCACCTTGATTGTAATAGATTGGGACCTGTTGTAGAGTCAAAGTCTTGTGTGTGTAATCTGTGTTAATCTTTCACCTTGATTGTAATAGATTGGGACCTGTTGTTGATTCCTATTTTGGTCTGATTTAACAGGGTATAATTAAGGTTTGATTTAAATTTCCAAAGGAAGATGATTCCATTCCACAACAGACTTGGAAAAAAAATGAATTTGGTATAGATATGTCTTGTCAATGGGTGGTGACTAAAGGTCACTTACCTCCCACATACATGGCAGAACCAAAACACACACTTATCTGAGACCCACACCATGATACATTTAAAAAAATGATATCATCTTACATTTATTTGTAGTGCCTTGTTAAAAGTCTTTCACATGTTGCCCGATAAATAATTCTACTGCTTCAGCTTGTACTTTTTCTATTTCCTCTTTTTTTATACTGGATGCAATTATCCCAGATAATATCCCCATAGTCAAAACAGTGTTTTATAAAGGTGAAATAAAGATTTAATGACTTTCAATCATGTTTGAATAATAAACTTCCTAGTATATCAAACACATTTTCCATGCAACTGTAGTTGTTTCCTGAACATGTATATGCTAAGATAAGGTTTCATCCAGTGTTAGGCCTGAGTCTTTATGAGAAGTGACATGCCTTGATAACTGTCATTCATTAAACATTGTGGGTAATGTTTCACTTTAGATTTTCTGGATATGGTCATTGATTTGGTTTTGTTTTGATTAAAATCAACTAGCCACCGGTCAGCCTACAAATTGTCTTGAGAAGTCTTTGTTTAAAATACAACCACAGCTGGGGTTATGTCCTCAACATTAACTGACAATGATGCATCATTAGCTAACAGTCTTATACTGAAATGACAATATCATTAGTGTAAATTAAAAATAACGATCCAAGTACAGATCCCTGGGGAATGATACAAAATATTCAAGAAATGTATCATAAATGTCATTATCAAGATTGTCAGTTCCATTCAATATCAGCTTTTTCTTTCTTTTATAGAGAAAAGCTTTACCCTTGGCTCGTACTTACTCTCTGGCTGATAAGAATACACCAGTATATTCTTTAACCTGTCTGTCACTGAAATTTAAAGGAATCATCATCATGAATAACATTTCATAAGCAAAACATATATACAAATTTGGAAAGATCACTAAATTTTTAAACATAACATAATTACTAAGTTAACAACAATATACATATGCTCAGTGGTGCTTATGTGTTAACCATCTGTGACTGTGGTATGATTTTTGGGTATCCACCTGGGAGGGGGTCAAAGGTTAATTAACATACATACTTGCTCATATGTTGAGAACAACTGCAAGGATTCAGGGTCTATGCAGTTTGTCAGGAGTAAACAGAAGAACAAAATGCATAGATCCAGATCAGCTCTGGATCAGCAGAAAGTTAGTACATATACTACACAAAAGTTCCAATTAAAGTTACTTTTCTGAATATTTTATTTGACAAACATTAACATGTAATGATTTTTGATTCACAGTCAAAACAAGAGGTGGTGGAGACATATGTAATACAAAAAGGTGGGGGATCTGCCATGTTGAGCCATGGGAATATCTTAAGTTTGCAAACTGAGAGAGAGAGAGAGAGAGATGAAACTGGCTTCAGAATAATAAAATACTTGCATTTATATGATAAACATTGATGCATACCTATGAAATTCAGCTGAGAGTTGTCCACTATAAAGTCACAAGTGTAAACTTCTAAGGGCTTGACATCCTGCCAATTAACATGAGATTCAAATACAAGTTCATTATCGGATACAAAACTCAGAATATTGTTAATTAATGCAGTTACAGCAACATAAAAAAGAAATTATGCAAAGTGTCTACTGCAAGACAACACAACTACAGAAATACCATTATGAACAATCAAATTTAAAATATATTGCAAGCGTCATTTTTAAAACTAAATCATAGTTGTCTCCCTTTTAAAATGTCACCCACCCACCCACCCACACACACACACACACACCCTCCTGCAAAGAGTAGGGTCATGGCCTTGAGTGAGGCAAACAAAATGGTAAAAAAGTCACTACCTTTATGCAGGTTGCATAGACCAACATATCAATATTGGTCTGTCATGTGACTGACCTTATAAAAATTAGGAATTGTTTTTTGTATAATTTGAAATCAATTATACACATATAAGTGACTTGTGCAAAAAACAACTAACCAAATTCATGATGTGGGGAAACTAGTGAAAATCCGTATCAGAAGAGTTACATTTTATTGCAAAACAACTCAACTAAAGAAGTATTATTAATTTCAAATTAATATGTGTGAAATACTGATAAACATAATGTTGCCAAATGAAAAATAGTTAGCAAGCAAGAATAACTTATCAATGAGATCACAACTGTCACATTTTGGAACGCTATCACCTTCAAAAAATTAAAATAATGGCTAAAAATTATTATTTTTCTATCAAACTCTCCTCTGCTCTCTGTCTTCATCAAATATAGCTTACACTAATTGCTCATGCATGAACAGACCTGTAACCTATATCAAAGTTCTCAATTCTACCACTGTAATATAAATAACTTACCCTACTGACAAGGGAGAGAACTTTGAGATCAGCCTGGTACCGGTATAGAGTGATGCTCTTAATGATGTCAGCAGCCAGAATGAGGCTCTTCAGTGTGACAAGGGAATGGATGTAAATGTGGGTGTCAATGAATGCAACTCCAATCAAATCATTGTCTTTTAACTGCCACATGAAAAGCTGAAATAGCCAAAATTTGAGCAATTTAAGGCTGAAAACATTAGCATGCAAAATGTTACATAAATCATTGTAATCCAGTCACTTTCTGAATGCATCATATTATTTAAGGTTAGTCTGAAAGATAATTAAATTTTAACAATGTCAAATTTTGATTACTAACAGCAACATCATGGGGGGGGGATTTAACAGCAAGTCTGAACCCAATCTACTTACATTTGTGTCAGCTCATGTAATACTGTGATCAATGTCAAATTTATATATTTCACTGTGGGGGGGGGAGCAAATGAGTGACAGAGAGACTAACAGACAGAAATGCAGATTAACTAGGTAAGATGGCTCTGATGTTAGGACTTTGATGAAATATCCAAGAATATAAATACTCTTGTTTGCTTATATCATACTTGATTCTACCTGTCTGAAAATAACTAATATATTAGAAACAAATGAAGGATAAAAACACATTATCTTACAATCATCTACTTGTCAAATGCAAACAATGTCAATAAATATAACTCTAAGCTTGTACCTTTTGACCAATGGCAGAGATTAGGTACCCATTAACATGGGACAGAGCTGTCACAGGACCTTTCTGTTCCTTTCTATAGAGAACCTGTAGATAGATATTAAAGTGTCAATATTTTTCTATAAATATCATGCATTATAGTTTGCATTAACTCAACCATATCCACCTGCTTGCTTTCGTGAAAAAGTTAGGCAGGTACTGTACAGTGAGTGCAGTTCCCTGCTCCAAACTCAACATAATACATCCTTATTTCCTCCCTCCAATTTGCACCCTGTTTAAATTTTATGCACAGGACTGACACCCTTTCTCTTTCACTGCATCGAATCATCATATTGTTTCTAGACTCTTTCATTGTACCGAATCACCATTCTTTCTTGACTCTTTCACTGTGCTGATTCATCTTGTTGTTTCTCGACTCTTCACTCAACTGAATCTTGTTGTTTCTAGACTCATTCACTGCACCATATCATCATGTTGTTTCCAGACACTTTCACTGTAATAAATCATGTTGTTTATAGACTCAATCACTGTACTGAATTGTGTTCTTTCTACACTCATTCAATGTACTAAATCATCATGTTATTTCTAGACTCTTTTACTGTACTAAATCATCATGATATTTCTAGATTCTTTCACTGTACTAACTCATCATGATATTTCTAGACTTTCACTGTACCAAATCATTGTGCTGTTTCTAGACTATTTCACTGTACTAAATCATGTTGTTTCTAGACTCTTTCACTGTACTAAATCATCATGATATTTCCAGACTCTTTCACTGTACTAAATCATCATATTTCTAGACTCTTTCACTGTACTAAATCATCATGATATTTCTAGACTCTTTCACTGTACTAAATCATGATATTTTTAGACTCTTTCACTGTACTAAATCATCATGATATTTCTAGACTCTTTCACTGTACCAAATCATCGTGTTGTTTCTAGACTATTTCACTGTACTAAATCATCATGTTGTTTCTAGGCTCTTTCACTGTACTAAATCATCATGATATTTCTAGACTCTTTCACTGTACCAAATCATGTTGTTCCTAGACTCTTTCACTGTACTGAATCATGTTGTTTCTAGACACTTTCACTGTACTGAATTGTGTTGTTTCTAGACTCAATCACTGTACTGAATCATGTTATTTCTAGATTCTTTCACTCTACTAAATCATATTATTTCTAGACTCTTTCACTGTACTAAATCATAATGACATTTCTAGACTCTTTCACTGTACCAAATCATCATGTTGTTTCTAGACTCTTTCACTGTACTAAATCATCATGTTATTTCTATACTCTTTCACTGTACTAAATCATCATGATATTTCTAGACTCTTTCACTACTAAATCATCATGATATTTCTAGACTCTTTCACTGTACCAAATTGTGTTGTTTCTAGACTATTTCACTGTACTAAATCATCATGTTGTTTCTAGGCTCTTTCACTGTACTAAATCATCATGATATTTCTAGACTCTTTCACTGTACTAAATCATGACATTTCTAGACTCTTTCACTGTTTCAAATCATCATGTTGTTTCTAGACTCTTTCACTGTACTAAATCATTGTGATATTTCTAGACTCTTTCACTGTACTAAATCATCATATTTCTAGACTCTTTCACTGTACCAAATCATGTTGTTTCTAGACTCTTTCACTGTACTGAATAATGTTGTTTCTAGACACTTTCACTGTACTGAATCATGTTGTTTCTAGACTCGATCACTGTACTGAATCATGTTATTTCTAGATTCTTTCACTCTACTAAATCATGTTATTTCTAGACTCTTTCACTGTACTAATCATCATGACATTTCTAGACTCTTTCACTGTATCAAATCATCATGTTGTTTCTAGACTCTTTCACTGCACTAAATCATGATGTTATTTCTAGACTCTTTCACTGTAATAAATCATGTTGTTTCTAGACTCATTCACTGTACCAAATCATCGTGTTGTTTCTAGACTATTTCACTGTACTAAATCATTGTGTTGTTTCTAGACTCTTTCACTGTACCAAATCATCATGTTATTTCTAGACTGCATTATTTGCAGTGTGCAGTCCTGATCTGACTTTAAATATCTGCCAATATGGTCCACAAAACTGTGACTTCCCCCAAAAACAAACATGAAAAGAACATTTGCAAACTAAACATGGGTGTAACAAATGAGATTGGAATGAAAAGATGTACTGTTTCAGGTGAGACAAGGCATCTGATAATAAGTTGTTGTTGTGATTTGGATTTTTAATGTAGCTTTAACAATTTTTCAGTCATATCGCTACTGTCACGTTTGCCTGCCCACGATTACGTAAGTCTGGAACAAAGGAATGGGTTAGCGCCATGTGTGTGTAGACCCTGCGACTATTGTAGCAATTCATCTTTGTACAAGAGCCCACATCGTTAGGTGTCAAAACTAACATGTAGACATTGGAAGCTTTGTTCTAGAACAAAGGACCCTTGATGCTGTTGTAAATCTCCCCGCTTTGACAGATGGCCTGAGACTCGCCTGTTAATCTGAACCGACTGGGGTAGAATTGATATCCAATCGGAACTGAGGAAGGGTGGGGCCATCAATTCGAACCAGAATTTAACAGTCATTTGGGCTGGGAATGAATTAGTCATTGTGAAGCATCATGCTGAGAAGTTGTAGCAATAACTCCGAGGAAGCCACTCGTGAATTGGTGAAAAAAAAAACTTGGAACATTCAAGGACAGAAAGCTTTGTAAAGGTCAGTGAGTTATTTGCTCGATTGTTGCAGAATGTTACGGCATTGTAATTGTAATTATGCGCAGTATGTATATTTACTTACTAGAATTGTTAGTACATAGAATTACCTTTGTATTGTTTAATTTACATGCGTACTTGAGAAATGAGCCATGATTATGTAAATTGCTAGCTCGTAGTCAGAATTAATATTGTAATTCGCTATCTGGTTACTTCAGGGTAAACTAGTGTATTTGTTTATGTGATATTCTAGATTTTGCAATTGTTGAATTAAATTGTAACTTTGGAAATGGTTGTAGTGTGTAAATTTAAATAATGTGGATATTTGAATATTTGTGTATACTTGTGGGAGTGTAATGTACAGAAATGCGTCTGATTGTTGTGATATTGTTCAGAATAATGAGATTAAGAATATATTGATGTGACGCAATTTAGTGATGTCTGTATGATAAGTAGGATACTGCTCTTTATTGCAACGTTGTTTTTATAAGAACGTGTGTGGTTTTCAATGAGCATGAATGCGTGACCGAAGATGTAGATAGCCTCTATCTGATGACTGATTGTTGATTTAGTGTGAGCGAGATGGCTAACAAAACATGCTAACATCCTTGTGTTTTCACAGGAAGCTTTTGGGGACAGAACTACCGGGTAGTCAAGTCCCCGAGTCTCAGAGAGACAGGATAGAACAAGGCAGTAGGCAGAGAACAAGCCTAGTTGCTAGAAGAAGAGAGAGAGAAGGGGGAGGAGAAAAGAAGATAAGGAGAGTACAGGAAGAATTGGAGTATGGAGAATGCCGGAAGGTGGAAAGGAATTAGCAGAGTAGAGCAGATGAGTAGAAACCAAGTACAGGGGAAAGCCATCTCACACTATAATCACGTGATGAAATAGGTTGTTACATGGTCGAGAGGAAGAAGATTGGTTGAGAAATTAATATCGTTTTAAATCTTATTAAATTGTTATTCTTTTGAATTTCACCTTTGTGTTCTTAATAATTTAATTGTTGGTATTGCTGATTAGGGGCTCAGAGCTGTATCTCTCTCTATCACTAATTCCACTTCCTACAAAAACGAGCCAGGGTGGGAATTCCATAGTAATTCAAATAAATATTGGGAGCACCCCACCCCAACTCATAACTGAGCATTCGTAGAATGCCACAGTTACAATGTCTGCAATGTAGCATTTTATAGTGATGTCTAGCACCGGGGCATCATACTGAGACATGTAGCATGATGTCCCACCCAGTCACATTATCCTGACACAAGGCCAACCAGTTGTAACACTAACCTCTTAATGCTGAGCGCCAAGTGAGGCAGCTGTTAGTACCAATTTTGTAAGTCTTTGGTATGACTCAGCCGGGGATCAAACCCACAACCTCCTGCATATGAGACAGATGCTCTAACCACTAGGCCACTGGAGTGGTCAGATAATAAGTGATTTGTGTTCTTGGTTAAACAAGATCTGCACTCAAACTGTTATGTGCAAAAAGTAGTCAGAGACTCAGCCCTAAGATATCTCTACAAACTGTTCAGTTCAAGTCAAACATGAAGTAACTCTCTTAGAAAATCTTAGTATGTTATAAAAATATTAATATCTGAGCACCTTCTGAGTTGTAAGGATTATTAAAAAGCCATTTGGGATATACAGCACTGAGTTGTAGGAATTATTAAAAAGCCAGATGGGATATACAGCACTGAGCTGTAGGGATTATTAAAAAGCCATATGGGATATACAGCACTGAGCCGTAGGGATTATTAAAAAGCCAGCTGTGATATACAGCACTGAGTTGTAGGGATTATTAAAAAGCCAGATGGGATATACAGCACTGAGTTGTAGGAATTATTAAAAAACCAGATGGGATATACAGCATTGAGTTGTAGGGATTATTAAAAAGCCAGATGGGATATACAGCACTGAGTTGTAGGAATTATTAGAAAGCCAGATGGGATATACAGCACTGAGCTGTAGGGATTATTAAAAAGCCAAATGGGATATATAGCATTGAGTTGTAGGGATTATTAAAAAGCCATATGGGATACAGCATTGAGCTGTAGGGATTATCAAAAAGCCAGATGGGATATACAGCAGTGACTTGTAGGGATTATCAAAAAGCCAAATGGAATTTACATCACTGCTTGTCTATGACAAAACATATAAAATGGTAAATTAAATTAATCATACCCTCTTATATTCAGGTGCCGCAAATGTAATTAAGTTTCTACATAAAAAAATCTTTATCACACAGCTTGATCTAAATAACCATAACTGTTACCTTAATCTAGGAACTGAAATGTTGTGTGTTAAATTAAATTAAATTCTCAATGAGTTCAACCTGTTTTGCCCATCTGGTGTGTCCTCAGAAATGTACTTATTTCCCATTTTCTTGGCATGATATAGAGAATCTTGTGTTAAAAGTGCCATTTAGCATAACAGACCAGCAACAAACCTTAATATCATACATTTCTAGAGAGCATGTGTGTGTGTGTGTAATTTGAATTTTTAACATAGCTTTAACAACTTTTCATTTCTAGAGATTTAAATGGTATCTGAAACAAGCAAATGATTGTAAGCTAGAACTGATACCCCAGAATCAAAATTACAAAAACTGTGAAGACTGAAATTAAGGAAAGAGATCTTGACTCATTTTTAAATGAAGCTTTACAAAATGTTAAAGTAGAATCATTTATTATTGACTTTTTCTGGACTACATTTGTAAATTTACTGTACACCCTTACTATAATGGTCTTCATTGTAAAACCATTCCCATTTATAAAGCAGGTATGGTGATGGATCCTTTCTTATGCTGTAGTGAAACTATATGTATAATGTACTTCATTATGAGGTGCTCTCACTATAAGGTGGTATACTTCATGCTACTGTAGACATCATTAAAATGAGGAAGTAATGTATTATGTAATTCATTATAAGGTAGTCTCACTATAAGGTGGTATACTTCATGCTACTGTAGACATCATTAAAATGAGGAAGTAATGTATTATGTAATTCATTATAAGGTAGTCTCACTATAAGGTGGTATACTTCATGGCTACTGTAGAGAGTATTATAATGAGGTTGTACTGTATTATGTACTTCATTATAAAGTACTCTCGCTATAAGGTGGTATACTTCATGGCTACTGTAGACACTAAAATGAGGGAGTAATGTATTATGTATTTCATTATAAGGTAGTCTCACTATAATGTGGTATACTTTATGGCTACTGTAGAGAGCATTATAATGATGGAGTACTATATTATGTACTTCACTATAAGGTAGTCCCAATATAAGTTGGTATACTTCATGACTCCCATATACAGCATTATAACAGGAGTACTACACGTTGTATACTTCATTATAAGTCTACTATAAGGTGTACCCTGTATGACCCCTTGGACAGCATTATAATGATGGAGTACTGTATTATGTACCTCATTATAAGGCAGTCTTACTATAAGGTGGTAAACTTAATAATTCCCATAGACATTATTGTAGAGTACTTTATCATGTACTTCATTATAAGGCAGTGTTACTAAAAAGCATACTCTGTGGCTCCAATGGATGGCATTATAATGAGGGAGTACTTTATATATTACTTCATTATAAGGCAGTTTACTATAAGGTACTGTACTCCATCACTCACATAAACATCATTATAATGAGGAAGAGTTGCAGTAGTGTCTGGTTAAATGTAGTGTCTTAGCCAATGTGATGCAACTAATTTTAACATCTACCCAAAGCATTACCTTTATCTTGTGTTTTGTCAAGGGTTGGCCAGGTTCTGGGACAACTTCTATCACATCAAAGATAACAATCTGTATGAATTAAACAAAAGAAACTTAAGGTAAATGTCAGTAAAAAGCCTAGGTGATGTCAGTGATCACCAACAAAATTTTTCCTAGCATTGAGCAATGCATTTGATCATAAAAATTAATTAAATATTATAAAAGAAGTACATAAATTTACATAGTATTCTGTATTTCCCAAAGTTATAACTCGATTTAATGTCCAACTGTATTAGTCTTTGAATTGAAATATACCATGAAACTATCCAGATTATATTTATTCCAAATGTCAAAGATACAATGTGGTTTTAAGTTCACTTATGACAATTATAAAGGTTCTGTAGAAATAGCTCAATGACTGAGGTTTGTATTCTTTGATCTGCAATTCTGACAGATAACAAGATGATGCATATCACTGCAGCAATATAATGACAAAAAATATCAACACTTAATTGGTCATACTTTCCAATTGTACACTTCATTATTGTTGGAGAAATATCTCAAAATAAATGAACAAATACTTTTAATTTTAGTTACCAGTTTTCAAAACAGGTTAAATTGGATTAACTGCCTGTTTTCTTACTTGGATAGAAAAGAGAAATTCACAGGACAGCATCCAATTAAGGCAAGGTTTATTGATAAAACTATCTTTTTTTCTTGCAAACAGTGCTTGCATCTTCCTCATCAAAGGTTCTGGAAAATGTCAAGAATGTCAATCACAACTACAACAACCATTACTACTACTATAATAACAATACACTGTTATGGTGCCCAGTTAATTGTATGCCATTCACCACCCAACTTCCATCTCACCCACTGGTAACAAAGTAGATTTAAACTTAAATTTAGCAATATGGACGATTTACCATCTGATCTACTGATTTTGACCCAAGTATATGTTATCTTTGATTCACTGCAGAAACCTGTCTTTTGTCTCTTATGATCTTCTTTGAGGAATTCCTGCTATCTGAATCAGAATCATCAATCTCTGATCATTGTAAACAGGATAAACCAGGACTATCCTGGCAATGGGCAATACTTCTATTTCTTGAAGGTGGAGTACTCATTTTTCAGAATGTTCATTAAGAATTTGTTTCACTTTAAAAAATGTAATACGTGTCACACATTTAGAGCTGGTAATCGAAATGACTGAAATACACATAATGCACTCTGCCAGACAACTCCATCTTCACTGGCTGATCATGTGACCGTGAGTGCAAAAACAAAACCCAGTATCAAAGGTCAAACACCTGCAATCAGGCCAAGGCAGGTACAAAATAGTACGGCTATGTAAGTAAGAGGAGGTAAGAACTGGACAGGTGTAACTTAAGGATAAGCCATTGAATTAAATAACAGGATTATTATTTAACAGATAATTTTTTTTTGGAATGAGAAACATCAACACCAGAGCATTGTGTTTTGGCAGGGTTCTAAAGAATCACAGGCTGAAATGAAAGCATATTGGGACTGATAGTGTAAATGGCCTTGGGAAGAACACCAGGTGTTGTATTTGTTTTAGGAAAAATGTTCTGGAACTTAGTGATTTCAGAGGATTTTAATGCTTCACGAGATAAAAAGAAATATGGGGAATGTTGTAATATAATGGATCACATGTAATAAAGTATTCTTATGTGTCATGAAATTTACAATTGCAAATGTTAGTTAAAAATATATTAATTTCTAATTTTTTAAAGATCATTTTGAAAATAACTGTCATGCTATCTGAATGTAATATCTAATTGCTTTAAGGTAAATTCTTACATGAATTTACGGTATTTTAAAAACAAATAATCATTAGGCTTAAATGAAAAGACATTTGGAATTTACAACATCGAATGGGAGTAATTCCATACAATCATAACCTGAATCTATCCAAATTCATGGCATAACATACAATATTAAAAACACTATACTGCTATACATGCGTAATGAAGAGTAACTGGTTTGCCATTTTTCTACAATATTTATTAGAACATTGTCCACTTAAGTGCAGTGCTGTGCATGCATTGTGTATACCTACATCATATGGACATGGGGGTGCCTGCAGAATTATGGGGTGGGGGCCAACATGTAGTGGTCAGCTATTAAGTTTTACATATGTAAGTCAAAACATGTTCAGAGGTAAAATCAGTGGAGATGAATGCAAGTGCCAATATGTGCAGGCACCCAAGAACAATGGTTGCATGCTCATTAAAAAACAAAAACCATACAAAAGAATTATAGTAATTCTTACTCTGCCTCGTGATGTGACTTCCTCTCCATAAGAAAAGTTGGTTCCAATTGCTATATAGCCTTTAAATCCAGTTACATTTTCTTCTGACTTCAGGTACACATAACTTTGTCCAGTTACAACCTCAAATTCATCAAAGTCAACACTGAAAAGATAAAAAGAAGTTTGGAAATGAGATTCTTTGCTATGGAATGTTTGATTTACTGACTGCAAAATGATGGCTAGTTGATGATAATACAGCAGAGTCCACTATGAACAATTTGGTATCCAGCAACATGTTATAATGCCACACATTATACTACCACCCCTTCTTACTGCCAACCAGAACTAATTCCAGACTGACTATATAATTACCATACTTCCTTGCCGAATGCCATCTGCATGCCTCAAATCTGGACAAAAAAATGTCATTTTACACTAATTGTCTTCACTGCATTGCCATTTGGTTCTGCAAGGCATTAAATTTGTCTAGCTTTGAACAAGTCTTTCAAACTGTGATTCTGAATGCTTTAAACTATTGAAATGATGCTGAAAAGACATTATAAAGAAAATCATTGTACTAAACTGATGTCAGTAATGCCAGTTTCTATGGTAACATACCTTGTGTTTGGCACAACTTCCCATGATGTAGGACTATAAAGTTGACAGGTATACTTGTGTATTGATGGGTATATGAACCTCTCATCTGAAATAATTATTTAATCATAATTAAAATTTGTATCACACCATTGAAATGTGTTTAGATTGGTTAAAATCACATTAAATGACATAGTAAACTAGATGATGTTAGTTTATCACCAGAATGGAACTAGTTACGACTCCATCTGCTCTCTTGTGTTCTTTGACAACATTGTAATCAATGGTAAAATTAAAGTTTAGTTACTTACTTTTAAGACTTTTAAAACTATCTGTAATAATAAGAACTTCATTTTTTACAGGATTGTTGAAGTCATAACACTTGAAATTTGATTATACATTATGCATGAATGGATTCATTTTGCTATGGTCATTAATGATGTATGAATTCGAGTTTAATGAAGCATGATTTATATATATATATAATTTATCACTAAATAGAGATAAACAGTTTTATAAATATTTGTATTATGTATAATGCAAACTTATTAGAGATATAGAAAATAAATAAATAAATAAAAAATAATTAAAAAAAAAGAAACAAAATTAATAAAAATAAAATAAAATAATAAAATAAAATAAAAATATATATAAAAAATATATCTTGATATAATCTTGACAAATTTTAAATAGGTTTTGTTGTTGTTGAGTTTAATTATAGTGGCGTGTGCACAATTGTGCATGTGCCACTTTTTTCTGCTAGTTGTTCCTGGGGAAGGGAATGGTGCCACCTCCCCCAGGCTTTTATGGGTTCAAGGAACCCTGATAGTGTGGCCTCAATCTGTGGGTCCATAAAGGTCCCTTACAGTTGAATGGTTGGCTGTCATTAGTGGGAAGGAGAGCTCAGGAAGAGTCCCGGTTGCTTCACATCGCTGGTTTCTTGTTGCATTTGCCTGGTGTTTCTTGCGTGTTTTTTTTAAATATTATTTTTTGTTGTTGTTTTTTCTTCAAAATGTTCTAAAAAGGGGGGTGGGTGTTCTATGCTGTGTATAGAGGTTGTTAGCAGAAATCATTTATGAAGAGAGATTTTCAAGGTTATTATGGTATTACTAGTCAAGGTGTTTAGGGTTTGCTTCCTACATTATGTTATTTATAAGTTTTTAGATATTGCCTCTTTAAGTTATTTATTTATTAATGTTTTTAGAGAATGAATGTTATTTATACTTTCTTTAGCAAGAGACCGGAGTCGTTAAGGACATCTAGGACCGGAGTCCTAGCTGATTACTCGGTTCGTTAAGGACATCTAGGACATCCGATTTTGCGGTTTTTGATAGGTGCTTCGTAAGTGAATTATTTATTAATATTTTTATAACACTGAATGATATGTTATGGGTTTTTATGTGTGTGGGGCTTTTAAATTTATTTAGCTAGTTACTGGGTCTTTTGGTTTTGTGGGGATAGTAATTATATTTTGTTCCTAAGTCCTGCTGAGTCTATGAATTTATTTGTATTTTTATATGCTGATTGTTTATTTTTATTAGAGTCCATAAGTAACTCTGGGTATGTGAGTGGTGATCCAATCTATTTTTGGTATTTAATAAATATTTTCCTAGCGGGTTGATATTTTGGGCATATATTGAATACGTGGTGTAGATCTGTGGTGGTGTGGCAGTTAAAGCAGTTAATGGTTGCTGGTTTGGGTCCTATAAACCTTCCAAAACTGCTTGCTAGTTTAGTTTTTCCAGTTATTATCCTGTTTATGGTTTCCTGTTCTAAATAGGTACCCTTAAGTAGCTGTATGTTCCTATCTATGGTTTTTTGGGTTTCATGGTGCTTTTTACCTTTTGTGGAGGAGTTCCAAAAATCTTGCCATTTTGGGTCTATATATGTTTGTGCAAAGCTTAGTACTTCTGTTGAGCTGTAGTTAATCTTGATTGAGTTTTGATCTCCTAGATTGGTTTGTGCAACTTTGTCTGCTGTTTCGTTGCCAGAGATTCCAATGTGTGACGGTATCCACATGAGCTCGACTAATTGATGTGATGTGGTGATATCGTCGAATAACGCATGCACTGTCGAGGAATTGTTCCCAAGAGTGTGTATTGCGATTTTGGATCGATTTGATAATGCTTAGGTAATTGCTTATAATGACTGCTTTAGGTATTTGGTTGTCTTTGATCCATTGTAGTGATTCAAGTATAGCCCAGAATTCAGTGGTGTAAATGGAGCAATAGTCAGGTAATCTGGATCCCGTTTGTATCTTGAATTCAGGGATGATTATTGCTGCTGCTGTTCTTGGTGGGTTATTTTTGATCAATCAGTATATATTTTAACATAGTCCGGGTATTTTTGGTTGATTTGGTTTACCTGTACAGGATTTAGTAAGTTTTCCTGTCCTTCTTTATTGCCTAATTTGGTAGCTTCAATGTTAATCCTTGGTGGTTTTTGTAACCACGGTATTTGTTCTGGTCTGTATTGTTTGTTACCTGTTTTTTTTTAGTAGAGGTGTCTTTTCTCTTAGTTCAAGGATTACTTTGCCACTTGGTGTGGTGGGTATGATTTTGGGTTTGAAGACAACTTTACACTTGTTTATAGCTATTTTGCTGGGATGGTTGTCTGGGTGGGTATCTAATCGAATGGAGTATTGGAGGAGCAGTTCTTGCCTACGTAATTTTAAGGGTAGATCTCCTGTTAGTGTTTGTAGTTCTTCTAATGATGTTGAGGGGAGTGTTCCTTTGCATAACAGTAAGGCTTTTCTCTGGATAATGTCAAGTTTTTGTAGTACAGGTTGCTTAGCCGAGTTATAGCTTGGCAACCATAATCCAGTTTTGATCTAATTAGGGTTTTATATATCGTGAGGATGGTTTCCTGGTTGGATCCCCAGTCAGTCCTAGGAATTTTACTACTATTACGTATTTGAATAATTGATTTTGTATATAGAAGTTTGGATAGACTAGGTTGTTATTTCTTTTTGGGGTAAATATGATTACCACAGTTTTCTCATGAGATATTTTGAAACCCCATTTGTCCGCCCATCTCCCTATGTTGTCTAGGCTCTGCTGGATATCTTTAGCTACTGCTTTATTGGCAGGATTTCCATTCCTCCATATACCACTATCATCTGCAAATTGTGACAAGTTTATTTTTGTGGAGGCTGCACTGAGGTCAAGATCGTTTACCATTAGGTTAAATAGTAGGGGACTTATTACACTGCCTTGCAGTGTTCCATTTTCAAGTGAAAATTCTTCCGAATGGGTATTGCTTATTATTTGTGGCAATTTTCCGGCCTGTAAGGCCTGTGAGGAAATCGCCAATCCAGTTGAACAAGCGTCCAGTTATTCCAAATTGGTTTAATTTGGCCATTAGTCCATTGGTCCATACTAGGTTGAACGCTTTTTCTAGGTCTAGAAAAACCGCGAAGAGGTTGTGATCGGTTTTCCTATGTGCATTAAAAGCGAGTTTGATGTCTGTTTCCAATCTGAGAAGTTGGTCAGTGGTGGACAGTGGTGGACCATTTGTTCCGAAAGCCACACTGATTTATGGAGAGTAGGTTATTGGTTTCTAGGTGGTGTTTTAACCTATTTGCGATTACTGTCTCCATTATTTTGCAAATATTGTTTGTAAGGGAGATGGGTCGGTACGAATTTATGTTGTTGGGATCTTTACCTAGCTTGGGGATTGGTATTACTATGGCCTGTTTCCATTTGGTGGGTAGCTGGCCTTTATCCCATATCCTAGTAAAGAGTTTGATTATGGTTATTGTTATATTGATAGGTAGTTTATTTACAGATAATGTAACCTAACTGATCCTTACCAGGGGATGTTTCGTTTTTGGATCGTAGGGCTATCTCCCATTCATGTACTGTGATGTTGCTATTTAGGTGAGATTCTTTTGTTCCTTGGTCTTGAAACATTTGAGGTTGGGTTTCCTCCATTAGTTTTTTGTATTCTTGAAAGTTTCTGGTGTGGTTATTGTTGCTACTCATGTTTGAAAAATGCTTCGCTAGGAGGTCTGCCTTATCTTTATTTGTTATGGCATTTTTAATTTTTTGGGCTGAGGTAGTTGTTTTTCCTTTTATGGCTTTTATCTTGTCCCATATTTGTTTTGAGTTTGATTTTAGACTCAGTTTAGAGCAAAAGGTTTGCCATAGATTAATATAAGCAGTTTTTATAGTTTGTTTTAGTGCTTTTTCTTTATCTTTATATTGCTGGAAGTAGATAGAATTTTTGGTGCGTTTATATTTATTTAAGGCCCTTTTTTTTGTCTTTATGTGCTATAGAGCACTGTTTAGTCCACCATGATACAGGGTTTTTAGTTTGGATATTAGTTGCCTTTGGGATGCATCGGTTAGCTGCCTCTATGATTGTGTATGTTATGTTATCATAATACATGTCAATATTTGGGCTTTCTAAGTTATCTGAATTTACTCTAGCTAGTAATAACTGGAATTGGTCCCAGTCTGCCTGTTGGTACCTCCATTTAGGTGGGGTTTCGTTTGGAATGTGTTGAGTTTTTGTTTGAATATTGATTGTTATGGGGAAATGATCACTTCCTAACATATCTTCTTGATCCACCCACCAATTTGTGATTTGAGGCAATTTTGGGGTAGTGATGGTTAGGTCTATGGCTGAGAGAGTGCCACCTTCAGGGTTTAATCTAGTGTTTGACCCGTCATTTAAGATGACCAGATTGTTCTCAGTTATCCATTTTTCAACCATTTTTCCTCTTTGATCTTTCTTTCTACCTCCCCATAATTCACTGTGTGCGTTGAAGTCACCACATATAATTAGATTGTTGTTGTTGTTATTAGTGATTGCCCTTAGTGAGATTAGGTTGGTAGGGCAGAAGGTACCCCCTGGGTCGTATGTATTTATTATTTGAATGTTTGTGGTTCCTATACTTATCATTACTGACATTATTTTGATGCTATTATTGATGTTTAGGTTAGTGGGTACTTCTATTATTTCATAGTAGATTAATGTATCTATCAAAAGAATTGTTAGTCCACCCCCTTTCTGCCCCTTGGGTCTAGCCTTGTAGTTTGGGCAGGCGTTTGTGTTCTTGTGTTATGAGGGTTTCCTGTAGGCAGATTATGTCTGGTTTTATGGCCGTATTATTCAGTTTGTTCTGCAGTTAAAGATTCCTCTGCAGTTCCATTGCCAAATGGTGATTTTATTATTTTTTGTACTATCCATTTTTGATGTTGTCTTTATCTGTTAGCCTTGTGGTCCAATCAGCTAGTATGGTGAAAATGGTTTTGAGGGTTCTCATTATGCTATTGAGATCTTGTATTAGGGTTCCTGTTGTTAGGTTCATTACTTCCTGTATTAATTCTGTGTTGGGGTTTGTGTTAGGTTTGGGGATGTTTGGGGTGACAGTTTTGTTTGTATCTGGAGTGTTATCAGGGTGGTCTTGGTTTGTTACAATGTGGGTTGTAGATTTTGGTTCTTTTGTTTCTTGATTTGAGGGTATGTTCTGTGGTGCATTGTTTTCTCTTCTGATTCTGTGTGGAGAGTTTTGGTGCTCATTGATTGTTTCAGAGGCAGATTTTGGTGTGTTGGTGTTGTTTTTATAGATAATGTTTTTGGCAGAATGGTAGGTGAGGTGTTTTTCGTTCATTAAGTCCACTATTTATTTCTCTTTTATTGCAAATCTGCATTCTGCCGATCCAGGATAATGGTTTTCTTTACAGTTAGCACATTTTTGTTTAGTTGTGTGGACCTCCGTAGTACTTACATCTTGGTTTGAATCTACATCTGAGGGCATAGTGTCCCCAGTGCAGGCATTTGGTGCAAAATCTTGGCCTATTTATGTAGTTTTCCAGCCTATGGTACACTCCTGACTGTCCTAGTTTTATTATTGAGGGTATTGGCTCGGTAACCTCTATAACTGCTTTGTTTGTTTCTTGTCCCTTGTGATTTTTAAGACAATAGACTTTGGTGGTCTGTGTTCTATTTGCTGTGAGTTTATGAAGTAAGAGTTCTTTGCTTATGTCCTTGTTGTATCCATTTAGTCTATTACTTTTTTAAAGATAGTGGTTTTAGTGGGTTCAGCCAGATTAGTTGTGGTTTCACTGTGTTTGGAGTTCGAAGTGACTCGTGTTTTCCTTTGAGTGCTATGGTGTCTCTCTACTTTGATCTTTATTGGACCTATAGTTTCAATTTGGATAAATTTTTCCACCTGTTGAATTGTGCTACATTGGACAATCAGGTAGTTTTGCCTTGGTCTTATCAGTTTGAATTGTCCAGTGTGAATTTTGGCCAGTGCTGTCATAATACTATTGGTACTTAAACTAGTAATTCTGTTGCATCTGCTGCTTATGTATATGGTGTGTTCGATGGAATGATAATTGTGAATTTTGTTTTGGGGGTTCTGTTGTTGTTTTATTTCCTGTTCTGAGTTAACCTTACTTGTGGGGGATTTTTGGTTGTTTTTGGGTTTTAGCGGGCCCTTACCTTTACATAGGTATGTGTTTTGGGGGTTTTGGGTTGTTTGCGGTCTTTGGGTTGCCTTATTAGTGATGCTGCTGGGTAGTTTGGTAGTGTCTAATTCATTGGACTTGTTCCCATAGGTTGGTGGTTCCCTTGGTGTTATTATCCCAATAGATATCTAATTGTAAACAGTGGACATAATTCAGAAAAAAGGGAAGAAAAAAAAGAAAAACCGAATTAATGAATTCTTTTTTCTTCTGAATTATGTCCCCTGTTTACAATTAGATAAGAATATTTTCATATTATTTTACTTTGCAGAAAAACTTAATTGGTAAAAGTATAATCTAATATCATAAAAATAAGTTTACTAATTCTTTAAAAATGAAAGTGAATTTATAAATTAATTCTCAAAATAAAATGATTAATTATTTATAAAATACTTGATAGTAAGCGTTATGCACACCATATTTTTTATTATATAAATTGAGTTCTGATAACCTATTTAACATTTGTCAAGATTATATCAAGATATATTTTTCATATATATTTTTTGTTAATTTTCTTTTTTAAATATTTACTTTGTTTTTATTTTTTATTAATTTTTTCTTCTTCTATTTATTTATTTATTTTCTATATCTCTAATAAGTGTGCATTATACATAATACAAATATTGATAAAACTGTTTATCTCTATTTAGTAATAAATTTTATATATAGTTATCAGTATGTATCTTTAAGATCCAGTTTTATATATTTTTATGTATTAAGATATCATCAATCTTTGCTGTATATGCACATCTCCATGTAAATTATTCGTTAAAGTATAAGATAATTAGGTTAAAAATGTAAGCTATTACATCATCTTGTTTATGTCGTACTGTTTATTTCATTGATCACTTAGAAACAACATATTTAATGACGTAAGCAGTGATATTGAACTCAGTTTGAATTCAGTCTGATGAAGCATTAAAGTGAAACCGGTCACACATTCTACATGTTGGTGTTGTTTATTTTATAGTTTACATATGTATATATATATATACACACAAAGACAGACAGACAGACAGACAGATAGATAGAAAGATAGATAGATAGATTGAATACACCATGAAAAGTTGAGAAATGGGGACAATGATATGGGTCTGTGACATACTTTTTCATCCCATGTTGCATGCATACAAGTTTGGTCTCAGTAGGCATGTTGTGATAAATGCTAAAACATGAACAGGGGAAAAAGAATGGAAGGATGAATGGTGAATCATAAATATTGTCCACTTCTTCAAGCAAGCAGTATAATAAATGGATATAATTTAAGTTTTTGTATCTTTACCTTTTTCCACTATATCAAACTCCCTGTCTTCTGTGTCAGTCCTGGGCATTTTGTTACAAGGTTCTGGAACACTGATAATTACTGAGTAGGTCTGCAGAGATAAGAATCTATGGTAAATCCAAAGGCTACACAACTGATGCATCAGTATCAGAGGTCACATCTTTAATTCAGAAATGCCAACCATATGGCCATTTAAATTTCTGGTACACCCGCAACTGTTAAAACCTGTTTGAGACAATGGCCTCAAGGATAATACATTCCTATTTTGAATGTTTAATACTAGTCTAAGAGATAATTAGCTGATGTACCACTCCCAATTTTAATATTCACTATTATATCAGTATTCTAAAGTCTATCACTGTCAATTTGTACATACTTATGCTATACTTTGATTCCATGGTAACAAAAAATATTTCATGCAGAAAATTTTATGTATGGAAAGGCACCTCTATGCAAATACTATACATACAACACACACACACATTGTGGATTCCCACTCATTTTGGTATGTTTGTGTGTGTGTGCGTGTGATTTGGATATTTAACGTAGCTTTAACAATTTTTCAGACATATTGCTACGATGTCTGCAGTGTGACAGTTTACAGTGATGTCTAGCAATGGGGCATCATGTTGCAGACATGTAGCATTATGTCCCACCTAAACACATTATCCTGACACCACGCCGACCAGTCCTAACACTAACCTCTTAGTGCTGAGCGCCAAGTGAGACATCTGTTGCTACCATTTTTATAAGTCTTTGGTATGACTCGGTCAGGGATCATACCCATGTCCTCCTGCATCTGAGGCAGACGCTCTAACCACAAGGTCAATGGAGTGGTCATTTTGGTAAATGTGGACAGAAGAACCAGGGATACAAGTGCCCACCACTGGTAGTATATGTCCACTCAGTTTGGTGGATTTTCCGCAAGTCTAGTGGAAATCCACTCAATCATGGAAATCTACCATGAATTTTATTACAGCCGCAGCAGGTTAATGGCACACCTTGCTGATTCTGTTGTAATTACTCAGCAAGTAACACATTAAACAAACTAATGGAAGAAACCCCAATGTCATAACCCAACCAAGTCAGGTGTCAATTTCATACCTTTACCTATATAAACTATACAGTGGAAACATCTTTTGTGGTATTTATTATTACACTAGTTAGGGATACATACAGATGTTTGTGCATAATACTGAAAAAATATGAAATTTTAAACTTCTTGGATATGTTCCCATTCATGTCCATGACAGCATACATCAGAAACATTGCTGAGCTACAATGAACATCCCTGTTGATTGATTACATGTAATTATACATGGTAGAATATGCAGATGTGGAAATTTACATAGATAACCAAAAATGATCACCTGCAAACTGTGACATGATGTACAATCACATTATCGGACAAAGTACCATCACTGCCAGAAAAATGATTGCCATATCTCACCAACAGTTCATTTTTAACACTAACCTTGCTGTCTGCATGGTACTGTACACTATGTGGAGTACATCTCAAGGGAACTTTTCTAATTGGCCATGGTGCATCATAGGTCAGATGGGTTGGCAATACTGAGATTCTCAATTCACCCTGGAAGATTATAAATAAAAAGAAAATAATTGCTCAATTAAGGTCATGTGGTTACTATAAATGACAAATTTCATGTAAAGAAAATATAATACAAACATGAGAAACTAGAATTAAGTTACAACTGACACCAGTTATTAACAGACTATTACAAAGTAGCAAACTTGATCTCCTACTACCCAAACAGAGGATGAACAGTTGAACTACTCTGAGAGACTATAATTAACAAATATATATAATACTATTGCTATATCAAATTGTGAACTGCCCATGGCGCAATAATACAAATATATAAACTGACTGTGCGCAGTTGATTCTAGATGAATGATGAATTTCCACACATTAATCATTAGTGACAGATAAAAATAACAATAAAAAGTATTAACAATTCCTGTTTTCTAAATGAATTTAATATATTACACATTTTCTTCACAATCCTTTCTGCTTTCTATTCCCCTCCCCTCTCATGCAAAAGGGATGTGGAGTGAGAGAGAAAAGGAATTTGTGCTGGATTAAAAACTTGAAATAGGAATTACACCAAGTAACCTACAAGAATATTGTCAGTCGTAATGAGATATGTGCACTTTCCTTGGGATTTTTCAACAGTGTTTATCAATGATACAATGTTGCAAACAATGTTGACATTATATGCTAAATTTTTATCGTACGTGGTACACAAACTGTGATGTATTTAATGTTTTGTTATTGTTGTTGTTTCTTAAATATATTATAATGTTCTAAAAATTGATTATTATTAGTTAAATATGAAAATGTGCAAAGGTTGCTTTCTCTCTCTCTCTCAGGACCATCGTAGCAACAAGATACAATCTAAAATCTATGAAATGATGAGCGAGAGAGAGAGAGAGAGTTTAAAGTCAAACCAATGACAGAGAAAGAGAGAAGTGTTTTATGGTCAGTGGTACTGTTACTAAAGGAGAATAATGACTTAGATCAACTGTAAATATATTAAAATATTTTAATTACTTCTTGTTGGTTTGTCATTTCACTTAGTTTCTATTTCACATTTTTTTCCATGCACCAGTACATGAATGACAAATCGTTCATGTGAATGGGTTTACTAACCAAGCATTTGTAGTGATCTACTTTCATCATTAAAACTATCTTTTATGTTTAAATCATAAGTGTGCATTATATTGATTTAATCAATGTGAAGAAAAACAGAAACTAAAAAAAGAAAACAATCAACTTATCGATATGCAAAGGTGATTGCAAATAGCCACAAAAGGCACAGAACTACATTTTGTAGCAGACACACTTGGGTGTGTAAGGAGCTCATTCACTCAGTCAATACACAGCTGTCTGTAGTAAATATTAACTCCATTCAAAGGGCAAATATATGTATCTGTATGTGATATAAATAAAATAAATGTATAGTTTTGGCAAGCCTCATTTCCTTTATATGAAAAATGTAAACATCTCAGGGTATATCATTGATAGTGTACATATTACACATATATTCTATATAATGACAAGGACAGCAGGTGGTAAAAAACACTGCTAACAGAAAATAGCTGATTCCACTCTCCACAACCAACCATAGCTATTACAACATGTAAAATGAATATGTAGACTTCTCATGTGAACCCAAAATTACAATTTTAGATCCTGTGACCATGACTGTTAACCTCTGAACTTGAGAATCAATAATGAGGTGTCCATGTCTAAGTGTAGACTATATCTTAAATTTGACCATGACCTTTCACTCTTGACCTCAATCAATATGGTACTACCCTTGACCTCATAATCAATATAGTACTACAATTACCCAACTGAAGTCTACCTGTGAAGACATAACACTAGGCCAATGAAACTTGACTTGTCCTGCCAAAAGGAAAACCACCTTGAGTTTGGACCTAGCAGCACCAAAACTTCTACCTCTACTGATGTATGAGAAAAATATGAGGTTTGAAGAAGAAAAAAACACCACATAAACAAACATTATTGTGCAGAATGGACAGACAGACAGTTGGATATTGCTGTATCCCAATGCAACTTATTTCAGTGGGATACAAACAGAGATAGAGATGTCACTTTAAGTCATGTAAAACATTAGATTTATTATTGCCTCTGTTCTCCTACAATGTTGCCTGGTTAGGCATTCTGAATGTACCCATAAAACTGTACCTGTAAAACTGAACTTTACTCTTAACAACAAATACTGCAGCCCACCTGTTTGTTGAAGTACAAGAATCCTTTGGGGCAGTTAACATTGTGGAAAGAAGCAAAACAAGTCACTGCTCCATCAATACTCATTGGATGAATTCTAAGTGATCCACGGGATGTCATAAACAGCCAGTGGGGATATGTTCCACATAAAAATACCTATAAAATGAAGAAAGACAAAATTATTATTATACCTCCAGTCTTGACATGTATTAATGATCACTGAACAAAATATCTCAAATTAGTTATAACTCTGCAGCAAATGCAAATAGTAACTACAACACCTTTTTTTTGCAAAGTCATTCAGACATTAAAATAAACAATTTTACAAACATTCCTGATACATGTATCTTGCCTGTAATGTTACTTTGGCCTGGCATGCCTCAAAACTTTACAGCATTTAATAAAGATTATATCAAATCTGAATATTTTACAAAATGCATAGAAAATTTATTTTAAAGGTGACTCGTACATCATTTAAAAAGTGGAAACAAAGCAAATTACATTTTTTGAACTCTGCGTCTGGATATATACAACACTCCTCTAAAACAATAAAGTTCAAAAATGGGTACAAGTTGTGAGGGGCTGTGAGAATATATATATATATATATATATATATATATATATATATATATATATATATATATATACATATATACACACACACATACATACAAACACACACAGTGGAACCCTGCTTTAACGCGATAATTGGGGTACAAAAAATTGGATCGCATTAATGCGGGGTTTTAAAGTATTTTACTTTTTACAGAGAACAAATCATTGGCACATATAAATGTATTCATGTCTAATGTATATGATGAATAGGGTATCAACACCGTTTATTATCATGCTGTCATGGCATGCAGTTCATCTATAATGCATATAATTCCATAGAAAAATTGCATACAGATTTACAATATTGAATAATTTCTTCCCCAGATCACTGTCTGAATTCAACGTTTAATATAGAGCATTAACAAAGTATCAACACCGTTTACTTGCCGTCTGATATCGTACCATTGGGGCTTGCAATTAATCCATAATATATGTAATTCCATTGCAAAAATTGCATACATATTTAAACTATTCAATAATTTTGTCACACATCATTATGTGTCTGAATTGAATATAGCGGGTCGCATTATAGCAGGGTTGCACTGTGTGTTTGTGTGTGTATATATATATATATATATATATATATATATATATATATATATATATATATATATATATATATATATATACATACATACACACACACACACACACAGTGTGACCCCGCTATAGCGCACTCCGTTATAACATGAATTCGGATATAACGCAGTCATGGTGTGGCACCCGAAATTTCATATATGTGTATTTTTCATGTACACAAAAAAAAATCTTTCTTAAAAGTATGAAAAAACGTAAACACTTTGGGGAAGTGATCGCGTATGAATAATACAAGATGATCATGGCATGGCTCCTGAAATTTTGTATGTATTTTTCTCGTACACAAAAATTAGTTTTTTCTTCTTAAAAGTACAAAAAATAATGCATAAAAAGTTTATTCTGGGATTGCGTAGGTCTTTGCCAATGTCGTAAATATGGCTGGTTTTTACTTATTGGCGGCAAAATATACCATTTGGCGATTTTTTTTTATTGGCGACGTTGTTGGCTGTTCAAATTTTTATATACAACCATTGGTTTGAAGTGCAGAAATTCAGAGTCCCCATGAAAGGAAGTTGCAAATTGAATATAAAATGCACTGAAATTTATCTATTGTTACAAAAACAAATTCTTTGTCCATATTGACAAACCATCTAAACAGTGCATTGTTATATTATAATCCGCATATCATGACATCTAGCATGAGTACTGTATGTTGTGAAATATCAGCTTTTTTGTTGTTGACGTTTCTGGTAATGGAGATCAACCGGACAAGGTATTATCTTGTAATCTATCTTTCATTGGATTTTCGGCCGCTTGCTAGTAATTAATATATTTACAAAGACTGACATTTGTATGTGGATGGTAAGTAAAATTCCTCTTCTTTTCACTCAGAATTAAATCCTTCAGAGCACTCACATTTTCTGCAATAATCCCTGTCATCAAACCAGAACACCTGCAGCTCTATCGTCCATTGACCCTTTGTTAATTTTCAGACGCATGTGTGGAAGGCAGCATCATGCTGCTACCACAAATGTAAAAATATTTAAAAAAAAAAACAAAACAAAAATAAATAAAATACAACTACGTCTTACTTATCAGTTTATTCAATAGGCATGGAGGGACAGTAACTAGAATAGTCCAAACAATGACCAATTCCTTTTTAAAAATGTACCGAGATAAAATAGTTTGCTGAAATTTCAAAGGAAACATTACTTTTGAAGCACCGATTGTTATGAAAACATACTCAGCAAATGGAGAAGAAAAAAAATCGGTCCCAATCATGTAACACAATTATTTGATGTTGCCGCCACAATAAGAAATGGGCATTTGTTTGGTTCTCCAAAGCTGTCCTTTAGCGGTGACTTCAATAACGCATGCACCCTTCATCAAAGAAAGCCAACTACAATCTTTCAATAAAAACAACGAACTTTTCATCAAAGGAAGTCAGTACCAAACTTAAATAAAAGTGATGGAATCTGACAGATTTTTGCATTTTCCAATGTGACTGGAACACGTTAACTGTGCCATGAAAGTTTTCTTTTTCTAGGGAAAAAGTTTATGCTTACGAACACTACCAACAGCGGCTTAAAACGCAAACTAACTTTGACCGACTTGGGACATACTGAAAAGTAAATGTCCTTCGTCATCTGTTACATGATTGTGCTATATTTTTCCACTGAATTCAGACCAATATCACCTGTGACAAAATTACTGAATATTTTAAAGCTGTGTGTGTGCATATTTTCGATGGAATCACTTGTATTGTGGATTCACTGTATATGATGAGGTTCGCAGGTGACTACACGGTGCTGATACTATTCATGCTATACCTTAGACATGTATATATAAATATTATTCACGTATATGTACCAATTTGTGGTTCTCTAAATAAAGTAAACTATTATATATGTCTTCTCTGTTTTCACTACAGGTATATTTCTCATTTAATTATCATCAATTTAAGATGGTAACTGTACCAATGAAGCACGCATTTTACTGCCTGCATTTATTACCTACACCCCTTCCCCGCAATTGTTTTGGGTACATGCATAATTTTCTTCAGTTAACTGACCTGGTTGCTTATAACACGGTTCGGGCTATAATGCGGTTGGGTTCTAGGCTCCCAACTACCGTGTTATAGTGGGGTCAGTCTGTATGTATGTATGTACGTATCTATATATATATATATATATATAGCATGTATGCTGCATCAATGGTATATCACGAGATGAATAAATTTTCATTAAAAGGAAACGAGGCTTGCCCAAGTTTCCTTTTAATGAAAAATGTATACGAGTGGTATATCATTGATACAGCGTACATGCTATACATATATTTTATTTATACCACAAACAGTGCACTTTAGGGGAGTGAACTCTTCACAACCCCTTGCATGTATGTACGCTCAAAAAAGAAGTTTTGTAGTGATTCATAATTTTCTGTACACTTCATTCATATTAATTCCTATATGTTTCCTTTAGCAATATTAATGAAATGAAAACACAAGGATGATAATTAACATTCAAACTATTTTTAATAATGTGCATGCAAACATTGAATTTGCAGCATTCGTTGTCATGAACAGTAACAGGGTGGCCATTTGCATCTATAGCAACAGTATGATTCTAGCCAGAAACATCAAAATAATAAAGGAACAATAGGTAATTAAACAATTTAACCTCAACCACATTTCATTGATATCGTTTATGTCCATATTTCGCTATTCCTACTGACTGTCAGTGTCACTTTCAATAATTCTCCTACGTTTCCGCTATGTGGGCCCTGCTTGAGAATTCACCTACTGAAAGAAGTTGACCCAGTTAGGGATCTTGTTCATGTTTTCTGTTAGGTTCATAACAAACATATTTTGTACGGTGATGTTTGATCCGTAGAATGGGTTGCTGATAATCTGATTCTGCTGAATATTACACATTTGGGAAGTTGATATACTAGTCTGTTGCTGTGTAGTTGGAAATTTCTTTGTTGTGGGGGTGGGGGTTGACAGCATCATTACTTGGGTGGCTGGTGTTGCTCAGGTAATTGGAGTACGTCTGTTGTTGTTTTTCACTAATGTTTGAGTAGCTGTTTATAGAATATGCTTTTGTGGCCTGAAATTTGCATGATATCCGTTGGGGGAATGTTTTTGTCTCTTAACTTCTGAATTAAGTACTTGCGGCTACTTGTTTGTTAATTTCTTTCTTTCTGTAATATTTGCCTTTTCTTTCATTTTTTTCATGATGCATCCAAGTTTGTTAATTCCAACGACTTGTTTCCTAAACCATTTTGGGTTTGTCGCTGAGATTGGCATTGTGTTGGGCGCAATATAGAAAGGATCATCACGTTGACAAAAGTCTGTTGGTCTTAGCTCAGCATACTGTTTGTAGATAGCAAGTGGATCTCTCTCTTTGTTGTTTTTGTTTTCATACATCTTAGGATTAATATCCCTGATGTCCTTGACATTATCTCCTGTTCTTGTTTCTGTCTGCCTTTCATTGAGTTCAAGATACTCGAGGCCATTCACATCTTTCTTTATTGTAACATCACCCCATTTCACATTGTAATGTTCAGTCACTCCCCTCAAACCAAAATGCACAGAGTTGTTAAACCACAATGTGTTAACAATGGCTTCAAGTGTTTCCATCCCCATTAGTTTTTTACTATACAAGGCATTTATTTCTTCGTCTGTGATCGGTTGACTCTGATTGGGTTTATTTCCTTTTCCTTTAGATTTTAAATCTTTCTGCTTAGCCCGAAGAGCTTCCCTTGTTAATGCAAAATTTGTGTCGGTTCCTCTCATGATTGTACTTGCATATTTCTTGATTTTAAGGTGGCAATCAATGGAGCCAATGATGCTTCTTAAACTGTTCGGTTCAAACTCAGATCCATCTTTTCTCCTAATACTGAGTATAAAACCAGCCAGGTGCTGATCCAATTCAGATGGGTGTATCCCGTGTAAATTTCTTAATTCATTTTTTGACTGCAAGAATTCTGTCACTAGCCTTACATCAAAATGTTTGCATTCTGTTTACTTTCTAGAAATTTCAGTATATCATAAGGCTCATGGTGTACAAATCTGTCTTCCCTAACACAAAGATCATTTTCATTTACAAATGTCTCAGCCATGTCTCTATCAAACTCTCCAATTAACTCCCAGTTTAGTAGATTAAATGTTGCTTTATCATCTTGCTCCTTATCTGATGTCATTGTTTTCTTTTTTTTACACAGAGCTGCAGTGTTTGATTTTTGTCAGAGGGAGAGACTGGAAACAGCTGTGTTGACAGAGATGACAGCAGATGACACAGGGTGGAGCTCAATATTTATTTCCTGGATTGAGTACAGTAGTCCCCCTCTTATAAGGCCACCCCTATTGCAGCAGGGAAGTGGCCTTATAATGAGGGTGGCCTTTCTAGAGGGGGATGACAAATGCGAATAGTAAATACATATGAAGAAAGTCACAAATGAATTTATTTCTAAAACATTTAATATTTTCATTAAAAAAATCACATGCATGTTATGAAATAAATGTAAAACAAACTGTTTCATCATTTTCAAAAGAATGTTATTAATAACCATTGATATAGTTTTAAAACTGTCTTTATAATTACGTTACAAATCACATCATGTCACTTTCTTGGTAACAGTCTAAAAACCAAACCAGTCTCGTCACAGTTAAAAAATATCCTTGCTGTCATATCCCATGCATATATTGTTTAGTCTTTTGTTCCAATCTTCAATGTTAACATCAGCTGATTCTCCACTAAGGACAGAACACTTAATATTGTGTCGCACTTGAAATCTGTTACTTGTGGTAAAGTCGTCATATCCCAATTCAACTGACAAAATTGTTGCTTTTTTTGTCATTCAAAACAGGATACAAACATCTCCTGGCTCAAACAATCTTCCTTTCTCCAGCTATTTCACCTTCCCACTTCTGCAGAATTGTTTCCTTATTTTTCACGATATTGTTATCTGAGTCTTTCCAACATTAGTTTTCTGCAAGGCTCATCGACCCCCACCCCACCCCCGTCAGTTGAAATAATTTCACTTTCTTTTCTAAACTAAGAATTTTTCTTTTCCACGATGATATGTTGATCTTTTTGCAGTAAGTCATTCATGTTGCCAACTACAATACTGATAAAACAATTTTTTATGCATCTAAACAAATTGCCATATGTTTATAAAGGAAGTGATCTTGTCACGTGATTCATTATTCGCAGTCCGGTATCCTATTGTTTTTATACATTATTTTACACTTAGTGAGAGAAGCCACAATGGCTTCGATATGTACCATTAACATCATGCAGATTTGACCTCGCAGCCATTAAGATTTGTAATTTTGACATTTTTGTCAGTAGTAATAGCCACTAATTATCAAAGTCAACAAGCTCAACATCTTACTAAGGGAAGCCATAAAGGCTATCAAACCATTTTCCTGCTGACTTGTGTATTGTACATCGATACTGCCACTTCTCAGCTGTTACTACTGTTCAATAATTGTAATCTTAACAATTATCAGTGACTAAACTGGACATCTTACGATAACACAGCCGTAAGCTAATTGGATTACATCTACTTACCCTTTTGTATGGCTTAAAATTTGAGCCTTTCTCGGCTTTATGGAATAAAAGTGGCTTTTTGTGAGGCGTAAATGATATAATATTAACCTTAGTGGCACATGTACTTTACTCAACACTTCTTTCAATAACAAAAACCTGACATCGGGAAACATAAATCGGATTACTTAACACGTTATGAATAAAATACTGGTTCTGGATACATATTAAAATAAAATGCGTCCGCTTGTGAGGGGTATATTTTATATTATTGCACTAATATGCTGGCCACTGGTCACGTTAGCCAGGTGACCTTTTGCGAGGGGTACTTTTGAACACGAACTCGTCGGTGCAAACGGATTCTGGCTGCTGGTCGGGGGGTCCATTCAAGAGTGGGACTACTGTATGGTTTGGGTTTTACTTGTATGAAAATGTTAGTTTCTATAAAAATAATTTTACAGGAAAATCATTTTTTGTTATTTTTTCCTTTTTAAATGTAATATTACAAGAAATTCATATCCATGTATAGAGAGTATAATAGCTATAAAAACATCCTCATTAGGTGTATTCATACGCCATGGGCAAATTACAATTTGATACACCAATACTATTGGTAAATCAAGTTGCATTATACCAACACTTCAAAGACCATGTTATTTTTAATGTATGTGGTATAAATAAATATATATATATATATATATATATATATATATATGTATATATACACACACACACACACACACACACACATATATATATATATATATATATATATATATATATATATATATATATATATATATACATACATACATACATACATATACACACACACACACCTCTTTCCCATTATAAGAGGTATAACAACAGTAGGGAATACAAATCATGTGAGTGACTGTTGGTTATTCTACTGTAATTCTTTTTATGAACAAATGTGTTTCTTTCCAACCTCAATGGATAACAAATGGATTATACACATGTAAGTTTGTGATTCCACATTGTTTTAGAATTGCTAAAAGTGTGCTGTACATGGTATGACAACATTCAGTCACTAATAAGCACATGTAACTGGTGTTTTGAACTGAAGGTGATATATTTAACTGATAAAAATGACTTGACATTATTGAGTGTGCCATGTTGGAGAAAGATATCTTTTTAGAAGTGGTAAATATGAAATTCTGAGTTCTTAATTAAAAAAGAATCACACTCTTAATGTTAGGCTATACTGAAACTTAGTTATATGATATTTCTGCACAAATGACTGAGAATTTTTTTCCAATTTATACCACTTTACACTTGATGACAAATGCAACAGTAGATTTAAAATGAAGAGTGACAAGTGTTAAAGGCAGGTATTACATTATTGCTATAATGTCACTCGCATTTGATCTATTCAATGTATGACAATATGGGTTGAAAGAAAACAACATGAAGCTGAGTATTACTGTACAAACTGGCTTACAAGTTGAGTCCAACTACAAACTGCACAGACCCAGATCTGCCATTGCATAATGTGCTAGCAGATCTGGATCTGTGCAGTTTGACAGAAGTAAGCAGCAGAACAAGCAATATAGACATAGATATGTAGGTGCATTATGTTAAGGCAGATCAGGATCTTTTTTCTTGCAGTTGACTTGACTTATAAGCAAGTATATATGGTATATATTTTCCTTTAAAAACACTACTACTGGACAAAATTAAAGGTAGCAATATGGACAAAAATCTAATTTACATCAACTAAAATTATTGCTATAAATTTTGAATATATCAGAAGACTTACTCCACTATATCCAGATATATCATCAAAGTATCTCAACAGTTTGCGATGTTTTTCACCAGGATCTATGATTTCTGGCTCATCCTCTTTCCTCTTGGCTCGAGACTGCCTTTTCTCTCGCAATATCAGATTGTGATGAATCTTCTTGAACCGGATCTTAAGATGGGTGTTCTTAACCTTACTTTGGTGGAAAGGGAATGCCTCATAAACAAACAGCTCATCCTCGACCCTTGCCTAAATGTACAATAATATACACTATAAGGTTCATCAGAATTCTGTGAACTGTTCAACAAAAGTATATGTTTTATGAATTTCAAAATCTTGAACACAAATTTTAAACAATGTTAACACATATAGTGTAACCACTATTGGCACTTCTAACAAAATATATTAACATTATTGGCACATGCTATTTTAAACATATATCTTAACATTGTTGTCACATACAATGTAACCACAATTTCCATGTTTTAACACAAAATCTTAACACTGTTGACACACAATATAACAACTGCTGCCACTTCTAACAAAATCGTAACATTGTTGACACATGCTGTGTAACCACTATTACCATTTTTAACACAAATCTAACATTGTTGATAGATACAGTGTAATCACTACTGCCATGGTACAGTGGTATTTACTGAAGAGGGGAGACCAATTTTGCCAAATTTGCTGTCTGTGAGCAAGTTGCCTGCTTATTGTATACACCATATTCCCTCACATTTGTTGTGGTGAACACCTTGACCTGGTGAAATCTCTTTCAGCATTTGGGGTGTAAACAATCTTTATCTCTTTTATTTATCCATAATAAGTGTCTTCCTGTGATGTGACCTTTTTGACCCTGAATCTCTCGTAGTGTTGATATCACCCAATGCAGCTGAAGGCAAAGTGTGATGTTAATCCACTGATGGAAACTGGAGGTAATGCCCTTAAAATAAACTTGAAGGATAATTAAAAGAGGAACATTTTGACCCACAAGGCTTGTTCACTGCAATCATCACAGAAGGGAATAAATACAAAATAGTCAAATATATACTTATCATTTTCAAAATTTATGTCTTTCTTCAGCCTTTTATGGTACAAAAGGAACTTTGTGTATAAAAAGTATTTTAAAAATATTCAGATGAATATGTAAGTGTTATGTGGAATGTTTTCTGTTAAGTGTTCTGTGGAATGTGTTTTGTGAAGTGTTCTGTGGAATGCTTTTTTTTTCACCAACAAATGCCACTGTAATTCTGTGCACACAGATAAGACAGCAGCATACAAACCCTGTGTTCTCAATACTTTCTAAGCCAGAAACTCAAGTGCAAGCTGAAATTCCCATAACTCTAACGACCAATAACTTTAATTAGAAGAAAGTTAGAAACATGGAAATTAAAATGTTTTTTCTTCATTTAGTCACTCTATTAAACTACCAAATTTACATCATGCTGGTGCACACTAAGTAACATATCTAATGTGTGGGCTTTATCTTGAGTTTCCTGTCATGGTACAAACATTCAACTTATTTTTGTTGCATCATTACAAACTTTAGACCTAATAATATTCTACCAAGGCTGCATGTCAAACTTAAAATAGCATTCTATCAATGATGCATCATGCCAGGGTACAAACTTTAGACATAATAATATTCTATCAAGGATGCATGTTGTCAGACTTATAATACTACTCTACCAAGGCTGCATCATGCCAGGGTACAAAATTAGGACTTATAATAGTTTTCAATCAAGGCTGCATCTTTTCGTGGTA
This sequence comes from Sinohyriopsis cumingii, assembly GCA_028554795.2. NCBI lineage: Eukaryota > Metazoa > Mollusca > Bivalvia > Unionida > Unionidae > Sinohyriopsis > Sinohyriopsis cumingii. Next base: position 113,755,881 of record CM068838.1, on the reverse strand, counting down.
CAAAACCTGTAGACTTATAATAGCATTTTACCAAGGCTGCATCTTGCCAGGGTACAATCTTTAGATTAATGGAAGTTAAACTGTATTCAGCTTCCCTTACCATTAGTAGAGGTCGGGACTTCTGACATCCCAGTCCTACAACAATCATCTCCTTCAAAAGGGGCACATCACCTACATTGACAGATTTGTCTACCTTGTCACTGCTGGTGGAGGCCATACTAAAGCAATGAAATAAATAAGGATCATTTATATCCCATCATATAATTGTAGATCAATTTTCATAATAATACATTTTGTATAAATAAGGCAAAAGAAAACTATATATATAACAAAATTATTAGGATTAAACAGCAACAAAGCGTTATATAAAATGTGGTCTGTCAATGTGTAAATTTAAAAAGTTATATATGGCAAATAAGCTAAATTTACAAATCTTGTGATGGAGATATAATGGTTTACAGTCAATAACAATAATCAAAGCTCAAATATGTAAATTTTTAAAACTGTCTTAACATAATGGTCATAAATTTATAAATTTCATCAGCCAATTTTCAATATCTGTTAAATGTACAAAATATAGATATACACACTAACTTATGAAAACACTCATCCAATACACATTCACACCCACTCACATACATAAAATCACCTACACCAAACTGACTGTTTTTTTAATTAAAATTATTTGCTCAGAATTACTTTACTTCCAAGTATGTTATTTTTTGTGTGGCTGCAAAACATAACATTTGTGCCACTGTTCCTCATGCGCTTTCAAAAGTGTAAGGCCACCTAGCTGTTGAAATCCTTCCACAACTGAAGCAAGAATTCCTTTCCATGCAGGGCATCCCTTACAATAGCCAGGCATGAAGAAGTAGTTTCTACAGAGATGGAATTATGAAAACCTTGCATTCTTCTGCAGTGCTGGAGTTGTTACAATCTTCTTGGGTATGTCAGTTGCCAGATTATGCAGGTAACTAATCAAGGACCTGTCACATCTGAGGCAATCATAACTATTTTGCCAGCCCTGATATCATTTTCTAGAGTAATTGTTTGGTATTATAACCACTGGAGGAAATGCACATACTGATATCTTTAGTTAAGCTGATTGAAAAGGCATCTACAGAGCAAGCCTCTGGAACAGGGAATGGATAGGTGAAGGTGGGCAGTTTGATTATCTACCTTGTTATGAATAGTTTTAGCTTCAGTTGGTCCTACAGTGTGCAAACTTGATGGAAGATGAACAGGTGGATAGACCACTCTATGTGAAATTGCTTGCTTCTTCTTCCTAAGAAATCAGCCTGGTCAAGGAGTCTGCCCATGATCAGACTTGTATGCTTGTATAATAAAATTGGGCACACAAAAGGAGGTACCCACATACCATAATGCTGGGTGCAGTGATGTTGTGTATCCAATTTTAAGTGGTAGTTCACAACAAAAATTGAATAACATAATTAACAGAATTATCCAACATTATCAGAATAGTCTTCCTTTGGATGCACTTGACCCAAGCATGGGAGGAATGGTGAATGGTCTTGAAGAACGATGTTTAGAGTCCACTTGCCAATGACCATCACATAGTCTGGTAACTTGCTGCTAACACAACAAACTGGCTTCTATACAGATTATGACTTCTGGTTGTGAACTTCCAAAGATATTCCTACGGCTAGCCACTCCTGGTCTTGCCACTGAAAGAATTTGATTATGGTCAAGATCATAATTTGGTGATCTAAATGACCCGAGATGAAGAAACTCCCCCACCAAAATGAAACTTCTGGAAGACAAATTCTCTCACACATGAGAAATACTGTTGATGTGTTTGGTAGATGAACTAGGTTGATGTGTATTGGAAACTCCACATCTAGATAAATGAAGTACATAGACGGGACAAGATTTGACTTCTCTACATTGAATATCCACCCTAAAGTGAATTGAGGTACCAAGGGTTATTCATTTCATTTACTAAAACCAACATTACTTAATATTTTTGCATTATATCATCCAGGTACACCCACCATTGCTGAAGAAAAAACATCAAGAAATACAATCAAAGGCTCTGTCTCCTTTAGGGTGCTCAATGAACAAGATCCAGATCCCCTCTCAAATGAATTTAAACTCCTGATTTTTTGTCAAAAATAGTTTGACTCAAGTCTAGCAGAACAGAAGGAGTCTGGCATCCACAACAGGATCATCATTAAGTGGATGGGACATCCAGTCAGTGACAGCAACAGGCTTGGGTGAGGAGTAACCTTGTTTTCTCTCCCCTCTACTTGCCTGCCAGCAAAAGTTAAGGGCATAAGACTGTAACTCACCTAACCACCAAAATGTTGCCATTATTGCTGAAAGTTACCTATGCACCCTTAATGTTGACAATCATTCCTCCCCTGGTATATCACCTGTATAAGCTGCTTCAAAATAGTGGCTTGCATTGAGAACTCCTGTCAACTTTTGTACCCCCTGCTTTGGCACCTGATCCTCCAATCAGAATGAACTGAAAGGTCAGAGTGTACGGTAGCTTCATGGTGAGGTTTAGGAGAAGAAGATTACAGGGGGCATCTCTTCTTATCAGGTCCAGTTTAGAAGAGGTAGTCAGGGGATTTGCCATCATGTGGTGACTTGCCTTACTGACTATCTTAGCAATATGGCATACTGACTCCCAGGCATGGTCACTTCTGTCCTTCTCAACTAGGCAAACAATTGTAAAAGATACCAAGTTAAGTTGAGATGAAGTCAACATGACATTCCTTGGGCATGACATTCAATACTTGTCTGCACAATTTATAACAGTATGGAACAGATATACTGACAGCAGTAATGTTTTTGTCTAGGATAGCTACATCCAAGTGATAGACATCGGTATCTGAATTATGCCAGTTTGAAAAGGGCAACCAACTCAGCAAAATGAAGATCATCAAAATACTGTGGTCAAGGATTTTATAGGAGACCCCCATTAAGTTCTGCAATCTTTGTTGATTGTGGTAAAATCATGAAGGTGGACGTCTGTCATTGAGGTCTGATTGCCATTTGAGGGAATTCTGACTGAGGCAAACCGTAAATCTCTTAGTAACCCCATCATTTCCATGGTTTGATTGAATTGTTCTAGTAAGCCCATGTTGTCCCCTTTCATCAACTGGGGGATGGATTATGCTCCTCCTGTATGCTCTGTGTCCAAGGGTATAGCATTCTGTACAGCACTGATGGTAATGAATCTTCACCATTAGTAAAATGACTCAACCTATTGGATATGTGTAGGACCAGCAGTCATGTCCAGCATGGAGCAAGGTCCAGCTGGGGAATGTTGGTCCAGGCAGTTGGTTGGGCAGGGCTGAACAGCTGAATGGCAGGCCCCAGTTGTGACAATGGTGTGCCATGTACATCATATCATGAGTATGGTCAGTTGGGCTGGTTACCCTGACTGGGTAGGCTGCTGTTATAGTTAGAACTATCAAGTGACCTACGGTTCACCAGTATCACATGACAGATTCTTGATTGCCAAAATCATACATAGATTGGCCAGATGACTGGACCAGTTGGCATATCGTATATGACTTGCTGGCGCAGATGACCAACAAAGTCAGAAGATAATCCAGCATGCTCGACTATAATGGTACTATATCCATGCATTTGCAGACATGGAAACCTATGCCCAATGGGCTGCCAAAATTGGCTTCAAAATGGTCCTTGTTTCCTCCATTTCAATCATTAACAACCTCAACCCTGTGTCAGGAATATTTCAAGCATGTCCTTTTCTTGCAACTCTGAATTCAATTGCCTTTTAAAGGCATCTGACCAAACACCCTCTGCCCACAATGCACAAAAACTGCATGGGTGTGAGGAAAAACATTTTGTTCATGCAAAGTACATCTTGTGTTTGTCCTCAATGACTTTAAGTGTCTATGCTTCGTGCACTTGACTGACATCGCTAGAATGAAACAAAGAAGAAAAGACAATAAGTACACATGACAAAAATATAAACTGTTATGCAAATTTGCATTACTGAGACAACCAACAAAGTGCATAAAAACAAAGTCTAATGGTGCAATATAAATACACCTTTAAGAGACCGATATTACATAGAGAATAACTACTGGAGAAAATATGAATGCAGGGTTAGTAGCATATTTCATTCAAAATTTTCAAGGATTTTTCACGGTTCAAAATAGTGTTTTTCAAGGTGCATTATTACATTAATTTTGAAGGATACATAAATGAAACTGCATGTAAACACAAGTCAATACTTAATTTACTCCATAGGAGGATCGTTTCGTGCAAATTAATTTAAAAAAAAAGAAGAAAAAAGACACGAAGTCAATAGTATGATCACTGATATCTTTCCCATCAATATTAAACATTCTACATCTTGGCATTTGAATAATGTAGTCACTGAACAAAGTTCATTTTTACTCTGTTTACACTACACTATTTACAAAGTCCAAAATATTTTAGATTGAATTTTTCAGTTCTTGTAGCTTGTCATCAAGCTGCTTTTCAAGATCTCCAAGTTCAGTGATTTTGTTCTTTTAAATTTTCCTCATATTATTTTGGTGTCATGATAAAGTAAATTTTCCCGTGATCTTTGCTTTCAATGCATAGTCATCTGTAGCAGCTGTCATTGTCTCTGTCTTTTTCAGTACCTTCCTTTCTTCTTCACTTATCTCCATAAACAATAAAATGTAAAGATATTTTTTATATTATTGTTTATTTAAAAACATTGTATGGATATTTTAAACTATTTCATATTAGATATATTAATATTTCTCTCAGCTTAGCTGTATTCTATATTTTTAGATTTATCGTGTTCATTGCAATTATCGTCTGTCCTATTTCCACTCAATCCTAAAATAGGACCAGATTGAACTAATTTCATAATTAAGACCATATACAGTTCCTATTTTAAAACTTGAATCTCTGTGTTCACAGACCTACCTCTTTTGTCAAAAATGATTTCATACTGAAGGCTTCTTGTTTTGCCTGTATTAAGCACCATTACAAGAGCTTCATTTTTTTATTTAGCTGCATGTGATTATGGAGCACTCTCTCCCATTGCAAGCAAATCAATATCCTTCTGTCATAATTTGCATTTTGCAAAGCTCTCTGAGAAAGAGCTCATAATCCAAACTATATATTTTTCTTCATCTAGCCAGCGAAGTTGGAAGTTGGAATCAGCAGCCAGCCATGTTGAAGCAAATGATTAAAATTTAAACCACTGCTACATCCCGGCATTGTACAATCAGAAGTTCAAAATGTATGAATGTGCAGAGGCCAGTTGTGGAAAAATTTCCATTCTGGCACAAATTTAGCGAGAGATTGTTTTTTGGGGTTTCTTTTCTCTTTTCGTTTTATTTAATTCTGTAAAATGAAAACTTGACTAATTCCTTTTGGTTTCAAGAAAATCAAGGCTTTTCAAGGTATCCAGACAATATTTTGAATTTTCAAGGTGTTTTCAAGACCTTTAAGGAACAATTCATTTTTCAAGGCTTCTCAAAGTCCCCTATGGACCCTGTGAAAAAATACAATCAAAGTCATTGTGAAAAATACAAATGTTGTATAAACTAGATTTATCAACCTTTGAATTACTATACCACTTAAAACATATGCAGGATGGTCTATGGTTAAAATAAACTGGAGGCACTGTTAATAGATGCAAGCAGAAATTTAACCTGATAAACATCCAAATGGCCACCTAATGGGAACAAGGGGAGTTAATCTGTACTAGTTATTTCCCTTAAAGTGTATGCTGTACAGATGGTAAGACTTTTTGCAGTTCAAAGAGGGCTGGATTTGGAGGGGCAGAGAGTAATTCCTGAAGCTAATGTGATCAGGTAATGTATTTGATGGAGAGATCTGCGGTGTGCCTGTTATCCATCTTTGTACTAAATTCTGAAGTAGCCTTGATTATGGTATGGACTTCTAACTTGTTTAATTATATATGGACCTGCACAGCACAGCCATACCGTGCTTACTTAGCATCTTTGTAGGACAAGTTTGATACCCAGTTAACTCATTAGCCCCTGAATGTTTTTTTGTCATTTTCCCCTGAAATGCAAGTAGGACACACATTTTGGGGGCTATTTCTGAATACATCCTAATAATCCTAACTGAATAATTCCAAGAGATTTCCAGTGAACCTCATGCCTAGTTGTGTTAGAATCGTCGTTTTTCAGTGGCTATTTCACTCGCACATGAGCACAATGGTAAAAGTTGGAGTTCTTTTGTTTTGTTTTGTTTTGTTTTTATTTTTCTGCTGAACACACCCATCATTTTCGTACCCAGACAACTTTTTATTCCAAATGCCCATATTATCCTACTTTTTGCAATGGTTTGCCTGTCTGTGTGCAGTTCAGACTGGTCTGCCTTAGATCTAAAGCCAAAAAGTCTAAAATTCAGACACAAAATTGAATTCCGACCATGGGCGAATCTTTGGTGGAAAAAAATTGGGTAAAAAAATTACATTTTTCCCTCTGTATTTTGTACTGCAGATAGAAAGTCCAGATTATTTGGTATCATTGTAGAGCTATATGTCTACCTTTCTATAATACCACCCACTTTAGAGTATCTTAAATGACCTTGATGCTACAGAGCTTGGAAGTAGGCTACTACCTCCTGATACATAAATGAGAGCCAGGAAATTATTGAGTTAAACCACTTATAAAAATGAGTGGTGATCAAGATTAGCGGATCATTCCTCAAGGTTTGTCAATTTTGTCACCTTGAAAACCACCAAATACAAATATCTATGATGTAGAGTACTTAACAAAACCTCTCAGATGTAAAGTAAATTAAGGTTACATTTAAACTTACCTGGCCCAGCTACTACCAGCCTCTGTTGACTGCATACTGTCCACCAGGACCTTCTGACCATGGGTAAAGTTCTTCACATAGAATACCATCTTAAAGTCAGGAATACTCCAGATCTACAAGATTAAAATTTAGCACTGGATTCATTTACTATAGCAGTCTAAAGTCTGTCCAAAGTCTCACTAAAGTTGTCTAAAGTCTGTCCACAGTTTGTCCAAAGGCTATCTAAAGTCTGTCCACAGTTTGTCCAAAGGCTGTCTAAAGTTAGTCCACAGTTTGTCCAAAGGCTGTCTAAAGTTTGTCCACAGTTTGTCCAAAGGCTGTCTAAAGTCTGTCCATAGTTTGTCCAAAGGCTGTCTAAAGTCTGAAGTAAAAAGTCTTCCAATGACATATGAGTAGGAACCTCCTTCAAGTTTGCTTACAAACAATATCACCAAATTAAAAATGATAACTACCAGACTTGATACACAAGAGACCAATTAATTTGAGAAAATGAATTTCAATTATGGCTAGAAGGTAACAGCAAATGCAAATGGATTCACACCATCTTTGTAAGTCCTCATGGACTATTTTTTGCAATGAATTATAGCCATGATTAGTATTGAGTTTTTCTTTTAAAACATTTTTCATAAATATAAGGAGACAAAATGATAAAATATTGTACCAGTTTTAGACTGAATGCCTTGAATAAGATTACCCACAATGACTTGCAATAATGGCAGATTCATTCAGGAATATCCTTGCTTGCCATCATCTGTAACAAATAGTAGACTTTTCCCAAAAATTCAAATTCATTTACTTGCTTTAAATAATTGGGTTCTGGTGTTGACAAAATTTGCAGTTATCATTTTTATTGGGTGAATAATCTGACAACAATCTCCCCCATCAGACTTCCAACTGTTTAACAACAGTTATGATACAATAAATGGAACTGTAATAATGTACTGGAAGTCATAAAAAATTAAACCGCTTCATGCAAAAATTAGGTTATGGATTGTTTTTCCTTGTACTAATTGGAATAGATAGTTAAATCTGATTGTATTTTAGTACAAAAAATACAGAATATACTTAAAATTTGATAAAACATTTCACAGAATAGAAAAAAAAACCTGTTAAGTTCACCACAAGACATGCTATCTTATGATTAGGATAGATGATTAAAATTAGGAAAGGACTACTACTCCAAACTCAAATGCGGAGGGATGTGGGTGGGTGGGGGGGTGATATGGGTTTGTGTAGCGAATGTGAAAGCACTTTTTTAAAAGTTCAACAAAACCATTAAGCTTTATTCTAACTGCACAAGTCAACACAAAATACAAAGAATTATACTGATTACCTCTCAACCAAAATTAAATTAAGCATTCTACTGTAGCCCTGAGTTGCAATTCATACTTGAATCTCGGGCAATTAAACTAGACATGATATTAGAAAAAAAGAAGAAAAAAAAAACTTGATTAATCTAAACATTGTAAATAAAATTCCTGGAATGTATCATTATTTTTTTCATAGCAAAAAACAAAAGCTAAACATTACCATAGTTTCAAACAGAGCCAACCATCCAAAGTTTAAAGATTAACTAACATAATCCCAACTTGACTGAATCAAGATTCATACAAACGTTTATCTAACAAGTGATTTCAAATTATTTTCTTCATAATTGAAGTAAAATTTTAAAAAATGACTTTAATTTAAAAGAAATCAGACAATATTAAGTTCATAAATACTATTTAATAATCTTAGCTATGTACCATCATGAATACAATCTATCTAGAAAACAGCATAAAATTCAAAAGCAAAAGCATGACATGGTTAATTGTTTAATTTCACCAACAAGCAAACAAAAATGTAGAAGTGTAAAGACCTGATTCTTTGTCAAATGGCTAATTTGTAGTGCTAAAAATATTTTGTCAAGTATGTAAATGGTATATGAAGACACTTGGAATGGGGCAATTTTTCATGCAAATAAATTACTATGCTGATTATTTTAGGAAATGTATGACTACAGAGAAACAGATAATGATATATACTTGCCTATTAAATAATATGTAACTGTAAGCAACATAGATCTTGATATTTGCTGTCACATAATGCACATGCAGATCAGGGTCTATATTGTCTCTTCTACTAATTACTATTAACAAACAACAAAGACCTAGATCTGCTGTAATGTGCATGCAGACCAGGGGCTATTTCATCTCTTCTACTGATTAATATTAACAAACAACAAAGACCCAGACCTACTGGTGCATTATATGAAAACAGATCTGTGTCTACGTTGAGTGCAATTTGATCCAAGATGTATGCAAGTATATTGTAAGCTTATTTACCTCTAGACATCCATTTTCTCTGCAAATAATACACCAGTAGCTAGGCTTCACCTCTTTTTTCTTTATGCTGCTTCTGGAAAGAACAAATTAAACTGAACAAAAATTCCTTAAAGGGACAGATGCTTTACTTGGTAAATTGAATTTTCTGGAATTCATGACCATTACTTCCTTTAAATTGCTGAGTGTTGAAGCCATCTCTGACGTTCTTCAGTGATAACAATAGTGTCAAATTAGTTGCTGTGAAGGACATACTGGTTTTAGGATTCGTTCAAAATCCAAATCAATATGGTCATCCATTCAGCTGATTTGTGATTTCAAGATAACCCTCACTGTAATGACTGGAGGTACAATTGGCACTGATTTCATTTATGACCATGTAGGTAATGAAAGTCTACTGGTGAAAACACAATGTTGGTATAACCATCAATTTGCAAGAAGTAGTGACACAAATATTTTTAAGATGGTCAACATGGTGGCCATATTGATGGTCAGTCAGTAATATTGTGTCATACTGGACACTGTAATAGCTCTTCTGATGAAAACACCATGTCAAAATGACTTTCCATTTAAGAGGAACAGCAACAACAAGATTTTAAGTGGACACCATGGTAGCGATATTGGATGTATCAAACTATTTTACCTTAGAGCCAACAAGACCTTATAAGAAGTCTACTTGTTAAAACTCAGTGTCAATACAACTTTATATTTTGGAGGAGTAACAATGACAAGATTTTCAAGATGGTCAGATGTACACCATTTCAATTTAGAACCACAAGACATCATAAGTCTTTCCCACGAAAACCCAATGACCATTCATTCAGGAAATGTAGTGCAAACATTTATTGGAGGTATCTGCACAACGGTGACTGATCACCAGCAAAAGCTCAAAACTAGTGGCACACGGTGTCAAGGGGAGGTAATAGGGTTCCAATATATTGGTTGACAAATGACTACCAACTTAAAAATAAAGTTGCCATTTACAATGATTCGGTCACCAACAAAGCACAATAACTGAGACCTTACAAACATTTTAATGATGTATCTCTACAACTACTTTCACTATTACAAAATCTTTCAATATATTTAAGTGACAGGTGAAATGCAGCCTGAAATATTATTATACATGCCTACCCCAAGAGAGGTTTACGTGTAATTTTTGCTAATATAAGTGGCAAAAAGGTGTAACCTGAGCAAAGAAAGTATAATCTGAGCCTCAAAATGTGTAATCTATATATCACTAGTACTAATATTAGTACCCCTGCAGCACTAAGGCTATGAAATCGTAGTTAATGTATTGCACACCACAATTAAACTATACTCTATGAAAAATGTACATTTATTTTTACTACTAACCTGGATGAGCTGGTCAAAATATTTAGCAAAAATGGGCAAAATCCACGTTGATTAGAACCAGAATACAAACACAAAACATACTGAGAAATTATTTATATTAAACAATAACTTGTAACTAGTCTACATGTCAAACTTCTGCCAAATGATCATAAACTCCACACATTCTGCATGATTAAGTGCTCAATCCGAGTGCTGTATTGCATCACTCTCATATTATTTCTTTACAAATTTATAAAAGTGGTGGTGATTTGTCCTTTTTCTGATGTGACATGTTTTTATGTTGAAAAATGCTCTTCTGCTCTGAGAATTTTCATCCACAAGTTAAGCCATAAAGTCTTTTTTTCACTTAATATCTGGCACCAGTATCATTAAAACTACAGACTGGTCCACTAACTTAATTATCAATATAATAAATCTGTGATGCAAAGTTTCAAATTAAAGAAACCTGTCTGTTTTCCTGGAAATTGATCATTTACAGATGCTATAAATAGAAAATTAGGAAATGACATGTAGATCAGTGATGGACAAATTAACTTTTAAACTGTTCTTTCTCTTTAGAATGTCCTCAAATTTTTATGACAAGTGGGATTAAAGAAATGATAAAAGAAATGAAAGACAACTTTTCATTGCATTCACTGTGCACTGTGTTTTGTTACAATCAATTAATAGTAGACAGACTTTTTTATTATTACATTATGTCATTTGTATCGAGTCCAATCAAATAAACTGAGCGGAATAAAAAAAAGGAGTTAGTGGTCATGTTAGTAACCAGGTCAACTCATTTCAATAGGAGAATCGAATACTGTTCTAAATATTGTTATGTAAGTAACATAATGAAAGTATCTAACATAAACCTGTTGTTTGTTGTACTAATTTGCAATGAGATATGGTTCAGTATCGAGACGCAAGTTCCAAAGTTTGTAGTGAACTTGAAATTCCCCAAAAGGCACTCACAGAATTACTCAAGAATGAGCACCATTACTTGCAACGAAATCATAGCATCAATATTTTACTAATAGAACAATACATATGAAAATCAAATTTTTATGCTGATGTGAAAGGAAATCTTGTTTTGTTGTGATTCAACAGTAACAGTAGAATGTATCCATACGTATAAAAGCAATGACTTAATACATGATGTTTTCTCTGTGTTGAAAACTCCTAAAGAAATATATTTCTAACAATCGCTCAAAGGTTGATTATCATAAAAATGAAGGTAATTTATATGAAAAAGTTAACTACTTAATTAGTAAAAGCATTTTATTGACAATTATTCCCAACACAATAAAAAAAGTATTAAATCAATAAACACTCTCCCCACACCTAGTCTTTTCTTTGTCAATGTCCAGCCTGGATGGCATCCGATTCTTAATTTTTCTTATGTCGATTGGTAGCTTGTGCACTTTGCAATTTTGTACCCTGTTGTGCGTGAGATTTTCAAGGGAGATGTGTACTTATTAAGGTGTGCCAACATAGAAAGTTTCATCAGTGTAGGGTTGAACCAAAGTCTAATAGATCTGATAAATAAACAATGGAATAAATATGAGATGGGTCCGATATCACCAAACTAACATGTATTCAAACTGGAGGGAGGAAAGAAAAACTTGAGCAAGAAAATACTAAATTGTTAATTAATGATGGTTCACTTAGTTTCTTTTCGAGACCATCCATATATATATATATATATATATATATATATATATATATATATATATATATATATATATATATATATATATGATCACTTTTTGGCATAAAATGGAAAAGTTATTTATACAACCAGCATTCTCCAGTAGATTCTTCCCTGCCCCTGAGGACAAGGCCCTGATTCATAAGTCAGAAACTATTCCTAGCTCCACCCATAAAGTACATACACTTACTTGGCATTACAAGGGAGTGAACCTGAGCAGACAGCCATGATTTCTGGGTCTGTCCTTACTTCCAAAGTGCCTTGCCTCTGTGGTCATAACTTGAAAATCACTGACATATCTGACAGAGGGAGCTGCAACAACTAAGGCACTGAACTCATGTCTGTAAGATTGCATGTTAGATCAATAGTGAAGATCGCATGTTAGATCCATAGTGTGGATCCTCATTCATATATATGGACCTCATTTATAACTGAATCCAACTGAAATCTTGATCATACAAACTTATATAGCAAATCCGATCAAAATCTGAGCAAAAATATGGCATCTAGAGAGTTCATAAGAACAGATGCAAGATTAAATCATTCATATGCTTGGATGTTACTCATAAATGAACTTATCTGAAATCTGCATGATACAATCTGAGATACCAAATCCAATCGAAATCTGGTCAGGAATGAGTTCACAAACTCCGCATATCAGATGCATGGTTACCTAATTAAAAGCAATGTGAATGTTGCTCATAACCGAATTCATGCAAGACCTTGATAATACAAGCTTACATACCAAAGACCTTGATAATACAAGCTTACATACCAAAGATTTGATCAAAATGTGGACTCTGGAGTAAGCCCAACCAATAGGATGCAGTCTCACCTCAATTAATATGCATTGATGTTCATAATTATCTGATATCTTGATGATATCAGCTTCCATACAAAAGTTGATTACAATCTTAACAGATATTAAGCCCAGTGTTCACAAGCAAGTACCAATGGACGGATGGATGACAAACAAGTAAAAGGCTCATCTGGCCTTTGACCAAGTGAGCTAACTATGGTTGAATAGAAAGGTCACCAAAGTGTAAAAAATTAGGTCACAGTGACCTATTTTTGGTATAGATGAGCTACTCTATGATGTATCCACCTAACAGTTTTCAAGAGTAGGTGAAATTGATCCAAGCTAATGAGGTCTAATGAAAAGTCAGCTGACAACATAAAAGTAACTCGAGCCCAAAAATTAGCTCACAGTGAGCCAAATTTTTGTATGGCTGAGTTACTTATCCCAAGATGCATCTATGTTACAAATGAATTTCTTTGTGATTATCTGACTCAGAAATCTAAAACTCAAACTCCATCTCAAATATTTCACTTTTTCTTTGCCAGGTGAACAACAAAATGAACAAGAAAGACATTCTATTGTTTTCTAAAAATATAAATTTGTGGAAGAAAAAATGTGGGCAGGTGTACTATTTCATACCTTGCTTTAGACTCTTCTGTGGTGCTGGCATTCATGGAAGAATCAAAGACAGATGTCTCTGATTCCCCATAAAGGAGTTCATCCTCATCATCAATAGTACTGAAAAAGAAACAAAAAATATATGACATAAACAAAATGTATCTAATCTGAAAGCAAAGATATGTTGTGAGCCAATAGTTTGTCATCTTTGCTAGCAAAGATTCTGATATGTTAACCCTATCTAAACCTTGGTAGATCAGTCAGATATTTCAGTGCTTGGGTCTGCTAATTTCACTGGATGTGGCAGCAGGTCAATGCATCCAATCAAAATCAAGCTCCTCCAATTTGAACACTGTTCCTACATGATCAAGAGAAGGGGAGCACACAGCTGGAATTGCTCATAAATAAGCCATTTTCCATTGCCAGTCCATGTTTACACAAACAGATCCTTTCCTGCAAATACAGCTATAATGGCTTCTCTCTGGTATGTAGTCATACTTTTATGTTAAACTTACAAAAGTATCCTTTTTAAGTCAAATGCCTCCACCATTTCTGGCCAATGTACAAAGCACTGCTGTTACACTCTTTTGGTTTGTTGGCATTACATACTAAGGAAAGCAGCTATGACATCTAATAGGTGTCACTAGGGCAAAGTACTGAAATATTTAATCCATCCATAAAGGTGTAAATAGGGGTAACCTGTCAGAACCCAGGCCAGCGAAGATGATTCTTTGTACTTGTATATTTATTTATATTTTGCTTTGTCTATGCATCCATTTTTATCTGTTTATTATAAATATATGAGGGGAGTTTATTACCGATCAATTGATGGATGGTTAAAAGAAAGAGAAAGATGATGCATTGATGGATGGATGGATAAATAAAGGAAGGAAGACTTATTGCAAATGTTGATAAGTTGAAAAAACTGAGTTTTCAATCTAAGTTTATAATGGACTCTACTTTTATAAATGTGGTCAGTTACCAGTTGAGCATCATATGAGTCATAAAAAGTGTTTTCAACATTTTAACCTGTCCATATTGCAACCTTCATGACCTGTGAAATTTATTTAGTACTATATGTAAGAAAGAATTACATAAATTTAGTTAAGAATAACAGATATACTGAACCTCTGGTCTATACTGAAAACTTTGTCAAGAGAAGTTTTCATAGCATTTCTGGACTCTGCTGTGGTCCCTGTATTTTCTTGTTGCTCCTCTTCTACTGTAAAAACACCACTAACATCTCTGTATGCACAAATGGTGAATATTTTTGGCTTCTGAAATCAAAATACTGCCTTCATTAGATTAAATAGTTTTCCTGTACAAAATATGTCTTCATTAGTGATGTGCCCATACAGGGATGCACACTGCTATTAATATAATGCAAATATTTTTGTCAATCAACTATATCTGTTAAGTCTGGTTGGAACAGCAATAACTTCTTTTGAAACATTTCTTCAATAATAATTACCCAATCTTAATACCTCAGGAGAACTACTACTACTTGCAAGTCCAGCTAAAACATTTTAGCTAAAAAGCTTAAGGTTGTCTCTCCACCTAGGCTGCAATTAGAGTGAAACTTTGTCATCAAAAACAGAAAGAATAGAAAAGCTGGAAAATTTCTAGATGGAGTATACTTTCCTTTGAAGAGAACACTCCTCAAACTTGCTTTAAGGAAGAAAATATAAAAAATGCTTGTATGTGGATAGTGAGGCCTCTCTGTCTCTTGAGAGCAACTACTTGGCATGAACAGAAGCAGTAATTCAAATATTCATGGAATTTAGCATCCATATGTGCATTAAAGGAAGATCACTCTAACTACCACCTAGGTAGGCAGGTAACTTTCAGATTTTTAGCTCAAAAGTTTTAATCTGAGGGGGCTGGATTTAAAAGGTAGTAGTAGTTTTCATAGAATATGATGATCAGGCAACATATTGGAAGAAGAAATGGTGAAACTCTATGTGACCTGGAAAAAAATCCAAAGGCTATGATGCAGAAATGAAATTCATTATTAATATAATATTATGGAGTGAGACAGAGGAACAGGGTAAGCAATGGATGTATTGTTATAGGGTGAGAAGAGGAACATGGGTAAGCAATTGATGTAATGTTATAGGGTGGGACATGGACATGGGCAATCAATGGATGTTATGTTATAGGGTGAGAAAGAGGAACATGGGTAAGCAATGGATGTAATGTTAAAAGTGGGACATAGAGGCATGGATAAGCAATGGATGTAATGCTAAAAGTGGGACATAGGGACATGGGTAAGCAATGGATGCATTGTTATATAGTAAGAAAGAGGAACATGTGTAAGCAATTGATGTCATGTTATAGGGTGAGAAAGAGGAACATGGGTAAGCACTGGATGTATTGTTATAGGGTCAGAAAGCAATGGATGTAATGTTACAGGGCAGGACATAGGGAAATGGGTAAGCAATGGATGTCATGTTATAGGGTGAGAAAGAGGAACATGGGTAAGCAATTGATGTAATGTTATAGGGTGGGACATGGACATGGGCAATCAATGGATGTTATGTTATAGGGTGAGAAAGAGGAACATGGGTAAGCAATGGATGTAATGTTAAAAGTGGGGCATAGAGGCATGGGTAAGCAATGGATGTAATGCTAAAAGTGGGACATAGGGACATGGGTAAGCAATGGATGCATTGTTATATAGTAAGAAAGAGGAACATGTGTAAGCAATGGATGTCATGTTATAGGGTGAGAAAGAGGAACATGGGTAAGCACTGGATGTATTGTTATAGGGTCAGAAAGAGGAACATGTGTAAGCAATGGATGTCATGTTATAGGGTCAGAAAGAGGAACATGGGTAAGCAATTGATGTAATGTTATAGGGTGGGACATGGACATGGGCAATCAATGAATGTCATGTTATAGGGTGAGAAAGAGGAACATGGGTAAGCAATGGATGTAATGTTATAGGGTGGGACATAGGGAGATGGGCAATCAATGAATGTCATGTTATAGGGTGAGAAAGAGGAACATGGGTAAGCAATGGATGTAATGTTATAGGGTGGGACATAGAGACATGGGCAATCAATGAATGTCATGTTATAGGGTGAGAAAGACAAACATGGGTAAGCAATGGATGTAATGTTAAAAGTGGGACATAGGTAAGCAATGGATGTATTGTTATAGGGTGAGAAAGAGGATCATAGGAAATCAATGAATGTATTGTTATAGGGTGAGAAAGAGGAACAATGATAAGCAATGGATGTATTGTTATAGGGTCAGAAAGAGGAACATGGGTAAGCAATGGATGTAATGTTATAAGGTGAGAAAGAGGAACATGGGTAAGCACTGGATATATTGTTATAGGGTCAGAAAGAGGAACATGGGTAAGCAATTGATGTAATGTTATAGGGTGAGAGGGAGGAACATAAGTAACCAATGGATGTAATGTTAAAAGTGGGACATAGTGACATGGGTAAGCAATGGATGTATTGTTATAGGGTCAGAAAGAGGAACATGGGTAAGCAATTGATGTAATGTTATAGGGTGGGACATGGACATGGGCAATCAGTGGATATAATGTTATAGGGTGAGACATAAGGATATGGGTAAGCATTGGGTGTATTGTTATAGGGTGAGAAAGAGTGACGTCGGCAAACAATGGATGTAATGTTATAGGGTGGGACATAAGAACATGGGTAAGCAATGGATGTAATGTTATAGGGCAGTCCATAGGGACATGGGTAAGCAATGGATGTCATGTTATAGGGTGAGAAAGAGGAACATGGGTAAGCACTGGATGTATTGTTATAGGGTCAGAAAGCAATGGATGTAATGTTATAGGGCAGTACATAGGGACATGGGTAAGCAATGGATGTCATGTTATAGGGTGAGAAAGAGGAACATGGGAAAGCAATGAATGTAATGTTATAGTGTGGGACATGGACATGGGCAATCAATGGATGTCATGTTATAGGGTGAGAAAGAGGAACATGGGAAAGCAATGGATGTAATGTTATAGGGTGAGAGGGAGGAACATAAGTAACCAATGGATGTAATGTTAAAAGTGGGACATAGTGACATGGGTAAGCAATGGATGTATTGTTATAGGGTCAGAAAGAGGAACATGGGTAAGCAATTGATGTAATGTTATAGGGTGGGACATGGACATGGGCAATCAGTGGATATAATGTTATAGGGTGAGACATAAGGATATGGGTAAGCATTGGGTGTATTGTTATAGGGTGAGAAAGAGTGACGTCGGCAAACAATGGATGTAATGTTATAGGGTGGGACATAAGAACATGGGTAAGCAATGGATGTAATGTTATAGGGCAGTCCATAGGGACATGGGTAAGCAATGGATGTCATGTTATAGGGTGAGAAAGAGGAACATGGGTAAGCACTGGATGTATTGTTATAGGGTCAGAAAGCAATGGATGTAATGTTATAGGGCAGTACATAGGGACATGGGTAAGCAATGGATGTCATGTTATAGGGTGAGAAAGAGGAACATGGGAAAGCAATGAATGTAATGTTATAGTGTGGGACATGGACATGGGCAATCAATGGATGTCATGTTATAGGGTGAGAAAGAGGAACATGGGAAAGCAATGGATGTAATGTTATAGGGTGAGAGGGAGGAACATAAGTAACCAATGGATGTAATGTTAAAAGTGGGACATAGTGACATGGGTAAGCAATGGATGTATTGTTATAGGGTCAGAAAGAGGAACATGGGTAAGCAATTGATGTAATGTTATAGGGTGGGACATGGACATGGGCAATCAGTGGATATAATGTTATAGGGTGAGACATAAGGATATGGGTAAGCAATTGGTGTATTGTTATAGGGTGAGAAAGAGTGACGTCGGCAAACAATGGATGTAATGTTATAGGGTGGGACATAAGAACATGGGTAAGCAATGGATGTAATGTTATAGGGTGAGAAAGAGGAACATGGGTAAGCACTGGATGTATTGTTATAGGGTCAGAAAGCAATGGATGTAATGTTATAGGGCAGTACATAGGGACATGGGTAAGCAATGGATGTCATGTTATAGGGTGAGAAAGAGGAACATGGGTAAGCACTGGATGTATTGTTATAGGGTCAGAAAGCAATGGATGTAATGTTATAGGGCAGTACATAGGGACATGGGTAAGCAATGGATGTCATGTTATAGGGTGAGAAAGAGGAACATGGGAAAGCAATGAATGTAATGTTATAGTGTGGGACATGGACATGGGCAATCAATGGATGTCATGTTATAGGGTGAGAAAGAGGAACATGGGTAAGCAATGGATGTAATGTTATAGGGCAGGACATAGGGACATGGGTAAGCAATGGCTGTCATGTTATAGGGTGAGAAAGAGGAACATGGGTAAGCAATGGATGTAATGTTATAGGGCAGGACATAGGGACATGGGTAAGCAATGGATGTAATGTTATAGGGTGGGACATGGACATGGGTAAACAATGGATGTAATGTTATAGGGTGAGAAAGACAAACATGGGTAAGCAATGGATGTAATGTTAAAAGTGGGACATAGGTAAGCAATGGATGTATTGTTATAGGGTGAGAAAGAGGAACATGGGAAAGCAATGGATGTAATGTTATAGGGCAGGACATAGGGACATGGGTAAACAATGGATGTAATGTTATAGGGTGAGAAAGACAAACATGGGTAAGCAATGGATGTAATGTTAAAAGTGGGACATAGGTAAGCAATGGATGTATTGTTATAGGGTGAGAAAGAGGATCATAGGAAATCAATGAATGTATTGTTATAGGGTGAGAAAGAGGAACAATGATAAGCAATGGATGTATTGTTATAGGGTGAGAAAGAGGAACATGGGTAAGCAATGGATGTCATGTTATAGGGTGAGAAAGAGGAACATGGGAAAGCAATGGATGTAATGTTATAGGGTGAGAAAGACAAACATGGGTAAGCAATGGATGTAATGTTAAAAGTGGGACATAGGTAAGCAATGGATGTATTGTTATAGGGTGAGAAAGAGGAACAATGATAAGCAATGGATATATTGTTATAGGGTCAGAAAGAGGAACATGGGTAAGCAATGGATGTAATGTTATAAGGTGAGAAAGAGGAACATGAGTAAGCACTGGATATATTGTTATAGGGTCAGAAAGAGGAACATGGGTAAGCAATTGATGTAATGTTATAGGGTGAGAGAGAGGAACATAAGTAACCAATGGATGTAATGTTAAAAGTGGGACATAGTGAAATGGGTAAGCAATGGATGTATTGTTATAGGGTCAGAAAGAGGAACATGGGTAAGCAATTGATGTAATGTTATAGGGTGGGACATAGGGACATGGGAAAGCAATTGATGTAATGTTATAGGGTGGGACATAGGGACATGGGAAAGCAATGGATGTCATGTTATAGGGCAGGGTAGAGGGATATGGGTAAGAAATGGATGTGGTAAGCAATAGATGTTGTAAGGCAAGACAGAGGAACATTGGTAATCAATAGATGTAATGTTATGAGATGGGACAGAGGGACAGGGGTAATCAATGGATGTAATGTTATGAGATAGGACAGAGGGACAGGGGTAAAGTTATGAGATGGGACAGGGGTAAGCAACGGATGTAGTTATTGGGCAGGACAAAGGAACATGGGTAAGCAATGGATGTAATGTTATGGGACAGCACAAAGGAACATGGGTAAGCAATGGATGCAATGTTATGGGACAGGACAAAGGAACACGGGTAAGCAATGGATGTAATGTTATTGGGTAGGACAAAGGAACACGGGTAATCAATGGATGTTATGTTATGAGATGGGACAGAGGGACAGGGGTAATCAATGGATGTAATGTTATGAGATAGGACAGAGGGACAGGGGTAAGCAATGGATGTAATATTATGGGGCAGGACAAAGGAACATGGGTAAGCAATGGATGTAATGTTATGGGGCAAGACAGCTGTTGTTGTTGTTGTAGAGTTAAACACCATTTTTCAGCACAGGATAGGCTGGCTATACATAGCGGCAAGTATAAATGGTGGAGGAAGAACCAGGGAAAACCCCAGAAAAAACCACCAACCCATGAAAAACTACTGGCAAGCTTTCTCATATAACCATATTGGCCAAATCGAGACTCGAACCCATGCAGACATAGGTGAGATGGCAGTGATCCATAATGGTAGTGTTTTAGGAACATGGGTAAGCAATGCCTGTATTAATATGGAGCAGGAAAATGGGTAAGCAATGGATGTAATTTTATTGGCCAGGACAGAGGGACAAGAGTAAGTAATGGATGTAATGCTATGGGGCAGAACAGAGGGACATGGGTCACATTTCTATTCCCCTTACTACAAGATGGCATAAAAAGAAAGAAAATATTAAATATAGATTTCCTTTATTAAAAGAAAGAAAATATTAAATATAGATTTCCTTTATTGAAAGGTTAACTGGTTTTTCATAGCCACAATACAAAATTGTTTTACAATGGTTACAATGCTTTAAAAATTAAGGCAATATTATAATGCATTTGTGCTTATGTTCAAGTAAAGAAAATAATTATATTTATGGTATTACCTAGGAAAAATATGCATACTATGTGAATCCAAAGCAAATAACATCCAATCAATTTAGTTGGTTTGTTTAATTCAAGGTAAGATTTTGCTTCCAACTATTGATTAACAGTATTTGTTCAATTAGCTGGGCTTGTATACTTACTGAGTTGTGTTGACGTTTGTTAACAACCAGTCTGAAGTAGCTGATTTACAGCATCTTTTCAATTAGATGCACTTATATACCTACCGAGGTGACTTGAGGTTTGCTGACAACCAGTCTGGAAGTAGCTCCCAAACCTTCAGGTCTGAGGGTCATCATCATTACATGACCCTCATCCCCAAGCAGAAGAATGTATGGGTCAGCCACAGAACAGTGAACAATTGGGGAACCAATGTCAATAGGAATGTGCTGCAACTGTTGAACTAAAATAAGAACAGAGGATTACATATTACTTCCGTGAAGATTAAAATATGAACAGAAGATAAAATATTATTTTTGTGATTATTAAAATGTGAATGAAAATTAAGCATTAGTTCTGTCAAGACTAAAATAGTTGTACTTCATTTAATACACACTTTTGTTCAGATTTCAGTTGGGGTTTCCTTCAAATGTTCTTTGTGAAAAGATATCTCCAATACTGAAGAGTCCTTCAAGGCAAATTTCACTGTTATTAGTAATTAGAAGGTCATATATCTACATCAGCTGAGTCAGCAATTTATATTCTTCTAGCAGATGACCTAACTCAAATCTGGTAACTGTTCTCATCCTTCCCAGACTGTATCTGCAAAATGCATTTTCAGAAATCAGTCTGGAGAAAAAGAACATGAAGAGTCATTCAGAAATCAGTCTGGAGAAAAAGAACAAGAAGAGTCATTCAGACGGACTGATCATCTAATGGCAAAAAAGAATTTCCAGGAAAAATTCAAGATAAATCCATTTCTTACTTTTACCTGCTGAGTACTGCATGCATCTCTGATATTCTTCAGCATATTTTCACATTAGCTGCTGTGGTGACAATAATGGATGCCATATTGGTACCAATTCATTTGGGACCAAATAGACATCATTACAAGTCTTTTTGGTGAAATTCTCACATTAATATGATCATCAATTTCAAAGGAGCAGTGACAAAATGTCAAGGCTGCCATCATGGAAGCCACACTGTATGTACCAGTGGCATCATGTTCATTTAGGACCAACTAGGTCTCAAAGAATTCTATTGGTGAAATCCAATGTTGATATGGCCATCCATTTATATATAATAGAGTTAAGATTTTCAAGCTCACCATTTTAGGCCCAACTAAACACCATCAGATATCTTCTGATGAAAACTCCATGTCAAAATGACTGTCCATTTAAGTGCAGTAATAACAAGATTTTCAAGATGGCAACCATGGTGACCATACTGGACCTAATATTGGCACCATTTTAATTTAGGACCAACAAGACATCTTAAGAAGTCTTCTGGTGAAAACAACAAGCTGATGCAACTTTTTTTTCTACTGAGGAGTAACAAGATTTGTATGATGGCTGCTGTAGTGGCTATAATGAATTTCAGATTGTCACCATTTGCATTTAGGACCAATCAGACATCAAAAGAAGTTGCCTAGTGAAAGTGCAATATCAACACAACCAATCATCAAGGATTATGGTTGTCAAAATTTTCATTTCAGATCAACTAGATATCATAAGAAATCTTTCAGTGAAAACCTCATATTGAAAAAGCCAGTTACTCAGGACAAGTAGTGAGAAGATTATCAAGATGGCTACTGTGTTGGCCATCTTGGATGTCTGCACAGCATTTTTATTTACTGCCAACTATGCAACATATGAAGCCTTTTAGTAACAGTCTGATGTTGATATGACAATCCATTCATGAAGAGTGGCAATAATAAGATTTTCGAGCTGGCCACTGTGGTGACTATACAGGATATGCAAACAGCACCATTTTCATTTTGGACCAACATAACAAGTCCTCCAATATTCCAATATGACTTTTCATTCTGGTGGAGAACCGATGACACATTTCTCAAAATGGCTTCTGTGCCAGCCATACTGGATATCAGATTGGCACCCTTATCATTTAGGACTAACAAGATATAATAAAAAGTCTTTCTGTGAAATTCCCATGCTGATATGACCATCCATTCAGAAGGAGTAGCAAAAATATTTTTCAAGATGGCCACTGTAGCAGCCATCTTGACTGTCCAACCAACATCATTTTATTTAGGATCAAGAAGACCATGGGTTGAATGTGTTTGTAAAGCTCACAGCAATCCTAAAAGAAGTTTAGATGAAGCAGCAATAATAAATTTGTGCCATTGCGCGGATGGATGATTAACAACATACTATCCAATCCTAGCCGCCTGATGTTGAATTTATTACATCAACTAGGTAGGTTTTGATCTCATCCCTTATTAAAGTGCCGACATCATTCAGACTGACATAAATATACATATGTCAATAAAGATTATAGGTTTATATACAACTGTTCTTATAACATTCTCTCTGACCATATATATTTTACTGTCCTATAGCTTAAAGCTGTGAAATGGCATGTCTTGCTTTACTATTTGTTGTGTTTAATCTTAGTGAAACTCAAAATGACTCATTTTGATTTAACTTAATTTTTTCCCTGGTTTGACTATCCATTGCAAAGCTTAAGACAATATTGCTTATCAAAATTTCTTAAAAATTTTGAATGTATTCTATTTTGACTGTATTGACTGTATTGACATGTTGTGACAGCTTACACTACAAACCATCTTGGGAAAAAATTTTAGTGTGAGGCAGTCATACAGGTCTCAGAAACTGGACAACAAATGAGAAAACACAAACACTGGACAGGCAACAAATAGCATCATATATTTCTGACACAGGAATCAAATCTGGGATTGCAGATGTCACAGAATTGTATAAATCCTTTTATTTACTAAATACATGTACTCGGGTTTCATTTTTTTGTGTTCAATGATTCCCAAGGGTGATTTATGTATATTCTACAAAGATTTCGAAATAGTGAGCTCGGTTCGTCCTATGCCGCATTCACCCCTTGTCTTTGTACTGTGTAAGGTCATTTATTTGTATTATTTAGTTTGTGCGGGTTATGTTAACTGATCCAATATTTGGATATTCGTTCATTGGCATCCGTTAGTCTCGAGAGACGATGGAACTGCGCCCATGAGAGATGTCCCGGTTGGTGGTTGTGCAGTGTCTGCTGTGGCTAAGTAGTCCAATTCGGGAGTGGCAGTCCCTGCTGCACTTGCTGCACTTGAAGGTTGTGTCAGGTGTTGGATGAAACTGCTTCTTCTTCCTCTGCGATCGTCTTTCATCAGCTAGCAAGCGTTGCTTGTCCTCTCCGGCTTTCAGACCAGTGATCAGAGCATGATGCCAGCCTGATCTGTCTAGAGCGAGCTCTTCCCAGGTGTTGACATCAATATCAAGGGCTTTCATGTCATGCTTACAGACATCCTTGAAGCGGAGATGTGTCTGTCCGATCAACCTTTTGCCAGAGGCGAGTTCCGAATAAAGAATGTCTTTGGGGATCCGTCCGTCAACCATCCGACGTACATGGCCCAGCCATCTGATGTGGCGTTGGCGGAGGAGTGTGATCATGCTGGGAATCTCGGCACGCTCGAGCACCTCGTTGTTTGTTACTCGATCGCTCCAGGTGATCCCAAGTATGCGTCGGAGGCATCGCATGTGAAAGGCACTCAGTCTTTTCTCTTGTGAGGCATACAGAGTCCAAGTTTCACTGGCATACATAAGAGTGCTTAGCACGCATGCACGGTACACGGTGATCTTAGTGTTCATGGTCAGCATGCTGTTGTTCCACACTCTCTGCGACAACCTGGAGAGAGTTGTTGATGCCTTTCTGATCCGCTTGTTGAGCTCAGCATCAAGCGAGAGGTTGTTGGTGATGGTAGAGCCGAGGTACGAAAACTGACTCACCACCTCAAGTTCATAGTTGTTGATGATGATGCTTGGGGGATCCGCGTCCTTAACCATCACGTTTGTTTTCTTTAGGCTTATGGTTAACCCAAACTCATCACATGCTTTAGCAAAGTGGGCCATCAGGTGCTGAAGCTCAGCTTCTGTGTGGGTGGCTAGAGCAGCATCGTCTGCAAAGAGCATGTCCCTGATAGTTACTTCACGCACTTTGCTCTTTGCCTTCAGTTGTGCCAGGTTGAACAGTCTACCGTCTGATTGTGTGTGCAGGTAAATCCCTTCTGTGGACATCCCAAAGGTGTGCTTTAGCAGGACTGTGAAGAAGATGCCGAAGAGCGTGGGGGCAAGGACACAGCCCTGTTTAACTCCACTGCGGATGTCAAAGGGGTCGGATGTTGAGCCATCGTACTGCACTGTGCCTTTCATGTCATCGTGGAAGGACTGGATCATGCTTAGCAGCTTTGGAGGGCAACCAATTTTTGCCAGGATTGTGAAGAGTCCGTCTCTGCTGACCAGATCGAATGCCTTGGTGAGGTCTATAAAGGCCAGGAAGAGGGGTCTGTGTTGTTCTCTGCATTTTTCCTGCAGTTGCCTGACAGAGAAGATCATGTCGATTGTGGACCTCTCTGCGCGGAACCCGCACTGCGACTCTGGGTAAACTCTGTCAGCAAGCATCTGCAGTCTGTTCAGGATGACGCGTGCGAAAACTTTACCCATGATGCTGAGAAGTGATATGCTCCTGTAGTTGTTGCAGTCGCTTCTGTCGCCCTTGTTCTTGTTCAGGGTTATGATGTTAGCATCTCTCATGTCCTGAGGCACTGCCCCCTCATCCCAGCACTGGCAGAGGAGGTCATGCAGGTGTGTGAGAAGCACGCTACATCCACACTTGATGAGTTCTGCTGTGATGCCATCCTTCCCTGGGGCTTTACCTAGGGACAGTTTCTCTAAGGCCTTCTTTAGTTCGTCTACAGTAGGTTTCTCGTCCAGTTCGGCCATAAGAGGGAGGTTTTCAATGGCGTTGAGGGCATCATTGTTCACGTGGTTCTCTTTGGAGTACAGTTCGGAGTAGTATTCCACCCAATGCTCCATCTGCTTGCCCTTGTTGTGGATGGTATCGCCTGTGGCAGACTTCAGTGGTGCTGTCAGTTTCTTCGTGGGACCCATTGCTTTCTTTACGCCATCGTACATGCCTCTGATGTTTCCAATATCTGCTGCTGACTGGATACTCTGACAGAGCTGAAGCCAGTATTCACTGGCACACTGCCGTGCTAATCTCTGTACTTTGCTTTTGCTAGACGTGTATGCCTGTAGTGCCTTCTGACAGGGGGATCGTTTGTATTACAGGTGAGCACTGCAACGCTCTTCTATGGCTGGCATGAGTGTGGCAGAGTTAGCCTCAAACCAGTCATTGTTCTTTGATTGCTTCTTACCAAAGATCCGTGTGGCTGTGCTGTATACAGTCTCTCTGGTGTAATCCCATCTTTCTTTGGCGCTGCCATTGGGGGGTTCTGAGTCAAACGTCTTGGAAAGAGCATATGTGAATTCCTCAGCCTTGTCTGGATATGATGTCTTGCTCACATCAATGCATGGTTGACCCTCTTGCCTAGAGCGGTGGATCTTCTTTGGCTGAAGCTTCATTTTGCAGCACACCAGCGAGTGGTCGGTGTCGCAGTCAGCACTGTGGAAGGTACGGGTAAGAAGCACACCCTTCATTGCTGACCGTCTTGTAATGATCAAGTCCAGCTGGTGCCAGTGTTTATACCGGGGATGCCTCCAAGACACTTTGTGCTGTGGCTTTGTCTGAAAGAACGAATTAGTGATGCTCAGTTCGTGGTACGAGCACATCTCTAGAAGGCGCTGCCCATTCTCATTCATCTTCCCAACGCCAAACTTGCCAAGACAGGAGGGCCAAGAGTCATGATCAGCACCCACCCTAGCATTGAAGTCGCCCAACAAAATCAAGTTCTCTTCCTTGGGAATTTTGTCAATGAGCGAGTTTAACTCATCATAAAACTCATCCTTGGTATCTGTGGCGGATCTTAGTGTGGAAGCGTAAACACTGATCAGGTTGACAGGCCCGTTTGTGGTGTGGAGGCGGAGGGATAGCAGTCTTTCATTTCCTTCTTGGCAGGGTTCTATCATTCCCAGCAGAGTGTTCCTGACAGAGAATCCAACACCAAACTCTCTGGCTTCATCTGCACTCTTTCCTTGCCAGAAGAATGTGTAGTTCTTTTCTCTGAGGGACCCAGAATCTGGTAGTCGTGTCTCCTGTAGTGAGGCAATGTCGACCTGGAGCCTTGCAAGTTCGTCGTTGATGACTGAAGTCTTACGAACATCACTGATTGTCTGGAGATCATCTGAAAGCCCAGTCAGCATGGTCCGGACATTCCAGGTACCTAGCTTGAGGATTGAAGTCTTCTTTTTTATTTTTATTTTGCTATTTCTTGGTGCAGTAGTTGCAGTCCGCTTGTCAGGTACTCGCGTACCTTAAGCCTTACACACCCAGCAAGGCAGTCAAACTGTGGCGGGACGGCACCTTATTGGCTGGGGGCTGCCCAGTTTGAGGCGGGCGGTAGCTGTCCAGTGAAACATGTTGGTCTCTCCCACTGTCGGAAGCAACCCCTTGCGTCTGGCTCTACGCCAATCGAGCGGTGACTTATAACTGATAAACTGCTGCTTCCCGTGTTGTGTCGACGCTATGGAGCGAAGCTGGAGTGTCCTCTCCAGGGCGCAAGCCTGGGCAGGGTGATATGGAGAATCAACTGTTGCCCATGCAGCTGATCCCCCTACTCCACGCAGCTGATGGATCCAAGGGAAAGGACAAGCCGATACGTCATGGCACCAGCTGCGTCGCAGGAGTTGCTGAGATGACACTGAAATCAATACCAAGTCGCCTTAGGGACTCCGACTCCGGATTTTCTGTTGGGGTTTACTCCCTTAGCCTTTCCCCAGAGAGGGTATAGTCGCAAGGCAGCGAAGGTTTGAAATCGAAGTTTACCTTCTCCTAGATGGGCGACCACCCAAGGTTAACGAACCCCATCTGCCTGAAGCATCTGGTTTTGAGGCGCCAGAAGCTCGCCTGTCATCCCTTCTCCAGTCAGTTTAAACAGGTTCCGCCACTCATGAAGGCCTGGAGCTGGATTTGGTTGTCAGAGGCTCTATCAGATGCAAGCCATTGGGAGATTTCCAAGGGAAGTGGGTGCTTATCTCCCACAACCGCCCCCGGCGATGACAACCCTTGAAACCCAGAATTGTATAAATCCTTTTATTTACTAAATACATGTACTCGGGTTTCATTTTTTTGTGTTCAATGATTCATAAGGGTGATTTATGTATATTCTACAAAGATTTCGAAATAGTGAGCTCGGTTCATCCTATGCCGCATTCACCCCTTGTCTTTGTACTGTGTAAGGTCATTTATTTGTATTATTTAGTTTGTGCGGGTTATGTTAACTGATCCAATATTTGGATATTACATGCATGTATTAATCAGAATTCTTTTCTCATTCAAATCATTTGTCATTAAACATTGTATTTGTATTACCATCAAAAGTGTTCTGTTGTAAATCCGAAATCCCACCTGATTATCTTGTTATAGCAGGTGTCAGGTTAGAGTACAACCAATCTTACTATCCATACTGCCAAAATGTGCCCTCATTAGGTCACCATTTGAAGTCAATAATTTTCATGGTGTACAAATTTTTGTGAATTGGTACAAACCCCAAAATTAAGGGCCCTGAATGAACAATTATACTTTTGTCAAAACCAAAGGACACCTTCCCCACATAAATTAATTCCCACAAAAATAATGAAATTCACAGTAAATCTGATGGTTTTTTTGTATTTATGCTCACCTCCCTCTAGCAGTCGAACCCCTCTAGGTGACACCTGGACAATGAATTTGCCATCTCCGATATTCCCAGCAAAGATTGTTGGTGTTTGAGTGCTGAATCCACTGTGGTCCAGCTCCATGATTTCCTGTCCTGTCTGCAGGATCTATGACAGAAAAAAGTGAAAGTCTAGTTTTAATTGTGTTCTGTTTGTTTGACAATTGCTTTAATATAACATCCTGAATGGAAATTAATTTAAGGAGTAAAATATTTTTTCAATAATACTTAACTGATGATAATACATCAGAAGGGCATCCACTACCTTCCATTACCTTGTAAATGCAACCCTTCCTAAGACTACTTTAAGTCATCTGCCACTTAGCTGGTAGACAGACCAGAGCTCCAAACCATGGATAGCTTGATTCCCAACTCTAAATCTTGATTGGGCCCCTCCTATATACTGAGTTGCCTGTATGGCTTATGAAAAAGGGCGTTATTTAATTTCCCAAAAAGAAACCATGAGTTGTCTGATGAAATGCCTCATCTTTATTTTGATGTTCTTGAAAGACAAGGTCAATTATCAACATTCAGTACAATACCTGGGTTTCATTTGTAGCTCCTGCCACCTTATGAATACCAACTGCATAACTTATCAAAAGCAATAACACTTTGTAAACAAAATGAAGCACATGACTGATGAATGGGGATTAGTATTATTTCCATTTTCTGTATTTCATTAGTTATCTATAATTAGCAATCACTTGTCCTGCATGAATAATAATGACCTATCCTTGCTCACCACGACTTGGTAATGCATTGCTGGTTAAGTGTACTGAGCAGAACCTATGCGATTGTTTGACACTTTAACTAAGCTAAGAAATTTGTGACTTACAGAAGACACTGATACAACATTTTTCACCTTAGAGAAACTGACATAATTAAATTGTATTTAAATCCGTTTAGTTCAAAGAACTGGTAGCTGCTGATTCTATGGATATATACAGTGAGTGTTATCTGTAAATGATATATCCACAGTACTTTGACAAGAACTAATTAAAAAACCTGAAGCTATTGTTTTTGCTGACTGATATTTAAAAAACCCACTTCAGATCTTCTCATTCCTCTCTACTTATTGAGAAAAATTTGAAGATTTACAGCATTCTAAACTAAAGTACTATTTTACTTGAGGACCTAGTGAAAACTCTCTTTTATTGAAATCAAACAAAATCAAAATTTTAAGTAGATAAGGAAACACAAGTTTTTTTTTTTTAAGGCCACTGTTTTGTGAGGCAAGTAGAGATAATTAGTCAATTAAAGCATTTTTATATTTCTTTATTTAAAGTATATCAGCTTCAACTTTTGTCCAAAATTTTATTTTAAAAATATGGTCCTATTGGGCATGTGTATTTTGAGTCGGGCATTATATTTTTTTTTTAATTCACTTACTCTGGGCCTGTGTCTCGTAAGATATATCTTACTTTTACAGACATGATTAATCTCCTCCCCTTGGATAGAGGGATTGGCACTAGATCAAATCCAATCTTCAGCTACTACTGGAACTGACATGCATGCTCTGTCAGGTTTTAAAATGTAACTGAGAGTAGTCTATTATAACCAAATAAGTATTTTAAAAAATATATATATATAAAAATCCATCTAACTCGAACAATTGTTTTCTTCTTAAAAGAGTCACCCAATCACAATACATTAGGGGACTATGTGACAGGTGAAGGGAGTTACATCTCCTTGCTTTAAATATGGTCTGGAGTTAGCATACGCCTGTCCTTAAAGGGAAAATTCCATCCCACCAAACCCAGCAGCAAGTCGATTGGCTGCATCATTGTGAAGCTGCTAAACAATGCATGAAGGCAGCCAGTTGTACTGCTGCTATACGTTCAAGCTTGGTGAAACAAGGTCTCCAAGGAAAAAGCATGATGAAGTCATCTCTGCCCTCCATCCCATGCCTTGGATAATTATCAAGTATGGAACAATTACATATAAATGATATGCTACGGGACAACCCTACTCTCAAGAGCCGATATGGACAAGAAACTCATTATGACCTTGGATTAGTTCTTTATACACAAAAAAAACCAGCCCATCATACCAAAAACAGACCTTGAGCTGATGCATCATTGTTTCCTTCTATCAGTGGTAGATACAAATGAGATTGGCACCATTTTCATTTAGGACCAACTAGATCAGGGGTCTCAAACATGCATCCCACCAAGCCATAAATGAATGGTGTCACAAGGTGACATGAGAGATTACAAAGGTGGTGCAGCCCTTGAGTCATTGAAAATGCCCTCATGCGGTCGTCAGGGTGGTTTGAGACCCCTGAACTAGATATCATAAGAACTTTTTTGTTGATGGCCATTAATTCTGGGGTAGTAGTGATAAGATTTTTAGGAAGTCTACCATGGTGTTCAGCTGAATGTCAGCTCCATACAATTTTCATTCAGGACCAATCAGACATTATAATAAGTCTTCTGGTGAAAACCCCATATTAATATGACTTTCTCTTTACCAGTAACGATAACAAGATTTTCAAGATGGCCACTTTAACATCCATACTGGATATTAGCTCAGCCCAATTTTCATTTAGGACCCACTATATATCATAATATGTCCTTCTGTGAAAACCCTGTCAGTATGACCATCCATTTAGGAGAAGTAGCAATGAGAAGACTTTCAAGATAGTCCTATTCAATGTCTGAATGGATATTTATGACCAATTAGACCATGGTATGAATGTGTGTGTAAGGATTCATGGAAATCATCCAAGTAGTTTAGGTGGAGTAGCAATAACACATCTGTACTAACAGACAGATGTATGACAGACAACAGACCATCTCATAATCTCGTCAAATCTCTGACCACTACAGCTAAAAATGTGGATGTTTTATACTAGTTGTATCTGTATTGCCATATCAAATTATTCTGAGATGAATACATGCAATAATTTATCAGGAGCTATGATTAAAGAATAAAATAAATGTGCAGTTATTGTTGGTAATTTGCCTTCTTACACCCAGTTGAATTTCAACCTTGAAAACTGGGCCTCCTGCAAAGAGATGTCCTAAGAGAACCTGACTTGGGAGTTAGCCTTTGCTCTTAAAACGTGTTGTCTATCAAGACAGGTTTTGATGTAATAGTACTGTAGAAGATACATAATTTCTTTTGTATAACCTAAGTTCCTTCAGTAAATAATTATCACTTTTATTTGCTATATATATCAATTATTTCAAAAGTGCTCTAATATCAAAGAAGTTTAAAGGCACTTATACATGCAACACATTTCTAAAGCAAAAAGAAATCATTTGTGGATGGGTGTCCTTTCCTTACCATACTTGAATCAGGTCTACTGAGAATAAGGAAGGCATGACCATTTTCTATATCTACTGGTGATGACTCTCCCCCTTCTTCCAAATTTTTGGGCTCCGTGATGGAATCATCCACAGTGCCACTGACACTTTTCTTTGTCTGAAATTGTACAGAATGCTTCCCAGTATTAATCACATTGAGTAAACTAAGGAGTATGTGGCGTTGGAATGTGGTACTCTCTAAAATGACATAAGCTGGAATGCCCTACTCTTTTGCTTCAAAATATGTTTTGCCAGAGACGGTCTCAAAAAGACCCTTAATTTTCATGCCCTCAAGTAGATTTTTAACAACTGTTTTCATAATTTCACCAAAACTTATTATCATAAAACCACATCTACAAATCCATCTATTAGTCTTAACTTCTATGCCAAATATGGTGTAAAGGAAATTTCTAACTTACGATGGACACGATGGAAATCAAAGAATTTGAAATGGAGGTCCCTACTAAATCGTATGTAATCATACTCAGTTATTGTTATCATCCTAAATCTTATGTAATCATACTCAGATATTGTTA
The DNA here is from genome assembly GCA_028554795.2 of Sinohyriopsis cumingii. NCBI lineage: Eukaryota > Metazoa > Mollusca > Bivalvia > Unionida > Unionidae > Sinohyriopsis > Sinohyriopsis cumingii. The sequence continues at coordinate 113,723,102 of CM068838.1, read as the reverse complement.
TCATCCTAAATCTTATGTAATCATACTCAGTTATTGTTATCATCCTAAATCTTATGTAATCATACTCAGTTATTGTTATCATCCTAAATCTTATGTAATCATACTCTGATATTGTTATCATCCTAAATCTTATGTAATCATACTCAGTTATTGTTATCATCCTAAATCTTATGTAATCATACTCAGTTATTGTTATCATCCTACATCTTATGTAATCATACTCTGATATTGTTATCATCCTAAATCTTATGTAATCATACTCTGATATTGTTATCATCCTAAATCTTATGTAATCATACTCTGATATTGTTATCATCCTACATCTTATGTAATCATACTCAGTTATTGTTATCATCCTAAATCTTATGTAATCATACTCAGTTATTGTTATCATCCTAAATCTTATGTAATCATACTCAGTTATTGTTATCATCCTAAATCTTATGTAATCATACTCAGATATTGTTATCATCTGTAATTGATAATGTATCCTTCTGTAACCACAAGAAAAATGAACTCAGGTATTATCTGAATACAAACCATAGTTTTCACAAGACAAGATAATATTTCTCTCTTCACACAAAGGAAGCAATACTGTGTATGTGCGAGAAATGGCCAATATGTACTGTCTGGCATCCCAAATTATTTCACTTCATAAAACTTTACTGTTAAAATTTACTTACAAATGGTAACCTCCACCATGTAACCTACTACAATTTAGTCATCAAAACCAATATCATATGGCACTTGATTACACTCTATTTATCTTTCAGTTAATACAGGTACAAAAATATATCTAAGTTTTCTACCTATGCAGAACACAAAAAAGTTTCCATGCATGAAGAAGTGTATGCTTTGCCAACATGTTCCTTGATACCTAAGCCTAATTTTGGGATAAACATTTTGATGTCCTACTGACATGAATGATATGTTTGGGGACTGCCCTAATCTCAATTTGCACAAGGAACTATTTATGATCTTTTGGATGGCCTTGGTAACCAGTCTTGATTAGAAACCCAGAGAGTCCAGTTTCTAGACTACCTCCACAACCCGGTTTCTAGACTACCTTCACAATCCAGTTTACTAGTAAAAGCTCCATCTCCTTCTGTAAAATGTCTGCCTTCATGGGACAGTGACATCTCTATCCCGATGGAGGACAACAAAAATGATGAGGCTTAATGAATGAGACCCACAGCCACTCCAAAACAATCTGCATAACCCAGTCATTTCAGGAATTGACTGATCCAAGTCTGGTGAAAGAGAATTAGGAGGGATGGCATGTCATGACAGTTGGCAGGAGGCTACTGGGGAAGAAGAAGCCTTGTTTTATGGCCAACTATAACTTGCTTGACCATGAAAAATTTAAATTTTTGTTCAGAATTAACCCTACAGCCTTTCTGGCATCAATATCCCTTCTCTGGTAGTCACCCTGACAGGGTTATGAAGAGATAGGGTCTTGCATGGAGAACTGAGGGGCAAATCATGTGCTGCCTGGTTTTGTCCCATGAAGAAAAGATGATAACTGATGGGAAGAGAGTGCAGGGATGCCACACAACGGGGTTTCAGACATAGTACATTTGTTCTTATCAAGTCCTGGTTACCAGAGGCTGTTAAGGTTTTCAGAATTGTGTAGTGAGCAGCTCCACTTACTACCTGTCAAATCCCAGGAATGGTCACTTCCAGCCTTCTTGGTTATGGAAAAGATTGCATTAAACACATGCCTGTCCACTTTATAAGAGATTGGTAAAGACATGTTGACAGCAGTAATATCTATGTCAAGGCTAAACACATCTGAATGCTAAACATCAGTTCGAGATTTGTACTAATGCCGTGAGAAATTTGCAGGAACCAATTCACTGAAAAGGCCGCCTCAAATTACTGGAATCTGCAAATTTTATCTTACAAACGCCTTGTCATTGATGATTGTAAGAAAAATTTTAAGAATGGATGTTCATCATCATTCATATCCAGTGGCTATGAATGTGTATAGTGTTGATTGTCCATGGTGGAGTGCCTTCTGAAGGAGGTATCATTGCCTTAAAACTAAATTCCATCCTTTCCATGAGCAGGTATGTCTGTGCCACCCACCTCCTTGACTGGGGCATTGTCCTCGTGTGTACTCCATATCAATGGCATGCGTAAAAAAAGGTTCAGCCTGTCAGATATGTTAGTAGTGCTGGCAGAATTTTGTCCAGCATGGAGTGTGGTCTGGTTGGGGAATGCTGGTCCAGCACTGTCAACTGGGCCAAGCCAGATGGCTGGATGGAGAGCTCCAAATGTGATGCCAGTTCATGATGTACTGGTATCATGATATAGTCAGTTGGTCCATGTGATTTGTAGTTGCAGCACACAGAACACCAATGAGTGATGTACTGTTCACCTGTCCGAGATGATGCATTATGAACACCAAAAGCATAGACTGATGATCCTGGTTGGCCAGCAGCTGGGATGTCATATGGCGAATTAATCATAACTTGCAGGCTGGTCTAGACAGAATATCAGAAAGTAATCCACATGAATAGCTTCAACATTCAAAATTTCATGCGTTGGTGGAGATATGGACTTGTGCCCAGTGCAGTACCAGCTTTGGTTAAAAATGCTCAAAGTTTCGTCCAACTCACTTGTCGACATTCTACATGACAGAGCTTGCTGTAGTATGCATATGTGTAATTCCAATGTACCTTGAGTGGAATTGCTTGGCATGACTTCAACTAGATCTGAAATGGTTGCTGCCACTGGTGCTGTTGAAGTGGGGGGGGGGGGCCTGCATCATGACACCACCATAAAAGTGGTTGCTGAATCTGAATTCAGATGAATACTTTAGACCATGCCCTTTTTCATGGCATTTCATTTGCCATTTAGGATACTGGACCAAATATTTTCCACCCATAATGAACATGTGCTACTTGGGTGTGAGGATGAACTTAAAGTGTTTGCAATTCCTGCACCTAATTGACATCTCTGTAATGAAAGAAAGAAGATAAAAAAACAAATTGTCTGAATTGATGAACTCAACATTTAAAGAAATGACTTAAGAATGTAAAATTTAACAGCACAATAAAATATATCAGTGAAAAAATTGTGTGTTACCACACGACACGATTTATATGCAAAAGTTTAAACTGGTTACATCTAGAATACCAGTGGTAACCTTTGAAACAAGGAAAATTATCTGTAAGAGTCACTTCATTTCATATGTGTAGCATATAGCTGAAAATGGTTTTTATCGCTGGGGACAGCTTGATTCAGAAGCAGCAGTGAGTAGTTTCCTAATGTTAAAGAGATTGCATAATGTATTTGCTGCTGAAATATGATTCTAGAACTAAGGACTAACCAGTGACCTATTGGCCTCATTCTCTTCTGAAATAGGACCTTCAACTGTCCACATGTCTACACAGCCAGGCAGGTCAAAGGTCGTCACCACCTGTGGTCTTACACTTCTCTGAAAAAAGAAAGAAAAAAAATGACAGCAAACTGCACAACACGTGATACAATGAAACAACCTGTAATATGATGAAACAACATTTAAGATACTTCTTAAATTTCATCTGTAACATCTTTCCAAGAAATGTCACATTAACCTTAACATAACATGATGTCAATGGTAAGACATTTAAAAGACCCATTGGAATTCACATTAACCCTAATATAATGTGATGTCAGTGGTATGATATTTCAAAGACCTATCGCAATTCACATTAACCCTAACATAATGTGATGTCAATGGTAAGAGATTTCAAAGACCCATCGGAATTCACATTAACCTTAACATAATGTGATGTCAATGGTAAGAGATTTCAAAGACCCATCGGAATTCTCATTAACCTTAACATAATGTGATGTCAATGGTAAGACATTTCAAAGACCCATCAGAATTCACATTAACCCTAACATAATATGAGTCAATGGTAAGACATTTCAAAGACCCATCGGAATTCTCATTAACCCTAACATAATGTGATGTCAGTAATAAGACATTTCAAAGACCCATCAGAATTCACATTAACCCTAACATAATGTGATGTCAATGGTAAGACATTTCAAAGACCATCGGAATTCACATTAAACCCTAACATAATGTGATGTCAGTGGTATGATATTTCAAAGACCCATCAGAATTCACATTAACTCAAACATAATGTGATGTCAGTGGTAAGATATTTCAAAGACCTATCGCAATTCACATTAACCCTAACATAATGTAATGTCAATGGTAAGACATTTCAAAGACCCATCGGAATTCACATTAACCCTAATATAATGTGATGTCAATGGTATGATATTTCAAAGACCCATCGGAATTCACATTAACCCTAACATAATATGAGTCAATGGTATGATATTTCAAAGACCCATCGGAATTCACATTAACCCTAACATAATGTGATGTCAATGGTAAGACATTTCAAAGACCCATCGGAATTCTCATTAACCCTAATATAATGTGATGTCAATGGTAAGACATTTCAAAGACCCATCGGAATTCTCATTAACCCTAATATAATGTGATGTCAATGGTATGATATTTCAAAGACCCATCGGAATTCACATTAACCTTAACATAATGTGATGTCAATGGTAAGACATTTCAAAGACCCATCGGAATTCTCATTAACCCTAATATAATGTGATGTCAATGGTAAGACATTTCAAAGACCTATCGGAATTCACATTAACCCTAACATAATGTGATGTCAATGGTAAGACATTTCAAAGACCCATCGGAATTCTCATTAACCCTAACATAATGTGATGTCAATGGTAAGACATTTCAAAGACCCATCGGAATTCTCATTAACCCTAACATAATGTGATGTCAATGGTAAGACATTTCAAAGACCTATCGGAATTCTCATTAACCCTAATATAATGTGATGTCAATGGTAAGACATTTCAAAGACCCATCGGAATTCTCATTAACCCTAACATAATGTGATGTCAATGGTAAGACATTTCAAAGACCCATCGGAATTCTCATTAACCCTAATATAATGTGATGTCAATGGTAAGACATTTCAAAGACCTCTCGGAATTCACATTAACCCTAACATAATGTGATGTCAATGGTAAGACATTTCAAAGACCCATCGGAATTCTCATTAACCCTAACATAATGTGATGTCAATGGTAAGACATTTCGAAGACCCATCGGAGTTCACATTAACCCTAATATAATGTGATGTCAATGGTATGATATTTCAAAGACCCATCGGAATTCACATTAACCCTAACATAATATGAGTCAATGGTAAGACATTTCAAAGACCCATCGGAATTCACATTAACCCTAACATAATATGAGTCAATGGTAAGACATTTCAAAGACCCATCGGAATTCACATTAACCCTAACATAATGTGATGTCAATGGTAAGACATTTCAAAGACCCATCGGAATTCACATTAACCCTAATATAATGTGATGTCAATGGTATGATATTTCAAAGACCCATCGGAATTCTCATTAACCTTAACATAATGTGATGTCAATGGTAAGACATTTCAAAGACCCATAGGAATTCACATTAACCCTAATATAATGTGATGTCAATGGTATGATATTTCAAAGACCCATCGGAATTCACATTAACCCTAACATAATATGAGTCAATGGTAAGACATTTCAAAGACCCATCGGAATTCACATTAACCCTAATATAATGTGATGTCAATGGTAAGACATTTCAAAGACCCATCGGAATTCACATTAACCCTAATATAATGTGATGTCAATGGTATGATATTTCAAAGACCCATCGGAATTCTCATTAACCCTAACATAATGTGATGTCAATGGTAAGACATTTCAAAGACCCATCGGAATTCACATTAACCCTAACATAATGTGATGTCAATGGTAAGACATTTCAAAGACCCATCGGAATTCACATTAACCCTAATATAATGTGATGTCAATGGTATGATATTTCAAAGACCCATCGGAATTCACATTAACCCTAACATAATATGAGTCAATGGTAAGACATTTCAAAGACCCATCGGAATTCACATTAACCCTAATATAATGTGATGTCAATGGTAAGACATTTCAAAGACCCATCGGAATTCTCATTAACCTCAACATAACGTGATGTCAATGGAAAGACATTTAAAAGACCCACATGAATTCACATTAATCCTAACTTAACATTTTGTCAATGGTAATATATTTTAAACACCCATCTTTCTTTGATATTACTCATGTGGTATATTACTTTAGTACATCAAAGATAATAATAATAATAATGAGGACTTTGTATAGCGCCTAATCTTTAGAAGCTCTAAGCGCTTTACAACATTAGACAACACCAATAAGATAAAAAACAAATAATATTATTACAAAAACAAACACCATGAAATTAGAAAAACATTAAAAAACAAAAAACATGCTGAGAATATTTAAGGTAGGAAACATTATTAGGTCTTTAAGTTAGTTCTTACAGTCGAAATAAGTGAGTTTTGAGAGCCCTCTTGAATGTGATCACTGTGTCTTTGTGTCTAAGTTAAGTGGGCAATTCATTCCACGTTGCTGGGCCCTGGTATGCAAAAGAATGCTGTCCATATGACTTTGTTTTCATAGTGGGAATAATGAGTATACAATTGTCAGAAGAGGAGAGGTAAATATCTTGCTGGTGTGTACACATGGGTGAGGTCAGATAGGTATGTTGGACTAGAGTCTGACAGTGAAACGTAGCACAGAGAACAAATTTTGTGTTTGATTCTGGATCGAATGGATAGCCAGTGTAGGGTAGAGCAGCGGGGAGGTGTGCTCTGATCGTGGTACTCTAAGTATGATCTGGGCAGCTGTGTTTTGAACTTTTTGAAGTTTCTGGAGTAGATACTGAGATGAACCAGACAGAATTGAGTTACAAAAGTCCAGTCTTGAAAGTACTAATGAACACACAAGTGTCTTAGTGGCATCAACTGAAAGATGTTTGCGAATTGAGCTGATGTGTCTCAGCTCAAGATATGCAGCCTTGCATATGTACATGACATGTTGGTGCATTGTGAGAGTACTGTCCAGAGTAACACCTAGGTTTCATACTGATTGTGTGAATTTAATGTTGGCATTGCTGATATTTATTGTTTGAGGTAAAGAATGTGAATGAGAAAGTCTTTGTGTTGTGATCAGAATGGCCTCAGTTTTATCATCATTCATCTGCAGCTTGTTACATGTCATCCATGATTTCACATCAGAAATGCACCTCTCTACACCTTGGATGGTAGCATCAACTTCAGTTGGGTGGCTAGATTTGTATATTTGGGTGTCATCAGCATACAACTGGTGAGACACTGGATGATGATCTATGACACTTGAGAGTGACTGAGTGTACAGAATGAAGAGAACAGCTCCAAGAACAGACCCCTGTGGAACACCACAACATAGATCAACAGGGCTGGAGTGTATTCCATTTGCAGATACAATTTGTGTCCTGTTGACCAAGTAGGACTTGAATAATATTAAGGCTGTATCATGAACGCCAAATGCATGCTGGAGATGGTGAAGTAATACATCATGGTCTATTGTGTCAAATACTGCAGACAAATCAAGGAGGGTGAGGACTGTAATCTTTCTGCTATCCAGCGCAGAAAGAATGTCATTAACTACTTTTAGAAGAGTAGTTTCAGTACTGTGGCAAGGGTGATATGCAGATTGTACATTGCTAAAAAGACTGTTTGAATTTAGATGAGATACAAGCTGGGATAGAACAACCTCTTATAAGATTTTTGATATGAATGGGAGATTAGAAACTGGGCGGTGGTTCTTTAAATCGTTATGGTCTAGTGATGGTTTCTTCAGCAGAGGCTTTACAATGGCAGTTTTGAAAAATGATGGGAATTCCCCAGAAGAGAGAGAGGTATTAATAACATCAGTCAGTGAAGGCAATACTGGATCTAAGCACTCAAGCAGCAGTGATGTTGGAATTGGATCAATTTCACATGACTTTGGTGCACTCTTCATCACGATTGTATGTATGAAATCCATAGAGACAGGTTCAAATACTGCTAATGGTTGCCGCTCAAATTCTGTATTACAACTGTATGGTGACAACGAGTCAATTGAAATTGTGGTGTCAAGCTTATCTCTAATGGTTTGTACTTTGTCACGGAAGAAATTTGCAAACATGTCCGGAAGGTTGACTGGAGAGAAGGTAGTTGGAAGTGGTGTTGATTTGTTCCTTGACATTAGCTTGTTAGTAATTTCGAAGAGCTCTTTGCAGCTGGAACTTTCCATGATCTTAGTCCTGTAGTGGGCTGATTTCGCTGCATGGACTATATTTGTGACATTCTTCTTAGTGGCTTCATAGATTTGCTTATGAATAGTGAGTCTGGTGGAAAGCCAGAGCCTCTCAGCTTTACGGCGATCTCTTTTAGCAGTGCGAAGCTGGTCTCTAACACTGCTATACCATGGAGAACACTTTTGAATTGATACTATGCACTTGGTAGCTGGGGCATGTTTGTCAAGCAATGAACGCAGACAGTTATCGAGTTGTTCTGCAGTAGGAGGTAAGCAAGTTGTTAGGTTAGCTTGGATGTCGTGCATTAGTTTGGTTCTATTTATCATACGGAGGTTTCTCTTAGTAGCAGATAAAGGTGGAGGGTTAGGGACTGATACGTCAAGATGGCATATAATGCAGAGGTGATGTGATGCAAGGTCATGGGATGACATCATAACATCATTTCAGGCCAATGCATAATGTCCATGGCCATCCAAACATACTTAAAAGACATTTCACTACAAAAACTTTTAGCTATATTAAATAAAATTAGTGTTTTTTGTCATGCAAAAATTAAAGAATCACATTCAGGTTAACTACATTAATAACTTTATGAAACTTATTGTTTCATTGCAGTATTTTACATATTCTGAGACTTTAACAAATATTTCTAACTGACAGATAAATTTCATATAATTTGAGCTCTAGTGTAAAGATTCTCAACATATAATCAATGTGCCAAGCCGAATGTCACAACTAATAATTTACCAAGCTTAGACAACAACATGCACTTCTTAGTGTTGCAAATTCTAAAACAAAATAAATTAATTTTCAAGACATTACCATCTAATGAAAAATATTAGGTTTACAGTAGAAGTATGAACAAATAAAACAGCATGATCTACAAGGTACTTTTTTTCCTCACTTATCAGCAATGTCCAAAAAGTCAAAACATTACCATCTATACTTGCCTATAAATTGAATCTGACTCCAGACTGCACAGGCCTAGATCTGTCAATGCATAATGCACCCACAGATATGTGTCTGTGCAGTTTGTTAGGAGAAATCAGTAAAACAAACAACATGGGCCTGGATCTGCTGACACATTATGCGACAGCATATTAGGGTCTATGCTGTTTGCAGTCGGACAGAACTAATAAGCACATATATATGATATTTGTACTGTTGTCTGATGTCCGATCTGACAAAAATCAAGATCTCCAACATAATAACAGGCACTGATAAAAGCCTTTGTTTTGTTTACCTCTGGTCATCTTATTTTTAGTAGCATATAACATACAGCATTGCATTTCATGTTAGGCAAATTATCACTGGCAACAGCATGAGCCAAATGATGTTTTTCACTTCCAGCTGTATGAAAGCTGTAATTTGATCGGTAAATCAAAGGTCAACAGAACATTACCTCATATCAGTTGTTATGTATGTTTAATTTGCATTGTGTATTGGCTTTTCTCCATTATTATGAGTTATGTATATCTATACTGTGTGACTGAGCTTGGTCAGTAATCAGTTTAGGCCCTACCTGACTATTCACATCTTTTTCTTTTATTTGGGAAGCAACATATTACATGGCTAATAATTGTATATGATTTTAGTTATATTTTACGATCATTATTAATTGGAGGTAAACATGTTTACTAATGTTGAGTTCAAGGTCTAGATTTACTTAGAAATTAATAATGTCCTTGAAGAAAGTTGTTTACAAATTTGATGGGAAAATGATCCTCATCCTGGTTCTGGTATTTGTATTAGCTGTTTATAAATGTTGTTTACTTCAGAATTACTCATTCCTACCTTAACATCCAAAGTGTCATCAGTTTTATTGTTTTACTCAGTTTTTATTTGAAAGGATATATTTAAATTATTCACTAGAGTTACAAAGTGCTCATTAATACTTCTTTCACTATATCGCTATTTTGGGATTACTGTGAACTCATTCAAGGACATTTTGGATTATATCATTGTCAGACACCAAGACTGTTTAATATATTAACACATTCCAGGCTATTGGTACATCAGCACATTCAAAATTGGAATTCATTTGGAACAGCACTGGAAGTCATTTGGAACTCTACACATTTGTAATTATGAAAAAACTTTATGACTATTTGGGATTTAATTCACAATACTATAGGTTACTTTTCAATTTTCACTTTGTATTCCAGGGAAATAAATCATTTGTTGAATTTAACAAAACTTGGTTTTTTTCTTTTCTGTTACATAGTTCAAGACTATAGAGTCATAAGACTGCATGTCAGGTCTACTTATTGATGAGCAGATCCTGATTTAATCAGATTGGTATGATGTTCATTATTCAACTTCTTTAAATATAGTGTCTTGTTTGTGTAGAGAAAGTCTGTGCATGTAAATGTGTTTATGAGTGTCACTCTGTGTGTATGCATGGAAGACATGGAGAGAGAGACTATGTGTGCACGTTTTAATACCTGTAGAACATAAAGTGCCCCATCTTTGCTGTATATGGTAGCAGTAATGCATAAAGAACAGAAAGAGTGAGACTGTGTGTACATGTTTCAGTACCTGTAGAACAGAAAATGCCACATTTCTGTTGTATTGGAAAGTAGTAATGCATGGAAGATAGAATACTGAGAGAACAGAAAGTGCCCCATTTTTGCTTTATTTGAAAATAGTAAGCCATGGAAGATAGAATACCTGTAGAACAGTAAGTGCTCCATTTTTGCTGTATTTGGAAGTAGTAATGCATGGAAGATAGAATACCTGTAGAACAGAAAGTGCCCCATTTTTGCTGTATTTGGAAGCAGTAATGCATGGAAGATAGAATACCTGTAGAACAGAAAGTGCCCCATTTTTGCTGTATTTGGAAGCAGTAATGCATGGAAGATAGAATACCTGTAGAACAGAAAGTGCCCCATTTTTGCTGTATTTGGAAGCAGTAATGCATGGAAGATAGAATACCTGTAGAACAGAAAGTGCCCCATTTTTGCTGTATTTGGAAGTAGTAATGCATGGAAGATAGAACACCTGTAGAACAGAAAGTGCCCCATTTTTGCTGTATTTGGAAGTAGTAATGCATGGAAGATAGAATACCTGTAGAACAGAAAGTGCCCCATTTTTGCTGTATTTGGAAGTAGTAATGCATGGAAGGACGCAAACTACCCTCCCTCTGTCACCATAGATGGGTACAACTTGGAAGTTATCAAGAACTTCACATACCTCGGGTCTAACATCTCCAGCTCACTCTCCCTTGATTCTGAGGTGAATGGCAGGATTGCCAAGGCAGCAGAAGTGATGGCCAGACTTAACCAGAGAGTCTGGAACAACCCAAACCTCACAGAGAAGACCAAACTGCGTGTCTACCAAGCCTGTGTACTCAGCTCACTTCTCTACAGCAGCAAAACATGGACCACCTATGCAAGACACGAGAGGAAACTCAACAGCTTCCACCTGAGATGTCTGCGGCGCATTCTGTACATCCAGTGGCAGGACAAAGTACCCAACACAGAGGTTCTAGAACGCGCCAACATGAACAGCATGTTCTCCATTCTCAGTGAGAGGCGCCTTCGCTGGCTTGGCCATGTCAAGAGAATGGACCCAGGTCGCATTCCCAAGGACCTGTTATATGGGGAGTTAGCAGAAGGAGCACGACCAACTGGAAGACCACATCTGCGCTACAAAGATGTTTGCAAGAAGGATATGAAGACGGCAAACATCAATGGCAATGACTGGGAGAGCTGTGCAAACAACCGTTCCAGCTGGCATCTAGCTGTCAGGCAGGGAGTTCAAAACGCAGAGGAAGAGAGAAGAATAAAACAAGCTGAAAAGAGAGCTAGAAAAAAGGATAAGCAAAAGCGTACTTTGGAGCTATGCCATCGTCTCCCATAGATGGACGGATGCCAAGAATGCATGGAAGATAGAATACCTGTAGAACAGAAAGTGCCCCATTTTTGCTGTATTTGGAAGTAGTAATGTATGGAAGATAGAATACCTGTAGAACAGAAAGTGCCCCATTTTTGCTGTATTTGGAAGTACAGTAGGCCCCCTCTTGAACGGCCCCCCTGACCAGCGGCCACCCGCTCCTTGCGGCCAGAATCCGTTGGCACCGACGAGTTTGTGTTCAAAAGTACCCCTCGCGAAAGGCCACCCGGCAAACGCTACCAGAAGCCAGCATATTAGTGCAAAATTATAAAATTTACCCCTCACAAGCGGCTGCTTTTTATTTGAATATGTATCCAGAACCAGTATTTTATTCATAACATGTGTTAAGTAATCCGATTTCTGTTTCCCGATGTCAGGTTTTCGTTACTGAAAGAAGTGTTGAGTAAAGTACATTTACCACTAAGGTTAATATTATATCATTTACACCTCACGAGAAGCCAAATTTATTCCATAAAAACCGAGAAAGACTCAAATTTTAATCCATACAAAAGGGTACGTACATGTAATCCAATTAGCCTTACTGCTGTGTTATCATAAGATGTCCGGTTTAGTCACTCTGATAATTGTTAAGATTACAATTATCGAACAATATTAACAGCTGAGAAGTGGCAGTATCGATATACAATACCCAAGTCAGCAGGAAAATGGTTTAATAGCCTTTATGGCTTCCTTTAGTAAGATGTTGAGCTTGTTCACTTTGGTAATCAGTGGCTCTTACTACTGACAATAATTGTCAAAATTACGAATCCTAGCGGCCATGAGGTCAAATCTGCTTGATGTTAATGGTACATATCGAAGCCCTTTTGGCTTCTCTCACTTAGTTTCAAGAAATGTATAAAAACAATAGGGTACCAGACTGCGACTAACGAATCACGTGACAAGATCACTTCCTTTGAAAACACACGGCAATTTGTTTAGATGCATACAAAATTGTTTTATCAGTATTGTAGTTGGCAACATGAATAACTTACTGCAAAAAGATCAACATGTCATCGAGGAAAATAAAAATTCTCAGTTTAGAGGAGAACGTGAAAGTAATTCAACTGACGGGGGGGGGGGGGGGGGTCGTCGAGGATCCTTGCAGAAATCTAACGTCGGAAAGACTAAGATAAACAATATCGTGAAAGATAATGAAACAATTCTGCAGAAGTGGAAAGGTGAAATGGACAGAAAAAGGAAGATTGTTTGAGCCAGGAGACGTTTGTATCCTGATTTGAAAGATAAGAAAAAGCAAAAAGTTTGTCAGTTGAATTGGGATGTGACTACTGCAAGTAACGGATGGTTGCACAGATTTCAAGTGCGACACAATATCAAGTGTTCTGTCATTAGCGGCGAATCAGCTGATGTTAAAAATGAAGTTTTCGAAGATTGGAACAAAAGACTAAACGATATATGCAGGGGATATAACAGCAAGGATATTTTTAATGTGACGAGACTGGTTTGTTTTTTTTAGACTGTTACCAACAAAGTGACAGATGATGTGAACTGTAACATAATTATAAAGACAGTTTTAAAACTATATCAATGGTTATTCATAGCATTTTTTTTGAAAATGATGACAAAGTTTGTTTTACATTTATTTCACATCATGCATGTGATTTTTTAATTAAAATATTAAATATTTAAAATTAAATGTACTTCTGACATTTCATATTTACTATTCGCATTTGTCATCCCCCTCTAGAAAGGCCACCCGCATTATAAGGCCACTTCCCTGCTGCATTAGGGGTGGCCTTATAAGAGGGGGACTACTGTAGTAATGTATGGAAGATAGAATACCTGTAGAACACAAAGTGTCCTATTTTTGCTGTATTTGGAAGTAGTATTGCATGGAAGATAGAATACCTGTAGAACGGAAAGTGCCCCATTTTTGATGTATTTGGAAGTAGTAATGGATGGAAGATAGAATACCTGTAGAACAGAAAGTGCCCCCATTTTTGCTGTATTTGGAAGTAGTAATGGATGGAAGATAGAATACCTGTAGAACAGAAAGTACCCCATTTTTGCTGTATTTGGAAGCAGTAATGCATGGAAGATAGAATACCTGTAGAACAGAAAGTGCCCCATTTCTGCTGTATTTGGAAGTAGTAATGCATGGAAGATAGAACACCTGTAGAACAGAAAGTGCCCCATTTTTGCTGAATCCAGAAGTAGTAACGTATGGAAGATAGAATACCTGTAGAACAGAAAGTGCCCCATTTTTGCTGTATTTGGAAGTAGTAATGCATGGAAGATAAAATACCTGTAGAACAGAAAGTGCCCCATTTTTGCTGTATTTGGAAGCAGTAATGCATGGAAGATAGAATACCTGTAGAACAGAAAGTGCCCCATTTTTGCTGTATTTGGAAGCAGTAATGCATGGAAGATAGAATACCTGTAGAACAGAAAGTGCCCCATTTTTGCTGAATCCAGAAGTAGTAACAAGTTCCAGCTCTGGGTCAGCAGTGTTACTGAACTCTTCTGACAGGAAGGCAGGTTCTCCCATTACAATATTCCCACAAGGAGCAATGTTCCAGATATTGTCACACACCTAAAAAAAAAAAAAATGTTGCTGATATCCTCTAGTTATAGTCAGAAACACGAATAACTTCTCATTAAATGGAAAAGCTCAGGATGAATCTATAATGTCCACAAAGGTACACAAACCCAAAAGTGGTGCAAGAAGATTACTACAGGATTAAATGATCACGGTTGGGTATTTATCAATGTGAAAATTTTACCTAATCACACACAAATTAAAAAAAGTCCAAAGAACTTTATCTCAACTTTGTGAATGATTAGGTAACAATTTACATTTTGATAAATATGTATCATGACCATTAACCATTATAATTCCAATTTACTTCCTTTCTTCCATCATATCAATGGATTTCATCAACAGTGCATTCACTTTTAGATATCTTAAGTAAACTTTCAGTAGCCACTTCACTGTGACAGAAAACATAGCCAAAAGTCATCAATACTTCATATAGTAATATAAGATACAATGTCAGTGCTGGCCATGCCAGTAATCTAAGAACTTGTTATAGTCATCTTTTTAAATTAAAAGAAAATTGGTTGTTGCTGTTTAAACCAGATTATGCATTGGTGTGGGACAGGGATATTGCGCCCAAGGGGGTTGGATTCTATTATTGCATCATAAGCAGTGGTGTGGAACAGGGATATTCCACCTGAGGGAGTCAGATTCTATTATTCCATGATATTAATGGTGTCCGACAGGGATATTCCACATGAGAGGGCTGGATTCTAATAATCTATTATATGCAATGTGTGAGACAGAGATATTCCATTGAAGGGAGTTGGATTCTATTAATCCATTAGATGCACTGGTATTGGACAGGGATATTCCACCTGAGGGGGTTGGATTCTATTATTCCATTATATGCATTAGTGTGGGACAGGGATATTCCACCTGAGGGGGTTGGATTCTATTATTCCATTATATGCACTGGTGTGGGACAGGGATATTCCACCTGAGGGGGTTGGATTCTATTATTCCATTATATGCACTGGTGTGGGACAGGGATATTCCACCTGAGGGGGTTGGATTCTATTATTCCATTATATGCATTGGTGTGGGACAGGGATATTCCACCCAAGGGAGCTGGATACTATTATTTCATTACATGCACATGTGTGGGACAGGGATATTCCACCTGAGGGGGTTGGATTTTAATTAATCCATTATATACAATGGTTTGAGATAACTAAACAACTAATAAGAGTTGTCCAAGTCTGTCATTCTCTTTACCAACCTTTTTAGAAGTACACCAACTGTCAAATAGTTATTTCTTTTTCCCAAGCAATTCCTAAACCTGTGTCGATATGCCTGAGGTACCAACTCATAACCCTTCAAGATACTTCCAAGACCAATTCACAATCCGCACTTGCTTCTACTGACAGTGAAGTATAAACTTCATTAGTTTTGCCAATAAGTACACTCTGGTGTAACAAAGTCCAGTGCTCTCTTGGCCATTTTAAATTCTCTGCTATTTTTCCAAAATGTGAAAAATATTGATCTACAGCTATTTCTTTACAAAGAGGTGTTTAATATAATATTTTTGCAACATCAAAAAGTGAACCTTTGTGAGGAGAATACTGTTTGCTTGCCAGTTCCAATTCTTTAAATTTCAATTGCTTTTCCATCTCTTTCTTCTTTTTGTATTTGTAATATCATTTGCATTTTTCTTCTTTTGGTATCTGCATTTGCCACTCTTCCCTTTCTCTTTATCTTTCTTCTTTTTGCATCTGCAAATGCACCTGCATCTCTTTCTTCTTTCTGAATTTGTCTCTCTTTCTTTTTTCTGACTTTTCATTTGAATTTCTATTTCCTCTTTTTGAATTTGTCTCTGTCTTTCCTGTTTCTGACTTTGTATTTTCATTTCATTTCCTTCTTTTTAAAGTTGAAGTTTTATGAATTTTATCTCCATGTATTTTTTTAATTATAATTCTTTAAATATCATTTCTGAGCTAGAGAATTACTAATTAATTCTAAAGCATTCACATCAAAAATTTCCTTTTCTACCAAATACATGACCAAAATATTTTTTATTTCCTGTTTTAACCAAAGAGGATTTTATTTCAGAAAGAATACAGCGATTAATAAGTTCCAGCAACTCATTTTTTCTTAAACATTCGAACCCTTCCTGGGTCGGATTGGAAATGAAACTCTCCACCCTAGATGACATTGTGAAAGCTTGTTGGTTTCCCTATGTAAATTGAAGAAAGAAAAAAGGGACTAAGAAAATTATTAATTCATATCCCAATGAGCTGCCAACTTCTGTTACAACTCTATAGTCACAAGCCAAGTAACTGAATGAAGCAAAACCAACAAGTTTTGTAAGATTTATCAAACAATTTAATTAATGTTATAAATGAAAATATGAGAGTAACTTAAAGTATTCTTAACTGAATCTCCAATAATCCTGAAAAAGTTCTAATCAAGTCCAAAAGGAAGAAAAGTTCTGTATAAATTTCAGAAATGGAAATGTACTGGTCCACTGAGTATCATGACATTGTCAGAATGGTGTTGTCCAGAACTCCTTTGAATAATTCACAAGAGTTCCAGAATAATGTTATAGTCCAATTAGCACTTTCTATTTGCACTGAATAAATCATCCATAAGACAGACTTTTAATGCTAATGTCCCTGCCTTTAAAATCAGACCTAAATCTTGCTGTTTGCAAGCGTAGACAAGAAAAAGGAGTCTTCCTAAAACATCACAAGAGTACAGAATGAATGCTGGTGATTTATTAGACTGTACACATATGGGATTTAGTCCTTTTACAAAATGTGTTAGGGTGTTGAAAGTTACCTCAAAAGTGAAGGCTGTGATGGTTGTCCCTGATGGGTTCTCACTGACCCCATATACCTCCAATTCATCCAGGTTCTCTATCTGGGAGATGTCTGATGCTGTAAATAGCCACAGGACATAAATATACTTAAATACATTGTATTGACTGCAAAATTAATGTTCCTTGATTTTATCAATTCTAATGAGATGTACAGATAAGTAACCAATAATTAATACAGAGTAACATATTCTGAGTGACTGCCCCACTGGAAAGAAAGTGGTCTCTCAGGTCAACACATTATGGTAGTTTCCTATGATATCATGAGTTCTATGGTATCATGGTATTCAGATTTTTGGCATTTTTCTGCATAGTGTCATCCTATCATGTACTTATCTTATATACATTACATGACCGACGATAAATTACTAGTTCTGCATAACCAACTGATTTTGGGAAAATGCCGGGATCGTTGATGAGTACACTACTTAAAAATACACACATGAACATCACTGTTTCCAAATAATGGCTGTAACCCATGTTCTCAAATGAATCTATAGTTTTTCAAAATCGCTATCACAGTAACAAATCAGATAACCAGCTTCTTGTCTGATATGTCCAATGATATTATGCAAGAGCCAGATCACATGATCACCAAATTTGTCACGAAGCAAGAGATCAAATCAATGGTATCAAATAAGAGAGTGAAAATTTTGATGTATGGATGGTTGTCGTTTTCTGTTGGCTTTCACAATTAACAGGTGATGACTTTAAAACTTTGTTGTACATAATTTATTACTTTTTATTGGAACACTGGAAGTTGTTTGAATAGTCTGAGGACAGCATGTACTTTCATGCTCATCTTGATGGTCCATTTCTCAGTTACAATGCTGGCGCTACTCTCCCCATCACAGGTGGTTACAGATGCATTTCTTTAATTCTCTCTGATAAGTTTTTGTTGGACAGCACAGGTGGCAGAATGAGTACCAATGGAATAGCATCCATTTTGCAAGTTGATTTACAATTTGTGCAACATATACATCAAATTCCCAACATTAGGACAAGTATATGCCATCATAAAGTATTTTTCAGTATTACCACAATATTAGAGTGACTCCCCTTGCATAACCTGAAATCTACATGGCATCTGCTTATCAATCGTTTCCCACAGTCATCTTATTTAAACTGGAAATTAAATGCATTTTAATATAGAGCAAAGAACAACAAATAGACATATATATAATATCTTGAAAGTCAATGTACCTATTTATGCATTCACTGATCGCAAACTTTAAGACCATTGATACCATAGCACTCCAGTATATATAGCTGAGGTTATCCTTGCCTTGCAAAAGGACAGGTGGTCTCCCAAAACAATGGTCTTTCAAGTGAGGTTGTTGTTGTTGTTGTGGGGTTTAATGCCATTTTTCAGCACAAAATAGGCTATACATGGCGGCCAGTATTAATGGTGGAGGAAGAACCCGGGAAAACCCCAGAAAGAACCACCAACCCACAAGAAGATACTGGCAAGTTTTCTCACATACCTACATTTGCTGAACCCAAGACTCGAACCCACATAGAAAGAGGTGAGATGGCAGTGATCCATAATGGTGAGTGCTTTAGACCACTCGGCCACTCAGGGCACCCCTTTCAAGTGAGGTTTTACTGTACCAAAATCTAATGTTATCTGTATTTGTAATAGACTATTTATCTGTATCTTTAAATCCTAACACATTGAAAACGATTACATAAAAAAACAAAAATTGCTGGGCAGAAATTTCATGTGTGGCAACTAAATTTCAATTATTTGACAATTCAACTTTTTACATTATGTGCATAAGCATCCATGCACATAAATAGAAAAATATCTTTCAAGGCTATTCAAAATTAGAATGCCTTACATAAAATCACCATACGCTTCATGCATGACAGGGATAGAAACAGACTACCTAAAAGGTAATGTCAAATTTCATTGTTCCCAACATCAATAGATTTGCTTGCCCATGAGACAATTCACTTGCCCTAGGCAATGGGAATACTGAAGGCCAGGTCAGAGTATAGTTTGTACACACTGCATACTCAGCTTGTGACAGTGTAGACCTAGATTTGCCATCAAATAATGTACCAGCAGATCAGGGTCTACATGTTGTTCAATCTATTAATAATTTCAAGGACAAAGTCTAGACTCAAATCGGCCTGTTTTCAATTGGCCAGTTATGTCATGATACATACAGTAATCATGCAGCAAAAACAAAGAAGCTATCATAGTGAAGTCATAATCACTGACAATACTGTACCATATTGTTATTGGGACTTCTGCTGAAGCACTGAAAGGGTTACAATGGTCTGAAGAGATTTTCTGAAACATATGGCAATGTTTATCCCATCAACTCAATATCAGTGATACATCACAGGCTACCCAAGACCATCATCAAGTAAAAACTATTTAAAATACTCAAATTCTGAGACTTTTCAGATTTCTCATTTTCTTTGTATCTGATTCATAGTTTTGAAGAATTATTTTTCCATTATTCTTTAAGGGGTCATCCATTTAGTATGTACAAAAAAAATCAGCCATTTTTTTTACTCATCCCCCTTTTTGCATGGTGTACTTTTTTCTATTCCCCCCCCCCCCCATCTGTTGGTATGCTTTCCTTACTAACCGCCCCCCCCCCCTTTCAAACACTGTCAACTTGTTGGTGATTCAAATCAAACAAGAGTTTCTTAAGTAACATGGTCGCCATATTTACATGGGCAAGTCTACGTTTTCAAGCAATGGATTCACCTTGTATGATAATCTCAACAATTCTGAAATTTTTGGAGTTACATCTCTTTGAACAAATGTGTACAAGAGTTCCTCTTTTTTATTTGTTTAATTCTTTTAGAAATATTAAAACTAGACATTGCAAATACTGGACACAATGGTATGTGTGGGAAACCAGAAAAGGACACATGGGCTCATATCGTTGCTTACAATTTACCCATCAGTCATGCATGTACTATAAATACTACAAGGGAGGTCACTTCTCTCCCTTCTTGTGCAACCTATTTAAGAATCAGCACTGATATTTCAAGCTACATTTCATGTAGCATAATAAATTTGGTCCCAATGTTTAGCTTGAGCATTTGACCTTGTTTGCCTATCCAAAATTTGGCTTACTATTATACCTTTAAGAAATTCGAGACCAATTTTTCATACTATAGTTTGACATAGCCATGACTGCCCACACTTAACATGCAAGTGCAATGTGCTGAATGGAATACTGCCTACTCATTGGCAAACCGAAAATGATGTACTGCACCTAGTTATATCCATGATCCTTTATGCTTTTAAAATTAGTAGGTGGTTACAAATGAACTGGAAGGTGTGCAAATATTGTAGGTGTTCACTGTTGGCTAAGACAAATAGATTATACTCATAGTAGTTATAATATCCTTTGTGTTATTAGGTGTGTACATACTACTTGGTGTTATTCCCCTCTCCTCACACGCACACATATGCAAACTACAAATCAACCTTCGTGCGTACATACCATATGGATGGGCCATAATCAGACAGCCACAAAATCTTACAAGGTCAGCATCTCAATATTCTATTCTTGTTGAGGTAAGGACAACATCATAATAGAACATGCTCTACCTTATGGCAGACATATAATAACACAAAAGATTCCATCAAAATTTGGACATACCCATGTCTGCAGAGCTTTCAAATTTCTTTTTCTTAGTTGGTGGTTCAACCTGAAAGAACAGGACATGCCAAAGTTCACCTATAGGTCAAATATTACGTAATGAAAAAAACATGCCGAACATTGTGAAATCTGAGAAAGCATACAATTTCCATTTACTTTGTAACACATTTTAATTTGTAAAAGTGTAATTTAATTTTTTTTTTAAATGAGACATACTATGGATGGATGCATGGATTAGTGGATTAATTAATATATATATAATAAAACCAAAACTATTATTCAATTATGTTGCAACTTTGTGCATGTACATACACAAACAGACACATGCACACACACAAAGCAAAAAACATTTTGTATTTAAAAGAATGTAAAATTCAGTGCAATGATTTTTCACATCTCTAAATTTAAATATCATTTTAATTAACACTTATCAAATAAAATGATTTTCTTGGAACAGAAACTTGAGAAAGCTATCCCATGACTGGGCAAAATGATTTTAGCATTAAATATTTTTAAAAATTGTCATCTAAAATTGTTTGGCTTTTAATAACATATTTTATTGAATATCTGTAGAAAAACATTAAAAACATTTTTTTAAAAGCACCACCTAATTACATCAATATCAACAGGTATTTCTGTGCACAAATATTCTTATTTGGTCCAATTGGGAAATATTCAGAAATTCATCATATGCTGATTATTAAAGACATCTGACAATAAGAATAGGAATCAGAAAGCAAAAGAAACTCAGACAAAGTAGAACAGTCAAATAACATTACAACAGGATATGACAAGATTTATGTCAAGCTC
Source organism: Sinohyriopsis cumingii (assembly GCA_028554795.2). Lineage (NCBI taxonomy): Eukaryota > Metazoa > Mollusca > Bivalvia > Unionida > Unionidae > Sinohyriopsis > Sinohyriopsis cumingii. The sequence goes on along the minus strand of CM068838.1, from coordinate 113,701,155 downwards.
AACATAGTGAAGACTTCATTAGATGGAGTCCTAATGACGAAGAATGGTCATTGATGTGGGAAGAGAGTAATTTTTTTAATTAAAAAAATATTCTCTATGAAATATTTAATATATAAAATTTAATTCCAAACATAAAAAGTGTACAATATTTTATATTTTTTTAAAGCAACTTTGATAAATTTTGTTTAAAATTTATAAAATAAAAACCAATATTTGATTTAATGAAACATTCAAATTATTGAATTCCAAACAAAATTTCTAATATTAAAGAATACTGAATAAGTAGCAAAACAGGACCCCTTAAGTATCTCTCTCTTTCTCTCTCTCTCTCTCTCTCTCTCTCTCTATGTATATATATATATATATATATATGGACACTAACAAATCAAGATTATCCCACTGCAAGCAATGGGGACAAAATAAGTGGAAATTAACTGCACTGATGCATAAATTTAGAGACTTGCGGCTTAATTTATCATATCTTTAAACTGAAAAAAGGAAGACTATCGGTTCAATGATATAATTTTAGAATTGTTCATTCTAAAAGTATAGGTATTCTGATTGGCATAATATTTTCACACTGTATTTTGATGGTGGTGTGCAAACTTACAGACTGATTGACATAATATGATTCAAAAATATGCTGTTCACAATTTTGCATACTGCCTATTTGTATTTCAGTATAGTGTACAGAAATGTAGAAAACTAACATTGCTGTTGCATGATTTACTGTGTATACATGCAAGTAGCTGTGTATAATAAGGACACAGAGGTTACCAGCAAATGTTTTGTCATGTTGTTATTATTTTGGAATAATTCCTTCAGTACCACAAGGGGAATAACTCGTACACAGAGACCTGGTTTTCTCCCTTGACTTAAAATTTTTCATTCATTGCATCAAAATATATTGTTATCATTAACAGTTTCTTAAAGAATAATTGGAAAATTATAATCTTTACAAAGAAATATATATTTCATATTTCTAAATATAACAGAAGCAGATAAAGGCTAAATAAAGAAAACAGTTTTTTCTAAATGTATTTATACACATGGAACACATTTTTATTGATAAAAAGATGATATATATTTGAAAATGAAAACAATTGGTACTTCCATCATCATCAATATAATATATATATTGAATAATATAATATGATGAATTAATCACCACCATTCATCATCATCAAATATTTTAAGGCTCATTTGAGTTCAAATGGGTCACAATATGAAAGAAGGTAAGTCAAACAGAATGGAAATGAAAATAAAGGATATATTCACAGAATACACCACTGCTTGTTCCATTATGAAGATACTGGTTGAAAAAATCATGAAGAGAACATTTAACATAGGACTCTAAAATTAATTCTAAAAATTTACTCAATTGTAAGAAAATTCCAAATATTTTTTTGTTTATGACCTTCTGAGAGCAATGTTGTACATGATCAACATTTGCAATATCTAAGCACAAGGTCAAAATTTTTGCTGTAAAGTTTCATGACTATCTAGCCTGTCCTCAAATGCAGGAACTTTACTTGACTCAAATTAATGTCCGAAAAACATTAAGCACCACCAGAAAGCTGCTTTGGTACATTTCAAGTGAGATTTCCTCGCTTGTTACTTGATATACTGAGTCACATTTTATGATGGAAGGGCCCCAATCATCTACATATCCATAGAAAACTGTCTATCAAATTTCATTTATCTATGTCCAATGGTGGTTGCTCAATCTTGCATTCAAGATTCTCACCCACTTTGAGTTTTGTGATATATATATATATATATATATATATATATATATATATATATATATGTATATATATATATATATAATGCAAACCCTTATAAACATTAATTATCAAGCAAAAGAAAATTTCAGACTAAAGTGACAATAAATTCTTACCATTTCCTTTGCAATTTCTTTTTCCTCATTGCATTTTAACTCTCTGTCTTTTCACAATTAAAGATTTGAACTTTTTAATTGGTAATATATGCCCAATATTTTGCTGACATACTATTAAACTAACCATCCTACCTACATCATCATGGCATAAAACACATTTTTAAAAAAAATTCTTTATGATATCAAAATAGAAGAACTATAATGAGTTGATAAAAATCAGAATATATTTTTGTTTTATTCTTGTTTAAATCATTACTGTCAAAATCTGTTTAAGAAGTGATTATTAATGTCTACCCCTAGAAATCACTTCACTGGCTCAGATCAACTTAAAGTGACAACCATGGTACAATCATCATTCATGCAACAAAACTTACCTGGAATAGCTGCTATATATGTGGCCTGGCATGAAAGAAATGCAGCATGCAGCCTACTAATCTAATTTTTATACTCATTCACATATACACAGCTCTTTATCTTAAATCTTATCTATTTTTATTTGTTAAGTTAGAAGATCACTGCTGTGGTATAGGAATAGACACCATCATTTTATGAAATAATACAAAATATAAATGTGAATCAAAAATGCATACCTTCAAAAAAACAAAAAACAAATGCAGCTTAAAGATTATTTTGACTAGTTAAGGGAGATAACTATGATTTCTTTTCTTGCTCTACCTTGATATCTCCAGATTCCTTTTCACTGTATTTCAGCAGCAATGAATTCCCCAGCCTTGAACCCAGGAACAGGAACCCCTCCTCACAGACACACATCTGCACATACATAAACATTATATGTGACTCAATATATGCTAAAAGATTTAGGAACAGAGGTGTCTGTTAAACAAAGCAGAAAAAGTTAAGTTAATAATCAAAACACAAATCAATACATGCAGAAAGCTGCTAGATAGTACTGAAAGGTATGCAAAAAAGACTGGGCAAGAGAATGTCCACCATGAACAAACTGTTGTACAAAAATACAAGTAAAATACTGAAGTTAGAGTAAATAGTTACTTGACACAATGTTTATATCTGCCGTCAAATATGATTAAGACTGATAAAAGTCTTCCAGAGAAGATTTAGTATTAAACAGCGTATGACAAGTATTCATTGGACTTTGGTAATCCTGCCTATTAATGGTGTTCGATTTTGCAGGTGAGACTGGAACTGTCAGGCTACAATATATTTTGACACAGTAACTATTTTACCAGATCTGAAGTTAAATACAGCTACTAATGTCGAAGACGTAACTTTCAAAACCTTTTATAAAACACCTTTGCTTTCTTAACACAGCTGCCATTATGGCTTCCACTTCTACAGCCCAAAAACTAGTTACTACTGTTTCATCATTTACATACAACAAAAACAGTTTATGAACACATCTACTGCTTATTTCTCCAAAAATCTAAGCTCTCCTCCAATCTCCTGAACAAATTTAGTCTGAATCCTTTCAGAAATAAAACTGACCATCAAAAGCATATAACCAAGGAGAACAGAAAATCATGCTTGCATGACTTACACATGTAGTAAGGACACTGGCAGCTGCCTTGTCAAAATGGAAGCTTCGGACACTCCTCATCCCGTCAACCATCAGGGTTAAAACATACCTAAAATATATAAATTAAAAACTAAATCACAAACACACAAAAAAAGAATTGTGCAGTAAAACATAACCGTACCTGCACTTTTCTCAGTCGTGTGTTCCAGACCACTACAGCCTTTGATTCCATAAAAAGAATGATACTAAATTTGGTACCTTTTTGTTGTCTTGGTCAGTGTTTTCTGACAGGTAGATGTAAAATTAGCTGAACCACAGGCCTTTGAAATTCAATCACTGTAATAAGAAAATGTCAGAATATCCAAGTAAAAAATGAAGCAAAAGATGTTCTAGGTGGGTGGGGTGCAGAATGAAAATTTTATACCACTGAAAATATTTTTTTAAATCATATCTTACCTCAATTAATGATTTTTAATCTTTATCATTTTTACTCTGCACTCCTATCCACCTAGAAAATCAGTCACCAACCGTGCCTTTATTATATCTGTATGGGAATTTTATCTTTTTCCTTGTTTTTTCCTCTAATATTTTCTTACTATTCAGATTCTGAAAATGTAAGTGATAGATCTACATGGATTTTTAAAAAAAACTCATTAACATTATACCTGTAAAGTGAGACTGGCCCCAGGCTCATCGTTCTTTTAAGAGCTATTGCAAACTTCTTTCCTTAACTTGATATTATAAGACATTTTCTAATTGAAAAGACAGTCTGAATAAAAACGAAGCTCTCAAAATCTTTAGTTCTTTCGAGATTCATCAAATCTTGCAATGAGATGACTTATCATAATTAATTTAGGCTACAGGTATCTTAATTTAAGCTAGAGTTATCAGAAAGGTGGAATGTTAATTGTACTGAGACCACACAAATATGCAATCAAAATATCATCAAGATGTCAATATGGTACTCCTTAATTACAGTTTTATCTATGGGAGCAATAGAGTATACCACCTTATAGTCACAATGCCATATAATGAAGTACAAAATACAGTACTCATAAATTATACTGCTACTGCCATATAACGAAGTACAAAATACAGTACTCATAAATTATACTGCTACTGCCATATAATGAAGTACAAAATACAGTACTCATAAATTATACTGTTATTGCCATATAATGAGCAAAAAAATACAGTACTCATAAATTAAACTGTTATTGCCATATAATGAAGTACAACATACAGTACTTGTAAATTATACTGCTATCCATGGATGATATAGTACACTAACTTACAGTGAGACTGCCTTACAATGAAGTACAGTACTCCCTGATTATAATGCTGTCCATGGGAACCAGAGTATACCATGTGCAGTTAGAACAACATATGAACATGTACATGACACAGGTAAATTTAATACCGCTTAATGAAATGAGATCCAGGACTATGCTCACTTTATAAAATCAACCATATTATAATGAAGGGCCTTATGGTGATGGAGTACTGTATCCGCAGTGTGTTATATGTTGATACTGTAATTAATTAGATTAAATTACGGAGTCCCTTCAGCCCATAATGAAACATACACTGTTGCAATGTGATGACTGAGCAATTTACAGTTTCAAAATACATATAGAACAAGATCCACCAAAATTTATATGAATCAATTTATTTCATTCAGAGCTGAGGCACTTAAAATTTTTATCACATGAAAGTTTTCTTACAGCTCTCCTCCTTTTAGAGAAAGCACCAACTTGTCATAAGAAATGAAAGCAGCCTTGACAGCATCTAGGGAAATTCGAACACCTTCCTGTACTCCTGCATGAATAAACATGTGAAAAAATGAATTATTTTCAAAAGAAATGAACAAATTCTTAAATGCATAACAAATAGTAACTACTTGATGAGTCACTATCATATCAACCAAGACACATTTTTTCTTTCTTTCACTTTTTAAAGTCATCTGCTGATAAGTAAGGACTGAGACCAACTGGTCAGTGGCAAGTCCTCGACTTGTGGCAGGTCCTCAAACTATAGTGAGTATTTATCTATTTTCTATTATCCTTCATGAGACAAATGTACAAATGTCAAACATCTACACATCATTATTTTTATGCATTGTGATTTGTTAAAAAATGGTGATTCTCGTATATCAACAAAACGAGAGTCCTTCAAATGGACAGACACTCTACTGGCCAAAAGAAATTTTTCCAAGATAAAACTGACTCTTCTTGTTTGCTGCTGAGTGTTGCAACTATCTCAGATATTCTTCAGCAATTTTTTCAAATTAACTGATGTGGCTCACATACTGGATGTAATACCAGCAAAATTTTCAATTATGACAAAGTAGATTTTATTGGAGGTCTTATTCTGAATACTCATGTTAATATGACCATCCATTCAGAAGGAGCAATGATAACAAGATATACTGGCCGTATTTTATATTAGATCAGCACCACTTTTATTTAGTACCAACTAGACATCATAATAAGTCTTCTGGTGAAAACTCCTTGTCAATTTGACTTTCCATTCAAGATGAGTAGCAATAATAATTTTTTCGTTTAGGACGAAATCTTAAGTTGACATGATCATCTATTCAGAAGGAGTAGTAATAATATGATTTCCATGATACCATGACTGCCATAATGGCTGTCAGATCAGCATTATTTTCATTCAGAACCTTTTTGGTGAATACCTCATGCTGATATCATAATCCATTCATAAGCAATAACAAGATTTTTCAAGCCAAACTGGAGGTCAGATTAGCACCACTTTCATTTAGGACCACCTAGACACTAGAATGTTTGATGGTAAAAATTCCATGTTAATATGACCAGCCTTTCAGAAGTAGTAGTAACAACAAGAGTCTCATGACAACAACCATTATGGATATAGTGTAGGTAAAATCCATAGCTATTTCATTTAGAATCTGCAAGAAACAATATGGAGTATTTTAGTGAAAAATCCAAGGAAATATCACCATCCAATCAGCAAGTGTAGAAATAACAATATTTAAAAAATGGCTGTTTTGAGGTTTTTATATTTTTTGGGTATCTTCATCCATATTCAATACCACACATTAGCATCGTTTGTGAAGGTCTTTATACCAGGATGCATTCTGTTATAATCAACCTTTGCTCTACAGCTGTTGATAAGACACTGAAAGTTTTTTCTGCTTCCAGTAATATCCACTGTATTTTATGGTGGACTGGCACTGGCATAATTGGCCTCTACAAAGTCATTAGTAGTTTTAAAGATATTGTAAACATTAATTATCATGCAGAAAATAAATTTATCTTGATAAAGAAATGATTACTTTTGGCATAGAAATGAAAAACATTAAAAACGAGTAATTTCTGTAATATCAAAGCTGAGGCAATATAATAACAGCCTAAGATCAATAAAATGTTTTTCTAAAATCAATTTAAGACTCTATTATCATCATTCACTCCTAAACACTTACTACTGAATAAACATATTTATACCTTCTTGCATCTGCACTGATCAGAAAAAAAATCTTTAACCACCTTAGTAAAGCATAAAATACAGGTCATTGTGACCTTCTTTGGTTATATGGGTTTAGTACCATTTATTCTTTTGTTTTTAATGGCATTTCTAACATATTATTGGCTATATCACGCCAAGATAATGGAATCTAAGTACCTTTCCCAAAGATATACCAAGACAGCTCAGTGCGCTGGGCTGACCTGGGTGTATGTGTGTGTGTGTGTTTGCAAACCTGCAGCCCTAGAATTACGAGTCTAATGCTCTATCAATTGAGCTATGATAGTTCCCTGGGTGTAGACTAACACATACATATATTCATGAACATAAACAGCAATAACTGAACTTTAAAAACAAAATTTCAAAAAAGTCACCAAAGCACGAAATAGAGGTCACAGATATACATCCCCTCACCAAATTTCATGATACTAGGCATGACTGTATGCAAAGAGCATGACAAATCAAGTACTGATGTTGTAATGTGCTAAACTGAACCACAGCAAGTACAAGATGAAATATAAGTAATGATAGCCTTTTTTTTGTAAGAGTGAAAGAGATCCACATCATCATCAATTTCATTATTCCAACAACAACAGAACCTGAGAAAAGAACACCAACTAAAAAATTTAATCCAGGTCGCTAAAGCCTAACACACGGTTCGTACTGATCTACTTTTGTGATAAGTGTGTAGTACTCATCAAGAGATGCATCTACTCAACAATTTCATGATCCTAGATATGACAGTCTGTACACAGAATGCAAAATATATATGTGGACATAAACTAAATGCAAAACTTAACCTACACCTGCAAAAATGTGACACGATAACTGTGCCCTTTTTTCCTACAAGTGAAGTACTAACATGTATATACTATCATCTATTTAATGATTCTAGCATGAACAGTATGAACACAAAATGAACTCAAATGAATCATGAAATAATGATTACAGTAACCAAATTTTGTGACAAGGGCATAGTAGGCATCGTGTCACGAAGTTTCATAATTCAATGTATAACACGTATTCATGATGCAAAAATTCTAAGCTACAGGCAAAAACTTAACCAGTAACACACACACACACACACACACACACACACATATATACCCCCTCCACAGTTCAAACTGTTGCAGAGAACCTAGGAATAAATAATTGTTGGTGCGAATGACAGGTGTAATGCAATAGTCATCTATTTTGTAGAGGCAAGCCAAAAACATCAGAAAATATAAAGATATTTTCTGATGTTTTTGGCTTGCCTCTACAAAATAGATGACTACTGCATTACAGTCCCTTGAAACGACTGACAATCTATGGCTGAAAAGAAAAGTCAGGAATTCATGACAAATCCATTTTCTTTTATACTTTTAAAGATATTTTATATATAATTTTTCAATATAACTTGTAATGCTTATAAGGGAGAGAGAGGGAATTAAAAAATATTTTTCACTTGGCTTATAAGATCCCTATCTCTACCTACTGTTCACTTGACGTATAAGATTTCTATCTCTACCGAAGATCATTTCATTTTAATGTTCGAGAGAGAAAGCTAAATTGTCTTTTTTACTTGACTGAATATGCATGTCTGCAAAGAATTCTACTGATACTTAAGTTAAAGCAACAAACAATACTTAGAAATGGGAAATGATGTGCACCTGTACAAACAGTACTTACGGATGGGAAATGAAGTTGAGTTGTCACCAATACTGTTTAGGGAGACTCCATACGGCGGTACACTTTGGTTCAAGTAAAGAAGATAGTTCACTGCGAAGATTAGAATCCCACCTGTAAAATGACAACAATTATAGCAGATTAAAAAAAGGATTTATTACAACATTTTTGTTGTAGAATCTTTTCAGTGAAGCCTAACTTGCTTGTACCATGCAAGCTATTTGCATATAAAGCAAATGTTGAAAAGATTAGAATCCCACCTGTAAAATGACAACAATTATAGCAGATTAAAAAAAGGATTTATTACAACATTTTTGTTGTAGAATCTTTTCAGTGAAGAATAACTTGCTTGTACCATGCAAGCTATTTGCATATAAAGCAAATGTTGAAAACGTTTCAATCTAATGTTTTATATCTACCTGAGATATGTTAGGGTTATGTTCCTGGGACCTCAACCTTATGTAGAACATAATCGGTTCTTGCCTAAGTTGGGTTTTACTATCTTTCTTACACTTTGACATCATGGTGAAAGGTAACTTCAACAAAACATTATAAAAGTTCTCAAAATTATGAAAAAATGTAACAGAAACAAGATTTACTCATGTACACAAGAGGAAGAGGAGAACTATATACTGTGGGTGCACTCAATTTGAATATCGCAAAAGCAGGAAGCCTAGACCAGGCATTCAGTCTGTGTATATTTAAGTATCTGTGAGTTTACATATGTTGCAGTTGATGTATCTCTAGGAGTTACTGTATATTTGAGCTATACAAAATCGATTCTTACTTAAATAGATTATGTAAGGATAAATACTAAAGCCCCATTGTAGCCCTTTATCATAAATTGTACCATTCTTCCAATCTAACTAAAGTTAGGAAAGAAGGAAATGATTTGTTAAAGAAAGCTATCTGACATAAATCGTTCTTTGAAAAAAGGAAGATGTGAGGTTTTAAAAAATGTTCAAATATTCAGTTTATAATTAAGAGGCACCACTCAGTCAATGAAGCTACCATTAATTCTGTTCTTTTTTAGGAGTGCTCCAAATGTCGTGATGTGATACATTCAACAAATTCCGTGAATGACCACCTAATAACATTCGCATGTGGTGCTCAAATTGATGAGTGAATGAAGAGAAGTAGGCCTGCTTTGTTAAGTGGATCTGAGAAGAAAAGTTCTCATTAGATAAAAATAAGACTCGGTGATTACTGATGATCAGCTGGGGATCTGGAATACTTTGAAGGGTGAACTTGGACAGAAGACAATCCAACATAGCATGCTGTTAGCTAATGTTTACAATGGTGATGTCCTCAAATCTTGTGTTCCAGCTTTTGACTGGTATCAGTTCACCCTTGGATGTTGCCAATCAATATCAGATCAATTCATATACATGTGAAAAATGGCCAGGTTTCTTGGTTCTACGTAGAAATTATAATGTGAAGAAAAGTCGACATTATCTGGTTTAATTGGAACCCAATGCTGTTTACAACCAATATCTTTGAAGACTATATTATTCAGATGATTTGGCATATACAACCTTTTTCACATAACGGCAGTATTGGGGCTTTAAACTATACATTAAACACAAAATGTGTACATTCCAAGCGGGTAAGAAAAATTAGTTTCATTTTGCAGAATGCATATGCTCTATCATACATACTGAAATCCTGATTCCCTTCTGCTTTTGTCTCACAGCATCAGGAATGTATATTATACTCACAGCATCAGGAGTGTATATTATACTCAAAGCATCAGGAGTGTATATTATTCTCAGTGTTACTAGTAAATGGTAATACAGCTCCTCAATGTGTTATTTTATCAACATAGTTCTCACTGCATTTAGGCACATGCATTCATCAAACTTCCGCCTCTGCATGACGATTCAGATTAAAATAGCTATTGATTGTTGTGTCACAAAGTGTACACCCCCATCATGAAAGTTGCAAGCAAGACTTTAAATGTGTCCAGAGGATGCAGATGTCACTGTCAATATAGTATAGCTGATGAAGCCAACAAAGGTCCAAGTACTGTAGCTAATTAGATTTTCATAGAAAAAGATATTAAAACTGACCCATGTCTTTTTTGACCACGTCAGTGGCCTAGTGGTTAGAGCATCTGCCACGGATGTGGGAGGTCGTGGGTTTGAACCCCAGCCGAGTCATACCTAAGACTTATAAAAATGGCAATAGCAGCTGCCTTGCTTGGAGATCAGCATTAACAGGTTAGTGTTAGGACTGGTCAGCCTAGTATCAGGATAATGTGACTGGGTGGGACATGGTGCTACATGTCTGTGGCATGATGCCCCAGTGCTAGACATCACTATAAACTATCACACTCCAGACATGGTAGTGATTTGACTGAAATACTGTTAAAGCTATGTTAAAAATCCAAAACACACACACTCCATGTCTTCTTGATACTTAGCCCAATATCAAATATGGTTAAACATCAACAAAATGAAACTTGGTATGTACAATATGAAAATACATAAGCATTTAAATATAAATGGACGGGTACAGACAGCACTTTATGGTGTCACATAAAAGTGTGTTGCATCCTGAAAAATATGATACATCATTTTATTCCAACAGTCGTACTTACCTATAGGTTTCGGCACTGAGAGACACTGCTTACAGTCAAAGGGTAGATTAGCCAAGGACCAAATAATAGGGTGAACTTTTTCCTGGATGTTGAGGGAGATAGCAACAATACTACAGGTATCTGACCTTACGGCAACACGTCTGCAAAGGAATATCAGTATAAACTTAACTGAATGTCATGTGCACCATTTCATAGCTGTTAATAACTGTTGTTATCAAGTTATTCATTTCTATTTTGAACAAAAAAATATTGACATCCTGAAATAATTTTCTCTAAATTTTCAATGTCTTAGATCTAAACATGGGACCAAGGGTCATTATATATGACATTTAGAGAACATGACGTATTAAGTAATGGCTAGTAATGTATTTTAGTAAATGATATGTATAGACATTCTAAATTTGCTGTTCTCTTCTGAACACTAACACAGCATGGATTCATTATGAAAAGAATCCAAAAATGAATAACAGCACTTTTGATAATGCAACTGCAAACCATTAGCTGAAAGACTTGTTGCATACATGTCACCTCCCAAAATAATGAGATTATACAGAATTCAGTCCTTTTCACACTATGATACTTGACTGCAATCAATCCATTTGTAAACTATGAAACATCAGGAAGTACCATGACCCTGTACTTTCCTAGTTTATATTATTTGTCTTATATTCCATAAAAACCTCACAAGAGTCCTGCACCAAGAAAGTGAATTAATTTTCTTGTGCAGATCTAACAAGAGCTACCAAGAACACTATGTCCTGAATGCAAACCATGCTAAGTTATCATGATTAAGACCATTAAAACACTTTAGACAAAATCTCAAGATTGCTGATGACAATGTTCCTTTATGTCATTGTTACAACTCCCAGAAAGTCTAAACTATTTCTTCCATATTTTATGCAGTGGGTACGACCAAAGAAATGAGGTTGATCAATTTGCACTGTGGTTACCCTGCCCATGTTGTGTATGACTTGTATGTTACAAAGATGAGGGCTGTTTCTGTGGCCTAAGTGATTAGAGTGTCCACCTCCGATGCGGGAGGACACAGGTTTGAACCCCAGCTAAGTCATAAAAAACTTACAAAAATGGTACTAGCAGCTGCCTCACTTAGCGCTCAGCATCAAGAGGTTATTGTCATCACTGGTCGGCCTGGTGTCAGTATAATGTAACTGGGTGGGACATGATGTCCCAGTGCTAGACATCACTATAAACTAGCACAATGCAGATATCATGGTTATATGGCTGGAATATTTTTTAAAGCTACGTTAAAATTCCAAATCACACACACATACACATACAAAGATGATTTAGTTTGTAGAAGCCATGTAAAAACTGGTTGACCAACTTAACCTGTACTTAGATGGGACATAGTTCATACATGGCAAATGTGGGTTCATAGCAGCTATGTACAAACTAAGGTTGCCCAACTTGAAATGCACTTACCCTGCCCAGGTGGGGTATGGCTCATAAAGGATAAAGATGGTGGGTTCGTAGTAGCCATGTAAAAACTGGAAATCTAATACATTGAGGATCTTCTCATCAAAACTCAACAGGTCTATGATGTATGAATTTAAGATTGGAGATCTACAAAAAAATGGAAAATTACAGTAAAACCTCATTTACCCAAACCTAATTCATCTCGATTCATTTATGTTTATCCAAACTGCATACATGACCCTGAAAAATGCATCTTTGTATGTAAAATGATATGAATTACTGTGTTTCTGTAAATATTAATGCAAAATATAAAACAATATGATGCAGCTTTGGGATAAGCATGCACTATTACTTTACTCTAAGTAACAAACAAGCCAGAAATTATTCATCATTGTTAAAAGTAAGACTTAAGACACCTTGCCTATCCATTTTGTCCACTAATCTACACTGAGGATAAAGTTCAGGCAATTATTTAAAATTCATTGAATTTGTTTTTTTTATGTAATCAACTTCTTTCCTGTTCACATGAGAGGAACATATGTACATCTATTTGTTCTGCAAACGGATACACAGATTAGCTGACCAGCTGAAGGAAGACAAAATAAATATGTATTTTAACAGAACTACCCTAAAAACAATCCAAAAACATTACTAATATTATTGTTATTATACCTTGACCCAGAACCACCACCTGCTCCTCCCCCTCCCACAATGCTCTCAACATCCTCTGTAAAGATATCCTTTTGGAAAGGGAGAATGACCATCTTGGTTCCATAAATCAACATGGCTGCACATCGACCATCTGGATCCACTTGAATAGTGGGAATGTGACAGGGTGATGCAAAATCCTACACAAAGTGGTAAGACAACTTAATGCATATACATACAACATGCAATGCTTTAAATCCTGAATTAAAAAACAAGACTTTTTCCTAACACTGTTTCTACACAAATAATTAAAGTTAAATGAATTCTTATTTAGGGCTGTTCCAGTAAAACATATATCCCCACCCCCCGGGGACGGCACTTCAAAAAAACTTCTGAAGGAGGTTGTGTTTCGGACTATTTTAATTCTGACAGTGGAAGGTTGGTTAGGAAAATCACTTCTGTTGTGGGTTGTGCTAACAAAATGAGAAATCGCTGGTGGGTCTATCAGAAAGAAGAAAGAAAAAAAACCCAAATATATATTTAAAATCGCATCTACCCCCCTCCGAGCGGTCTAACATGAATAAAACATTGGGTCAGAAAATGATGCCAGTACACGCGAGTGCACGTACTTTGAACGAATTCGCGTACTTTTAAAGCAGTGATACATGTTCGGCAAATTACGTCAATGCCGTGGATATAAAAAATGTTCTTTGCCCAGTATGCAATTTTTATTAAACTTTTAACTTTAACTTTAAAAGTGCATTTCGCGATGTAATTCACACTGCTGCAGCTGTCTCACAACGCTTGATGCAACATCCAGATATCTGGATACTTCGGTTCGACATTAATGGCTGTTAAACGAAATCTGATTCGTTCATTGGCCCTGGAACAGGCGTTTTATGGAGTTTTAGAATTACTTTCATCGTGGAAGTTTTACAAATGCATGTTTCCAATAAGGGCCACGCAGGAAACCAAAATGGTTGAATCACAACACGGTTTGTCTTCAGACAACGTTTTTCAGTTGGCAAATACTGGCTGGTGATAGCTATGATGACAATGAATTTCATGTATATCGGTCTGTTGGACATTGGAAAAATGTCACTGAAAATACCAGTGTGTGATTTTGAGCCCAAAATTGATGTTGAGTGCGAGTCCGATGTACGTGTTGGATGGACAATATGCCAGTTATATTTATTAAATACACCCATGTCTAAACAAGCAGACTATGGGAATGTTGGACTTGAAACCCTAATACAGCATTATGGAAGAGAAAAATCTGGCATAAGAGGCAGCAAAACACTGATTCAAGGAAGTGAATCTTTGGCAGGGTTCATGTTAGTGAAAACTGAGAGGTCTCGGAAACGCTTATAATCACGCTTATTTGGACGCCAATTTTTTTTATTTAGGCGTGCGGCAAAATTCAAATACTTGCCAGTCCTGCTTCAGTCACCTGCATAGTGGGGAAAATGTGTTGATCAGTTAGCTGTGATGATATTTACAATGACAGAATTTAGCGGTTTAAAGCCCCCTCCCCCACTCCCGTCGTCACCATTATAAGAGTACATCAAAAGAACATGCTGCAATAGCTAAGCGGCGAGATCAAAGGCTTTGACTTGCAGCTGAGTGGGAAAATCTACTGATATTTACAGTGCTTGAATTCAGAAGCAGCAAGACCCAGAGATGTACATGTGGTCATTTATAACAGTACATCAAATAAACAACTTTAGCTTTCATTTTTGTGTTCATTACCGAGTGTAACGGAATAAGCAGTGCACATGACCTCGGAATCATGACATGTTGAGACAGACTTGAATGAGTATTTTGGAGTTCAACGGCAAACTGACGAAAATTGAGAGATTCAGGAGAGGGCTAAAGTTGCTAGAACTGATAGTTTGAAAGGGACATTAGCCAAGTGTAAGAAAGTGTGTGATGCCTAGCTTAGTGCTTTGAATAAGACCTTCCTTGGATCGAAAAAATTCAGACTCACTCTGATGGGCATGCAAGAGCTATGTCAGTGTTATAAATATGTCAGTGTTATAAAGAATGAAGAAATTAAACTCTATGGCAACCAACAGTTACTATAATTGGCATGGTTTTCTGAGAGAGGACTGCAACTTTTCCTGATGGGACTCATATTTTTACCAAAATGGGAGCCATGGACTCTTAGTTTTAAAATCCTAACGAGACCTCTGGTTCAAAACTTTTCTTTCTGGGACAGAGATATCCAAGAGAGAATACCCATGGGTCCATACATGAGAGATGTTGAAAATTGCACAACAATAAAGAACAGTAACTTGTTCAAGCTAGTTATGCATATGCGTTTCAGACAGCAGGCAATGAAAGGAGTTCACTGCACAGAATTATATTTGTACATCGAGGAGGATCATATTAAATTCAGAAACAATAAACAGATTAAGGCTCATAAGGAACATCAGAGAATCCCCATACAACATAATTAAGTGTGTGTAGATCTCAAGTTGGCATAACCACTGAGCAACAAAAGAATAAAAAAGCAAACTTTTGTATCATATGCAGATGTATGACCAGATGATGTACAAAAATTAAATGACATTAAACGTAAGAGACTGACTCATCTGTGTAAACTCAAAGCAAGATGGATACAAATTTGACCAGTTTATGTTCGGTTCTTCGATATATATAGATCATGGTGGTATTTTCTGCAGACCTTTTGGCATTTAGTTCCAAGCCATCATTTGGTATTTGTATTGCAAAATGGATAACTAAAAATGTATATTATCTAGTGCAATACATTTTTAAGCAGTATCATTAACTGATGATGAAATTGATGAAAAAATACTTGATGTCATTCTGATATATGGATTCTTTACTACACTACTAATCTGTTCATCCTAATTCTTTTTTTTTTTTTACCATCTCCTTTAGTCTTACTGGTACCAGTGCTTTTAATAAAATTGTAACTTCTATTTTCTTGCAATCTAAATATTTATAATGATGTGTTATTGTCAAAAGGTAAAATGTGCTTAGTGTTGTAAAATCTAAAACTATTAATTAGCAAGGGACTAAAATAAAAAGTGGACAGAAATTATAAAAAGTGGACAGAAATTATTGCCAAATTACAGTGCTGTTAGAAACAACAGAATAGTTGTACAAGATGTATTTTGCACAAAGTTGTAGAACTAGCACTCGTATTATCACCACATATTCTACTTAAATAATTATATCATTATTTCTGTATATTCCTATCAGTATTTTCCCAGCAGTAGTAATTTTCTGATCTGATCATTTCTTGTGCAATTTTTACACATCAAGAATTCTCACCATATCATTAAAAAACAATGTAATCGGCACCAAATTGAGTTGTTTGAGAAGAAATTAATTTTTGTAACCCAAAAATCACTGAAGCTACAAGTTCTTGCATTAAAGTCTCACATTAAGTAACATCAGAAGTAGCCACGATAGTAGTTTAGGATGCAACTGTACCAATTTCACCTTTGGTATATCCAAATTTTGAATGTGATGGAGGAACATAGCTCCAAAATAAACACATCAATATTAGAACATGTTCATTGACTATGAATCAAGTATCCGAGTCCAACTGAATTGCTAGAAATTTTTTAATTCTTTTGACAACATCATAATTAGCTGTCGAATATGGAGTAAGCCTATAGTCTTTACGCCATCCCAACCAAGACCCCACCACAACCACGTGACCATGCCCAATGACCTCACAGTAATAATCGCTATACAACTAGAGATGACATCTCTTCGAGAATTTTGATTTCAGTAGAGCTGTAACAGAGTGGAACAGTAAGAAAGAGTGACAGATATTTAAGTGTTAGGGAGATATTTAACAATGGCTATTCCCACCACCACCACTTCCTCACTGGAGATCACACACACACAAAACTTAGAGTACATCCTGAAATCCTGGCAGCATCCCTGCAGAGGAGATAACTTGACTATTCAATTTTATTGGTCTCTGGTTATCCCATTCTATTTCTGTTACTTGAACATTATCTTACAGTGTGTCCGTTCAGCATGGTCGAAAAAGGCTTACAACCATTGAGAGTTGTTCAAGGACTCGCATTACTACAGATGTGAAAGAACGAGAACCATACTATAAATCAGTGAAGATAAAATAGAGTATATATGTGTTTGACTGTCCCTGATTGGTTGATAATGAAAGTAAGATTTTAGTAAAAACAATCTTTTGAGAACTTGTCCTACTTGTAACTGAAAAAAAGTGAGGGACATTGTTTTATTAACATAATTTCCATCCCTTTACAGACCCATGTTTGGACGACTCATTACTGAAATCAGCAGCTGACTCTTTGGTGCAGTATTGAAAGCACACATTTCAAATTTGTAAAGATCCAGAAAATGGTGTGGCTGTTATGTTTTTTTTTTTCTTCACAAAAGCTGTCGTCATAGATGTGTCTATACTGATATAAATTTGATCATGAGCACTCAAAATTTTAAGTTACTAAATTTTAAAAATCATGGTGTTGCACAAATTTACAGTGGGAATTGAATTAGTGCAGAGTCCTGAACTCTTGAGTTTTGTGCAGAAATATGGAATCCAAGCAGAATATATCCAGAAATGTGGAGGTTTTTAACCTTAGATTAGTCTCCCCATTGTGTTTCACACTGATATGCATATTCACTGAACATTTGTATAGTAGTAGGAAAAGTAAGTGAGAAATTTAGAAACATATCATAAACAAGACAAACAGTATGTGGGGGGAGAAGATCATTAGAACAAGCTGGAATGGAGAAGTATAATAAAAACAATATTGAGTAGAAGTGTGCCTCCTTTTTTAAGTGTGCAACATTATTTTCTTAGCTTCAGTAAGAAATTTCATCAAAAGGAAGACAAGAAAGGGTGTACAGTTAACTAAACCAATATCAATTTAGCTACTTAAAAGCTGTATCAAATTGATTTTAACCTTCTGGTCTGTTTCTGTCCATTCTGGTGATATGTCCACTGAATCAGTATGGTTGGAAAAAATATTTGGCAAATTTAAAAAATTAAAAATCTTTTGGCAGATTATGATTATACCCTACTTCTGCCCGAGAGATGTGAATAATTTTATTTCTTGGTTTGTTGATTGTGGTTGTTGCTCAATTCAAATGCATCACTGAAAAACATTGATGCATTCTCATACTTTGTTACAAATATTTATTACAGATGCATATAATCAGATATTGGTGAATATAGCTTGAATAAGTTATAACAGTTCTAGTTGGAACAATGAACATTGTTAAGAGAAAATTTAAGTGAGCTAAAATGTAAACTTTTCGGCAGTGTATGATGCAGGATTGCTCAAGACTTTTCCATCTCATATGCTCACCATGAAAAATCCATTTGCACCAACTGATGATAACTTTTAGGTAACTGTCAGAAAGGCATAATTGACGATATTCTATAGTCTACAAAAATTACTTGAGTCAAAAGTTGTAAACTTGTACGGCTATGGCAAAAATGATTGACTAGTACCTTTTCAGCTGTTGCTACAGTTGATTAGTTGGTTGATTCAGTGTGGTTTGATTTTGGGTTTTTTGGTGATTTATTTTACAATATATTAGGTGGAGGAAGGACCCCGAAAGACCACCAACCTAAATTGGTTGATCTGTGACACAAACTCACTCTGTGAGATGTTTAAGTGATGTAAAAGCAAGCACCTTAGTACACTTGGGCACATGGAGCCTCTGTTGATTTGACATTTATCTCCAACAGCTGAAGTCGTTTAGACATGAGCTCTTGGGGTTTCATTACATCAGTATGGCCTTTACACCATTTTCAGATGAAAGAGAATCTATATATGGCAGCCAGTTTTACTGCTGAAGAAAATCCAAGTCCTATTGAGACACCAAACACCACTTATATAGAACCACTGACCTTCCACAAGTAACTGGCAACATTCTCATTTGCACATTGTAGGCAAGTAATCACATGACAAGCATCTTGTACCACTGCCATGGAAGCCCCTCAGATCTGTATCACAAGACAAGCATCTTATACCACTCTGCAATGAAAGCCCCTCAGGCCATAGGTATAAGTCTCATATGAAAGACTAGAAGTGGGAGATAGAACCTGTGACAACTGGATTGAAAGTGCATAATGTTACTGCTAGGCCATCAGTGATGATGATGCTGTTGACAATGCAGTTAATTGCAATGACATTAATTTTATGAGTGCTCTGGGAAAAATGATTCCTTGACTTTCATCCATTTGTTTTAATCTATGATATAAAAATGTTTGACTTGCTATATTTTGTTATAACTTTATATTAGTCTTGCAACAAGGCATAAAAATAAGACATCAGTAACTGAAAAAGATGTTCTTACAAGAAATGATAGGGTGTAAAAGTAGACAAATGATGCAACATCACTTCAACAGGCATCATTGTTTTTTTTCTCTGACAAATCATAAAAATTTACCAAAACATTTATTGGAAAAAATAATAACAAGAATTATAGAATCTGACCACACATTTAAAGCTATATGAGATTTAACTGTCATTCTAATCAAAAGCAGCATGCCTGAGAACAAAGAAAAATAGCAAGACATGTTAATCACTTTAGGAAACACAGAGTTTAGTAAGGATACAAATTCATGATTTCTGTATTAGAATGGAAATATCTATTATAAAATCTGTATTCATGGATGTTAAATTAGTAGGTATTAAGGGACTGATCAATGATATCTACAAATAATAAGCCACCAAGAAAATCTGTGATTTCACAGTATCAGAGACATACTTGGCTGACACAAAAACAAAAGGACAAAAGACTGATTATAATGAATGAATATAAATAAAAATACGCAGTAGATTATATGATGTATATGAATTCAGTAGATTACCTCCAGCCAGCTGTCATTTAAATCGCTTCTGTCCCCTACCCAATATTAAAATCGCTTCAACCGCCCACTAACCCATAGCCAGAAATTATGTTAAAAAATATACTTCTGTAGGGGGCAGTGTTTCTCGATTAAAACACATCTGATGGTGGATAATAATTTTTTTAAATTGCTTCTGTTGTGGGTTGGTTGAATTTGAAAGTGCCTTCCCCCCGGGGGGTATATGTTTTACTGGAACAGCCCTTAGTATCTATTTGACGCATGGGTATAACATGAAACAGGCTCACAGTACTCTACTGTTAATCTGATAATACTCTACATCCCCTTTCCAATTAAAATCCTAATCTCATTTTACAGATTCTTTAAACCTGGCCCATCACCCATACAAATGATGTGCATGTTGTAGCTCTTCAAAACCAACAAATATGAGTTTTATTTCCTTTAAATATGACAAGTTGAAAAGACAGCAACTGCATCTCATAACAAACAGAACAAATAAATATGATGAATGGATAGATGGTAGGCAAAAAAAACAGCAACTAGTTTTTAGTGTATCTGTATTAGGAAATGGTCTATTATAACATTTCAGAGAATTTACTGTGAAAGATTAGAGAGAAATTTATATTTAAAGTTTTAGCTCCTACATGTTATCAGTTCAAATTTCAGTTTTCCATATAAAAAATGTCTTCTTCTACAAATAGCTACTGAAACCTAAAAATGTGCTCATAGATCATGAATGGCTGCCGCCTCTCTTTTGCTATATATGAATTTCCTAATCTAATGCAATGTCTAACAAAAAGTGTGATGAATAGACATTTAGAAAGACATGAGTAAGACTATAAGCACCCTTCCAATTGCTGATGGGACATAATTGAATCAAATGAACAATAAGCAATTTAAGGACACTACTTTTTATCTAATCTGATGATCTAAGTTTAGTCTACCAGCCTCTTAAGTGTGAACCCTTCAAGAAACAAATCTCACAAATGTTTGTAGTCTGTCAATATACCAACATATGGTAGCAGTATATTTCATCTCTGACTTGACAGTGAATGCCTGTGATCTAGTATTATATTTTCTCATTACTCTGTTGAAGAAATGGGCACTTACTGTAGAACATGTGACCATTATTTTTTGCTGGCTAACTTTAGACATAAAACTATCTAAAGTATAAAGAATCAAGCAAATAACAACTGTTGTCGTATGTTATGTTAAAGGTAATCAACAAATAAAAATTGTACCTGGAAAGTTTCCATTTAGCTGATATAGACACATTATTAATAATATTAGCAATAATGTGAAAGATGTAAACATTGATAAACAGAAAATACATTATAAGGTCCTGGTCAGGGGTAGCCAAGAATTAAAAATCTGATGGACAAGACATGTCGAAAAAAGAAAATTCTTCAATAATCTTTCATCCTCTGATTTCAGAGAGATTAAATAAGAACAGCACAGCTGGTTGTCCAGGACCACCATGGATTTTCAACATTTGTCCACTGCTATAATATATGTATAGTGCTAATTACCTTCAACTTTTGGTCTTCAAAATAATGAAGTGACACAGTGTTTAGATCATGCATCCCTGGGTCATACTCTACCAAAGCCAACTGAAAAAACAGAATCAAAAGTAAGGTTCAATGACCTAAATGGCTGCTTATATTAAAAAACAAACACATATAAGAGACTTAATTATTTTCAATCTGCTATTATTAAAACAAATTGTCTTCCAAATACACTCCTCCACAAGAAAAGATAGGCCCACCACTATGGAATAAGCCTACTCTACTATACTACCAACAATGAAAAGTGAAAGACTTGTTGCACACAGGAAGAAAATGAGCAAAAACTCACAACTATCATGCAAGTACAATGACTGATCAATATGCACATTTTCATATGATGACCATAAAATATACCAAGTATAACAGAAATCCATAAAAATGCATGACGAGTTGGTTACAAGACCATGTTATATATTGAAATACTAACATATATATATATATATATATATATATATATATATATATATATATATATATATATATATATATATATATATATATATATATATATATATATATTGATAACCACAAGATGAGTCATGGTCAAAATAATGTATAAAATATTGCATCCAGCAAAGATGAAAGGGCAACAACTCAGATAAAAATAAAAGGAGCTCAATGACAGGTACATATACTCAATGTTGGATAATAACCAGCACATGTACCAAGTCTGCTAGCAATCTTTATGTGACAGTAGTTGTGGTCACCACTCTCTGCTATACACTGCTATGTCAAAAAGAACAATAACTCTTTTAAATTTGCATGAATGGAGTAATTAGGCAATATACATATTTTCAAAAACTATGATCACAGTTTCACAGCAACCCATCAAAGGCTCTCACAAACTTGTGTTATATACTGCATCCAGTTATAATTTAAAAGGGATAGAAGGAGAAGCAACCCTAACAAGTGCTGTCAGAAGACAACATAGCAAACCTCACAAGTTCTGGTGTTTTTCATAACCAATCATTTCTATTTAGGCATCATGGGATTGATGCCTATATGCAAGATTTACTTACCTTCGAAACTGAAGAGCTTAACAACTTCCAAAACTATAAATCTCCGAAA